>OZ014519.1:457927593-458320093 GCA_963966055.1 Lathyrus aphaca
AACATACATGAGGGAGGAAATCGGGATCCTACATTGAAAATGATGGCTTAAATGGCTAGTGTGTAAAACATCACTGATAAACTATATTCATTTTATTTATTTTCAGCCCTTTTATTATTTTTTAAACTCTCTTTTTTTAATGGATTTGGATAGTAGTATCAATTATGGAAAAAGATAACAAAAATAATAATAATAATAGACAATAATAATAATAATGATAATAATAATAAAAAGTGAATAATAATAATAAAAAAAGTTAATGGTAATAATAATAGTGCAATGGAAAATTAAAATAGAGATGGTTATAGTAATAATAAAAAGAAAATGAAACATGCTAACAATAATATAAGTAATAATATAAATAATAGAAAATGAAAATACCAATAAAAACAATAATATTAAAAGGTATTAATGATAACAATAAGAAATAGTTTTTTTTTTAAAATTAATTTTTTTTAATAATGACTAAATAAATAAAATATTCATGATAATATTAAAGATAAAAGAAGATACGAATTTTTAATTTTAAAGAGAAATAAACGCATTGTTTTTTTTTTACTTTTTTCGAATATCACACAGAAAAAATAAAATGGTACATATTTTGAATTTGTTTTGAAATAATGTTTTAGACAGAAAATAAAATGATGCGGGTAGGACAAATTTGGGGTATGCCACTAAAGAAATAATATAATATTACTTCTACAATCCTTCTGAGGGCAAAGTGTTTGTCGTTCGAACTGGTGTTTTCTTGGAAAAGGATTTTATTTCAAAAGGAATCAGTGGGAGGAAAGTAGAGCTTGAAGAAATTCAAAACTCACAGAGCATTGATACACATATGGAGGAATTAGAGCAGAAATCACAAACAGTTGTGGAAGAGCAACCTTCTCAAGTAGAACAAAACCAATGTAGGTTAAGCAGGATACATCACCAACCAGAAAGATATGGATTTCTCATAACTGATCAAGGTGATGTATTACTCATGGATAAAGATGAGCTTGTAACCTATCAAGAGGCCTTAACTGGTCCTGAGTATGAGAAGTTGCTAGAAGCCATGAAATCTAAAATGGATTCCATGTACACAAACAAAGCTTGGACCTTGGTAGAGCCTCCTGTAGGAGTTAATCCTATAGGATGCAAGTGGGTCTTCAAAAAGAAGACTAACATGGATAGTAAAGTACATACCTATAAGGCAAGACTGGTTGCTAAAGGTTATAAACAAATTCATGGTATAAACTATGATGAAACCTTTTCACCAGTTGCAAGGCTTAAATCTGTTCGGGTTTTACTTGTTATCGTTGCGTATCATGATTATGAAATATGGTAGATGGATATTAAGACTGCTTTCCTTAATGGAAATCTTCTTGAGGATATGTACATGACATAACATGAAGGATTTGACATACCTGAAGAAGGCCATAAGATATGCAAGTTACAGAGATCAATCTATGGATTGAAGTAAGCTTGCAGAAGCTGGAATCTTCGTTTTGATGAAACTATAAAACAATATGGATTCATGAAGAATGAAGATGAGCCTTGTGTCTACAAGAAGGTTAGTGGGAGCATGATCGTTTTCCTGGTATTATATGTAGATGACATATTACTCATCGGAAACGATATCCCTACCTTGCAACAAGTAAAAACTTGGTTAGGGAAATGTTTTTCTATGAAGGACCTTGGTCAAGCAGCCTATATATTAGGAATAAGGATCTATAGAGATAGATCACAAAAACTGCTTGGCCTAAGTCAGAGTACATACATAGACAAAGTGTTGAGACACTTTAATATGCATGATTCCAAGAAAGGATTCATACATATGCAACATGGCCAGTGTCTATCAAAAACACAAACACCTTAAACTAAGGAAGAAAAGGATCACATGAATAAGATTCTATATGCATCTTCAATAGGATCTATCATGTATGCCAGGTTATGTACTCGACCAGATGTCGCGTATGCTTTAAGTGCAACGAGTAGGTACCAATTTGATCCTGGTGATGCTCACTGGGTAGCTATCAAGAATATCCTTAAGTACTTGAGAAGGACTAGGGATACATTCTTGATATATGGAGGTCAGGAAGAGCTAGCGGTAATTGGTTACACCGATGTCAACTTCCAAATAGATAAGGATGACTTCAGATCGCAATCTGGTTATGTGTTCTTCCTAAATGGTGGTGCTGTAAGCTGGAAGAGTTCAAAGAAAGAGACAATTACTGATTCTACAACCAAGGCCGAGTATATTACTGCCTCAAATGCAGCAAAGGAAGCTGTTTGGATCAATAAGTTCATCATTGAACTTGGAATAATCCCTAGCATTATGGATTCCATTGATCTTTATTGTGATAACAATGGTGCCATTGCACAAGCTAAGGAGCCAAGATCTCACCAACGATCCAAGCACATACTTAGGCGTTATCATCTCATTCGAGAGATAATAGATCGAGGAGATGTGAAGATATGTAAAGTACCTGCACTTGACAATATTGCAGACCCATTGAAAAAGCCTCTTGCGCAGAAGAAGAATGATGGTCATACTAGATCAATGGGTATTAGGGGTATGCCTGATTAGCTCTAGTTCTAGTGGGAGATTGTTGGTGTAAGCCCAAGAGGCCAATACTTTTGGTACTTTTATCGAATTAGTTATTAATAATAAAAGGCATTTATTTATTATGTTTGTTTTTCCAAAATGATAAAGTCCCTAGAATAGCTAGTTCTTTTAATGAAATATTAAGTGTGACTTAATCATGAGATTCCATTAAACATAAGGACACTATTCTTAAAGCATCCATAATCGAGCTTTAATGTGAAATGGGATAGCCTAAAGCATTAATACTATTATGTAGATAGACTAATGATCACATCTCATGGATCATGGATAAGGAGTTGTCAAGTCTTGACATACGTATGAATATTAGGAGTAATATTTATACTGGATTGACCCATGATAACACTAAAATTCACCGTATTTCTGACTCCGATTTTGTATGCATTCTTAGCTTTTATTGTTATTTTGTTAGGTTATTACTTTGTTTTTCTTTGTTTTCAGGTTTTCTATGTAATCGGGGCCTAAATCGAGAAAAGGAGCGAAAAAGGAGTGGAAACGGACGAAAACCAAGAAATTCAGCTTTTTACACTTACGGCATCCACCATGGCGGGCGCCATGGGGTCTGCCATGACGTGGCCACGTCTCAAAACCACTCCACAACTGCCAAGACCCACGATCCCCACTCTCTCATTCCACACTAGTCTCATAGCGGGCGCCATGGCCTTGTGGCGGGCGCCACAAGGCTAAAACCTTTCCCTCCACTTTTTAGTGGATGGGGCATCCTGATCTTTTCCTGCTTTTTGTTTTCCTATAAATAGGACCTTAGATTTTCGTTTTCAATCATCCAAACTTAGAATCTCTTAGGCATATATCAGTTTTAAAGCAGTTATCATTCCACATCGGGGTGTTACTGCAATCAAGTGATCGAGTCTGTATCTGTCTGTGTGATCGAGTTTTGGAGCACTCTGGGAGGAAGTTAATCTTGCCGCCATTTTAATTCCCGTTCGTATTTTACTTTTTCGCATCGCTTTTCTTTATTTATTTCTCGCACTCGCACTACTTTCGTTTATTTTCCGCACTCGCTTTAAATACCTTTATTTCCCGCACTCGCACTACTTTTATTTACTTTCCGCACTCGCACTACTTTTATTTACTTTCCGCACTCGCACTAAATACTTTTATGAAAAATTATAAAAAGAACTTTTACTTTACCATGTCTAACTAAATCTATAAAGGTTAGAATGTAAGGATCGTAATTGAACCAGTAATCCGTACAATTGTTCGTGGAAACACTTAAGGGCTATTTTATCTTTCAATTTAAGTTTAATTGTTTTTAACTATTTCAAAAACAGCCAAAAGCGCTTTGTCTAGTTCATTAGGAGTTTTTAGATTAAAAAGAAAAGAGATTTTAAAACGATTTTCGGACGCGTTATGAAGTTTAGAGTCTGGTTCGTAAGAACCTCTTTTTGCTAAGAAATCCAGGTTAAAGTACTTTTCAACTTAGTCAAGATACTATATTTCTTAAAAATAGGTTTACTACTCTAACGCATTACGCACCTTTTTATCCATGACAATAGGAGGGGTTGATTAGAGAGTACAACTCGGTTCTAAATACGCCAAAGCGATAGTTCTTGTTAAATTTGTTCTTTTCAAAGTGGAAAACATTGCCCATAATTAGTTCTATTAACAAGTACCAGATTTTCAATTGATTACGTGAATTACATTCGAGCCTGTCTTTATTAATTATTTAAAATTATTATTTTATTTACCATTGCGCACTCCTTAAAACCCTTATATTCAGTTTCCTTAGATACACACCATAACAACAGGTACGATAGATTGACACTTGGTCTCTGTGGATTCGACAATCTTTTATATTACTCTGACGTGTTCGTACACTTGCGAAAAACACGCATCAAGTTTTTGGTGCCGCTGCCGAGGACCAATTTCGTCAAATTTCATACCCTGTAGTTATATCGTTTAGACTAAGGTTGTTACCCACCGGTCAATGCGAAAGACTCGCAGTGCCGGAAGCCTAGTAGACCCTCTAGCTGAACCTGAACGTTACGCTCGCGCACGTTTGTTTTTCCATAGGAATAGGAGAGCTATGGCCGAAGATCAAAACCGAAGACCTCTTAAGGACTTCGCCCAACCATCAAACGAGGAACCTAGTTCTAGTATAGTAAACCCCGCTATCCCAGCCAATAATTTTGAACTTAAACCATCCCTGCTGCAATTAGTGCAACAGAGACAATTCGCAGGACTTGCTACTGAGAACCCAAACCAACATTTAAAAAAATTTCTCCAGTTAGCAGACACCTTTAAAACCAATGGAACTCCTCCTGAGGCGATACGCTTAAGATTATTTCCCTTTTCCCCCAGAGATAAAGCTCTATCATCATTAGATTCCCTTCCACCCAATTCCATAACAACTTGGGAAGACCTTAGAAAAGTATTCCTTGCCATATATTTTCCCCCAAGTAAGACCGCTCTTCTTCGAAACCTTATAACCAGATTTACCCAACACCAAGGAGAGTCGTTGTTCGAAGCCTGGGAGAGATATAAAGAGCTATTAAGAGCATGGCCACATCATGGCTTAGAGAATTGGCTAATCATTCAAACCTTCTATAATGGACTTCATTATAACACTAAGATGACCATCGACGTTGCCGCTGGTGGCGCACTGATGAACAAACCTTACCCTGAAGCTAGTGCCCTTATCAAAGATATGGACCAAAACCATCAATCATGGGGAGTAGAACGAGTGACAGTGGAAAAGAAGGAAGCCCAAGGAGGAATACATGAGCTAAGATCTATGGACATGATGCAAGCTAAAATGGACGCATTGGCCCTTAGAGTCGAACATATGTGTACAACCCCAAATACTGTAGCCGCAGTTTCTCCAAATTGTGAGATATGTGGGACGCAAGGATACCAATCCGCCGAATGCAATCTGTTAAATGAAACCAACCCTGAGCAAGTGAACTACACCCAAGGGAACCCATTTTCAAACACATATAACCTTGGATGGAGGAATCACCCAAACTTATCCTACAAAAATAATAACCCTATCCAAAATACCGCACCTCCGAGACAACAAGGTTACCAAGCCCCAAGAACAAATCAACCTATGCAACCTGTACCACCAAGTCCGAGCCTTGAGAAAATTGTAGAAAAATTTATCACCGCTCAAACACAACAAAACAAAGAGTTCATGAACCAAAACATCCATGTTAATGAACTAATTACCCAGTTAGGAACCAAGGTTGATCAAATTATTACTCATAATAAGATGCTTGAAACCCAGATCTCTCAGGTAGCTTTAAACCAAGCCCCTCAGACTACACCTGGAGGACAGTTCCCTGGACAACCTCAACAAAACCCGAAAGGGAAAGCAAATGCCATTACTCTACAAAGTGGAAACACTTATAAGGAACCTTCTAACCCTAGATTAAGTGATCCCAAAACTTCTGAGAGAAATGAGGAGAAGGAACCAGAGGAATCTGAAAACCCTGAAAGTCAAGAAAAAGGAGAAGAACCTAAAAATAAAACCTATGTACCACCACCGTCATACAAACCACCAATACCATACCCTCAAAGATTAAAGAAAACCCAAATCGATAATCAGTATCAAAAATTCGTTAAGGTTATTGAAAAACTTCACGTAGAAATCCCCTTTACAGAAGCCATCACCCAAATACCTTCTTACGCTAAGTTTCTCAAAGACATACTTACAAATAAACGTAGACTTGAAGATCCGAAACCCGTGGAATGTAATTCCATTTTCGAAAATAGGTTAGCAAAGAAAGATAAAGATCCCAGAAATTTTTCCATTCCTTGTGTTTTGGGGAATCATGTCATCGAAAAAGCTTTTCTAGACTTAGGAGCTAGTGTGAGCTTAATGCCTTTAGTAGTTTGTGAGAGATTAAACTTAGGAGAATTACAACCTACTAAGATGCCACTTCAATTAGCCGATAGATCTGTTAAATACCCTATAGGAATACTTGAAGACGTCCCTGTTAGGATAGGTCAGCTGTTTATACCTACTGATTTTGTTGTCATGGACATTAAAGAAGATGATGACATACCAATCCTCCTAGGTAGACCGTTCTTATCGACTGCTGGAGCCGTAATAGATGTTAAAAAAGGGAAACTAACCTTTGAGGTAGGTGACGAGAATATAGAATTTATACTTTCGAAATTTCTAATGGCACCTGTAATAGGAGATGCTTGTTATGCCTTAGATATCATTGATGAATGCATTAGGGAATTAGAACAAGAAGAAGAAACTGAATCTATAAAATTGCCATCAACCCTTATTTTGGAAGATGACAATTATAAAAAACCCTACATTGATGATAACCTTCACGAATGTTTATCTCTTACCCCAGATCATATGCCTTGCCCTATGAAACCAACCGTAAAACTTAAGGAACTGCCTAAAAACCTGAGATATGAATTTCTTGATGAAGAAATGAACCGTCTAGTTATAGTCAGTGCTACCTTAATCCAAGAGGAAACAAACCAATTATTAGATGTTTTACGAAGGTACCCCTAAACCTTAGGATATAAGATCTCAGATATAAAAGGAATAAGCCCATCCGTATGCATGCATCGGATTTTGCTTGAAGAAGATTCAAAACCCTCCAGAGAACACCAACGAAGAATAAATCCTATGATGAGTAATGTAGTTAAGACTGAAGTTCTTAAGTTACTAGAGGCAGGTATAATATATCAGATCTCTGACAGTAAATGGGTGAGTCCTGTGCATGTAGTGCCTAAAAAGGGAGGCATCACAGTCGTGCAAAACGAGAAGGGCGAGCCTGTAGCAAAAAGAACCGATGGAGGTTGGCGTATGTGCATAGACTATAGAAAATTAAATAAAGCAACTAGGAAGGACCATTTCCCATTACCATTCATAGACCAAATGTTGGAGTGCCTAGCCAGACACTCTTACTTTTGTTACCTAGATGGATATTCAGGATTCTTCCAAATACCTATTCACCCCAAAGATCAAGAAAAAACTACCTTTACATGCCCAGTTGGAACCTTTGCCTACAAAAGAATGCCTTTTGGACCCTGTAATGCTCCTGCCACTTTCCAATGCTGCATGATGTCTATCTTTGCAGACTACTTAGATGGAATCATGGAAGTATTTATGGACGATTTCTCAGTTTGTGGATCTGATTTCAAAAATTGTCTTATCAACCTTGAGAAAATCCTGGAAAGATGTGTGGAGGTAAACCTTGTGCTAAATTGGGAAAAATGTCATTTCATGGTCACCGAAGGGATTGTTTTAGGACATATAGTTTCCGAAAAAGGTATAGAGGTACACAAAGCTAAAATAGAAGTCATAGAGAATCTAAAACCACCGAAGACGATCAGGGAGATAAGAAGTTTTCTTGGACATGCCGGATTTTACCGACGTTTTATCAAGGACTTCTCCAAAATAACAAAGCCCTTAACTGGTCTTTTAATGAAAGATGCTGAATTCATCTTCGATGAAAAATGTACTGAAGCATTTAATCTTCTGAAGCAAGATCTGATTTCAGCACCTATAATGAAACCCCCTGATTGGTCGGAACCGTTTGAGATAATGTGTGACGCTAGTGACTATGCTGTAGGAGCCGTTCTAGGTCAGAGAAAAGATAAAAAGTTACACGTAATTTATTATGCCAGTAGAACCCTAGACGCTGCACAGATCAACTACGCAACAACCGAAAAAGAGCTCCTAGTTGTAGTTTTCGCCATAGACAAATTTAGATCTTATCTAGTAGGAGCCAAAATTATAGTTTACACCGACCATGCTGCCATTCGTTACTTACTAAGTAAAAAGGATGCCAAACCTAGGTTACTTCGATGGATTCTATTACTGCAAGAGTTTGATTTAGATATCTGTGATAAGAAAGGCACATATAATGTAGTGGCTGATCACCTTTCTAGGCTAGAATACTTGAAACCTGACTCAGTACCCATAAATGACAATTTTGCCTATGATAGACTGATAGCCCAACTAGAAACTATTGAAGATGATAACCCAGACCCACATGAGTATTCTCATAAATCCTTAGCAATAAGTAATACACATTGGTATGCAGACTTTGTTAATTACCTAGCCGCTGACATCATACCCCCTGATCTAAACTACCACCGGAAGAAGAAGTTCTACAGTGATGTGAGAAACTTCTATTGGGACGAACCATTTCTTTTCAAGAGAGGTAAATATGGCATTTTCCGCCGTAGCGTTCCAGAAGAAGAGGTACATAATATAATTGAGCATTGTCACTCTGCACCCTATGGTGGACATGCAAGCACATCTAAGACCTACGCCAAGATTCTTCAAGCTGGCCTATTATGGCCTACTATGTGGCGTGATGTCCATGCTTTCATTGTCAAGTGTGACAGATGCCAACGCACAGGAAATATTTCAAGACGTAATGAAATGTCTCTAAGAAATATCTAAGAAGTAGAACTCTTCGACGTATGGGGTATAGACTTTATGGGACCGTTCCCACCATCTTTCGAAAATCAGTACATCTTAGTAGCTGTTGACTACGTGTCTAAATGGATTGAAGCTATCGCCGCACCCATGAACGACACCAGAGTAGTCATCAAATTATTCAAAAACTATATATTTCCCAGATTTGGAACCCCCGTTTAGTCATAAGTGATGGAGGATCACACTTCATATCGAGAATATTTGATAAACCTTTAAGCAATTATGGAGTTAAGCATAGAGTAGCAACACCATACCACCCACAGACCAATGGACAAGTGGAAGTATCTAATAGGGAGATCAAACAAATTC
Organism: Lathyrus aphaca; assembly: GCA_963966055.1. Lineage (NCBI taxonomy): Eukaryota > Viridiplantae > Streptophyta > Magnoliopsida > Fabales > Fabaceae > Lathyrus > Lathyrus aphaca. Next base: position 457,936,944 of record OZ014519.1, read on the forward strand.
TTGAGAAGACTGTCTCTATATCTAGAAAAAATTGGTCGCAAAAACTTCAAGAAGCATTATGGGCCTATAGAACCGCTTTCAAAACCCCTATAGGAACAACCCCTTATCAACTGGTCTATGGAAATTCATGTCACTTACCTTTTGAGTTAGAGCATAAGGCCTATTGGGCCATTAAAACTTTGAATTTGGATTACTTGACTGCTGGTGAGAAACATATCCTTGATATCCACAAATTAGAAGAGCTCAGAAAATCTGCCTACGAAAATGCCATCATATACAAACAAAGAACAAAAGCTTGGCATGACAAAAGAATCATAAGAAAATACTTCAAAATAGGCGATCCTGTTCTCCTGTTCGATTCTAGGTTACGACTTTTTCCAGGGAAACTCCGTTCGAGATGGACTGGCCCTTTCGAAGTATCTAAGATTCTAAGATCTGGTCTTATTGAAATCAAGAACCAAACATGTAAACCGTTCATCGTCAATGGACAGAGGTTGAAGCCCTACGAAGGAGGTGACATCCCAAAAACATACACCTGCCATACTCTGAGTGATCCACTATATCCTTCAAATGATGTATAAAATCTGGTCGTCGAGCTAATGACATTAAACAAGCGCTGCATGGGAGGCAACCCATGGTTTTCTTATTTACGTACTTTTTATTTATTTTTACTTTATTTTAATTTGTTTACTTTATTATTATGTCAGGACTAACAATTGAATGTTTTATGTGATTTCAGGACTTGTTTTCTATCCTTGTGCAGAATGCAGAACCCCGATGACATGCACGTGGCCTTTAGAGACGACGCACAGAGAGAGCGTTACTATGTCCACATGAGACGCCCTATGGCTCCTACCAGGTACCCTGACCAAGACTGCATGGATGCCTTGGGAATAGAGCCCAACGCCAGATTCTTATGCCATCAACTCCAGTGGGACCAGTTTGACGATAGGAACAACACTTACAGGAACTTGACTCTAGAGTTCCTCAGCTCGTTTCATTATGATCCTTGGGCTGGACCCGATGGATATGCTATTTTCAGGTTGTTCGGGATTGACTACTCCTTCTCTCACAAAGAGTTTGGTGAATTACTAGGTTTTCAGACTACTCCTGATGCTATTCCAGAGACACCGATGGGGTATTTTATGAGCAGAGAAGTGGAAAATTTTTGGTCTAACATTTCAGGTGGAGGGAGCCAAAATCCTTCCACTCAGTTTTCTCAGGTAATCCACAACCCTGCGTTAAGGTACTTCCAGATGATTCTAGCACATTCTTTCCTCGGTTTTCCAGATACAGAGACTCTGCTAAGTGAAGAAGAGATTTTCCTACTGTTTTGTGCGACTCAGTCACGCCCAGTTGCTTGTGACAACTTCCTGTTGAAGGGCCTTGCCAGTGTCGCCAGATCATCTGTAGGCATTATACATGTCGGTGGGATTGTTACACAGATTGCTACTGCATTGGGTTTGTCTCGTAAATTATTGCACCTCAGGACCTTCTACTGCTACACCACCCTGGATGTTGACTTTTGACTTGACAGAGGACTGATGAGGAGGGCTTCTTTTGAGCCCAACACTTTTAGATTACTGATCAACGGCGAAGTGATACATTAATTTACATTACCAGACCCTCTGATGACCAGTGTCCATGATCCTGCTAATTGGAGTTATGCTTTAGAGGGTTATGGAGAGACTGTCGAAGAGTCGAAATCACCTCCCGCCGCTGAGTACACTCCTACACCTCTTTCTCCTCGAATCACTATTATGTCTAATAATATGTCATTGTAGCCGCCTGATCTACAAACTCAGATTTATGAGCTCCGCAAGGAGACTACCCTGCTCAAGCAGGAAGTAGCGGATTTGGAATTACAGATTCAGGTATCTGATCTCACTCATGCCTCAGAGGCCGATGCTCTATATCAGGAGATTGAAGAGCTTCGGAGGGAGATAGCTGAGATTCGTGGATCAAACCAGGAAGAGAAGCCTACCACATGATTCGTTTTACACTGACGTTATTACCCTAGTATTTGATTTCTTTTTCATGCTTTATTTTATTTCTCGCATCTCCAGACATATCTTACATTATTGCATCTATTACATTTTCTTTTTTCATGTACTTTGAGTTTACCTTATATATATATTATTTCGTGCACTAATGTCATTTTTTCTCTTTTCTTTCTATTTTATTTTATTTTATTTTTGTCGAGTAAAGAAAAAAAATATAAAGACAAAAATATTTTCATTTTTTGTTTTCATAAAAAAAATATGCAAGCTTCATGCCTTGGAAGAGAGAAGAAAACGCTATCCGGACCCCCCGAAGACCGAAGGTGCAAGAGGGCGCCAGGGACCCTGTGGCGGGTGCCACACCGTCCTTCTTCAAAAACGGGGCTGATTCCCCATTTCCTCCATTTTTACACCTTCCAACTTCAAAAACCCAATTTTACAACTTCCAAAAACCCCATTGAACCCCATTAAAGCTCCCCCATTTCCAAAATATTCACCATCTATAAAACCTATCCAAAATCCATTTTAATTTTCATCCACCACAAACCATAAAAATCAAACCTTTATCATTTCTCTCATAAACCATTTTTACCACTTTTTCACTTCTCAAGGAGCAACAACAATGGAGTTCAATGGATTTCTTCTTCGCGATGGAAGACCGGGTGATAGGCAAAGGAAAATTATTCAAAGGCTTCAGAGTCGAGAAATTCTCTCAACTAGGTACGTCAATGATAACTGTCTGTATGCTTTGGGTCTGTATCATAGTGTTTTTCATTTATTAGATTTTTTAGGCTTGCATAATATTTTTGTTAACCAGGAACCTACCTATGAGAGGCTGACAGTTGAGTTTTTAAGTTCATTGATTTACACTGTCAGTCCTAACACTGCTAGCAAAGTCGGTATTGTTAATTTTAGACTGTTTGGAATTGAATACAAATACAATACCGACGAACTAACAGGCTTGTTAGGAATCCCTCATAGGGAAGGTGCGATATGTGAGGCACCTTTGGATGCGGAATGGTCGGCCGAGGTATTTTCCTTCTGGCAGAGGCTGTCAAGTACTTCAATAAATTCTTTTGAAGGAATACTTGCGTCGACCATCCATAACCCGACCATAAGAGTTTTCAGATATCTTTTGGCATGTACTATTTTTGGCCGGGAGAGTCCAAATAAGGTACACGCCAGAGAACTCCTATTTTTGCAAGGATTCCTCACTAGTACCCATATCAATCCGGTCCCGTTTATGCTTGCACACATGGCTTTAATTACTAATAAAACAGGACCGATTGTTTTTGGAGGACTTGTTACGTCTATTGCTCGGGCTCTTGACCTGAACAATGAGATAGCTACACTTGAACCACTACCTCCTCGCACAATTAATTTAAAATTTCTAAAAGACATGAAATTGTGTCGAACGAGGAGAGAAGGTGGTTATGAGTTGATGGTTCATGGGGTAGCTATCCCATCTGTTGCTTTACCTTGCAGTAGACGTACTGATGTACGTAATGAAAGGAACTGGACCTATGATCTGAATGCTCCACCTGTTTTGGGTCCACTTCCTCCTAATATTCCTGATGGGGAGGCACATGACACTGATGAAGAATATGATCGGAGAGAGAAGTCTCCCATACCTCACATGTCCCCCCATCGTCCTTCACAATCACAGACCGCACCATCTTCCTCTAACCCTGTTGTAGGTGCTGCTCCCGGATTCTATGTCACTGAGGAGATGTGGCGTGATATGACGGCTAGAGAGGAAAAGCGAGACAATCTTCTCTCTACTATTTCACAACAACTGACGGACAATATGAGCTTCATGCAACAATCGCGATCGGTTTCGGATCGTGCTTACAATAACGTTTGTCGTACCTTGAACGATATCACATCAGAGCAGGCCCGTCAGCGAGAAGTCAACCGCCGACACTACCAGCTTATGGAGGCCACTCAGGGTTCCATCCTAGGTAACCTTCGAGAGGTCCGGGGTGCCCAGACTGCCTTATCGGCACGACTTGACCGAAGGGACCAGCAGCGCAGTAGATCCCGTCGTTCTAGACCATCACAGCAGGACGGCGAGGGCACCAGTGCTCCTCCGCAGTAGTTTTTCAGGTTACCCTCCTTATCTTGTTTCGAAACATTGGGGACAATGTTCGATTTAAGTGTGGGAGGGGATTTTATTGCTTTCTGTCATTTCCCTTTTTAGTTATTTATTTGCTTTCCGTTATTTCCCTTTTCCAGTAAGTTATTTAGTTTAATTTTCTTAGATAATGCATGAGTCTGACGAGTCACCAGTATAGTGTATTTTTAGTACATCCTCATTTTTCCCATTTCCTTAGCCTTACCAAAAAAAATTTAAAAAGAAAACAATGTTGTTTCACATGTTTTTTGGGCTTTGAGACAGGTTTGGATTAGGATGTGGTGATTTAGGTCAACCTTTTGAAACATCAGTACCATTTTAGCACCATAGACCTCTTGAATATAGGAATCACTCCTAAACCCCACACCATGGCCTTTATTATCATTCAAAAAATTGTCCTAAGTAGTTTATTCTAGCAGTCAGCTCCGGCCTAAGCATGCTCTACGTAGGGGGCCGATGAACATAAGTGAATGATCCAATGCTAATAAAAAAGAAAAAGGCAAACTCTGGGATAGGTGACCCTCACAAAGTCATTTAAACCGAAAAAAGAGAAGAAGAAAAAAATATTGCCACAAAAAGAAAACAATTGCAATCACCTATTGTTAGTTGGTTCAGAGGTATCTGGAATTGAACTTGGTAGGGCGGATTACGATCCGATCCCCCGCAACTACAATTAGGTCAAATAAAACAGGTTTACACATGCTTATGTGCCAGAAACCTTATGTTATGGATCAGAATCACTAACCGATCACTCTACTATGAAGCATGTACGAATAACGGGCTTAATGTGATTGCGCCTGAATGAAAAGGACCCAAAAAGATGAGAAGATAGGCCTAGGTATTGTGGGATGACATGGGGTGGTTAATATAGGATTGAAGTTTGTGTCTATGTTATTATGGTACCTTTGGATCACTTAGTTAGTACATGTCACTGCATCCTGACTTGAACTTAGAAGCCCTTTAGCCCAAATCACGTATCGACACCATTTTTTCTTCTTAAGCTTTAATGTTTGCTTGAGGACAAGCAAAGGTCTAGGTGTGGGAGAATTTGATAACACTAAAATTCACCGTATTTCTGACTCCGATTTCGCATGCATTCTTAGCTTTTATTGTTATTTTGTTATGTTATTACTTTGTTTTTCTTTGTTTTCAGGTTTTCTATGTAATCGGGGCCTAAATCGAGAAAAGGAGCGAAAAAGGAGTGGAAACGAACGAAAACCAAGAAATTCAGCTTTTTACACTTACGGCATCCACCATGGCGGGTGCCATGGGGTCTGCCATGACGTGGCCACGTCTTAAGACCACTCCACAACTGCCAAGACCCACGATCCCCACTCTCTCATTCCACACTAGTCTCATGGCGGGCGCCATGGCCTTGTGGCGGGCGCCACAAGGCTAAAACCTTTCCCTCCACTAACGTGGAGGGGGCATCCTGGTCTTTTCCTGCTTTTTGTTTTCCTATAAATAGGACCTTAGATTTTCTTTTTCAATCATACAAACTTAGAATCTCTTAGGCATATATCAGTTATAAAGCAGTTATCATTCCACATCGGGGTGTTACTGCAATTGAGTGATCGAGTCTGTATCTGTCTGTGTGATCGAGTTTTGGAGCACTCTGGGAGGAAGTTAATCCTGCCGCCATTTTAATTCCAGTTCATATTTTACTTTTCCGCATCGCTTTACTTTATTTATTTCTCGCACTCGCACTACTTTCGTTTATTTTCCGCACTCGCTTTAAATACCTTTATTTCCCGCACTCGCACTACTTTTATTTACTTTCCGCACTCGCACTACTTTTATTTACTTTCCGCACTCGCAATAAATAGTTTTATGAAAAATTATAAAAAGAACTTTTACTTTACCATGTCTAACTAAATCTATAAAGGTTAGAATGTAAGGATCGTAATTGAACCAGTAATCCGTACAATTGTTCGTGGAAACACTTAAGGGCTATTTTATCTTTCAATTTAAGTTTAATTGTTTTTAACTATTTCAAAAATAGCCAAAAACGCTTTGTCTAGTTCATTAGGAGTTTTTAGATTAAAAAGAAAAGAGATTTTAAAACGATTTTCGGACGCGTTATGAAGTTTAGAGTCTGGTTCGTAAGAACCTCTTTTTGCTAAGAAATCCAGGTTAAAGTACTTTTCAACTTAGTCAAGATACTATATTTCTTAAAAATAGGTTTACTACTCTAACACATTACGCACCTTTTTATCCGTGACAATAGGAGGGGTTGATTAGAGAGTATACTCGGTTCTGAATACGCGAAAGCGACAATTCCTGTTAAATTAGTTCTTTTCAAAGTGGAAAACATTGCCCATAAGTAGTTCTATTAACAAGTACCAAATTATCAATTGATTACGTGAATTACATTCGAGCCTGTCTTTATTAATTGTTTAAAATTATTATTTTATTTACCATTGCGCACTCCTTAAAACCCTTATATTTAGTTGCCTTAGATACACACCATAACAACAGGTACGATAGATTGACACTTGGTCTCTGTGGATTCGACAATCTTTTATATTACTCTGACGTGTTCGTACACTTACGAAAAACACGCATCAACCCACTATGAGAGTACTACATAGAATGTTATGCAAAGTGTCATAAGTTACTCTCATGGTGAAAGTGGTGTATACCACCCTTCGACCTAAAACTACTATGGACCCTAGATGTAGAGTCAAGTACTTTATTATTGATCAAACGTTGTTCATAACTTGATGATCATAAAGGCAGTTGATGGGTACTTCACAAAGCATGCTGAGAGACATGAGTAGCCTAAATGGAATTTGTCCATCCTGCATAACAGGATAAATTTCTAAGGGCCCAATATTGAACTAGACAAGGATGACACGGTATATGCCTTGTGTTCAATATAGACATAAGGGCAACAGGGTAATTGTACATACAAACACTATCACAAAATGTTTTGTCAGATCACATGACAATTTTGTGACTTGGGTAGCAGTGATGTATTGCTAGATACCGCTCACTACTTATTATGTTAAATACATGGTTTAATATAATTGCCAACGTCGCAAAATCCTACAAGGTCACACAAATAAGGGCAGTTAGAGAAGATGTGGAATAAAGAAGGTACACCGTAAGGTATGGTGCACTAGAATGGAATACGGAATATGGTAAGGTACCATATGATATAATAATAATATTTATTATTAATTTTATAATAGTTATAAAATATAATAATAATAAAATTATGGTTATTATAATAATAGTTATTATAAGAATATAATAATAATATTATTATTGAGTTGGACTTTTAGGTTAATGCCCACACAAGTAGTTTTATAAATAGAACCCTTGTGAAGAAGCTCATAATTTGTGACTGAAGGAAGTTGTTCGTGTGGACTAAGTAGAGACGTTGTTCGTCATACAACGCTTGTAATCAAATCAAAATCAAAGGTTTCAAGCGCCAAAAGAGGTAAATATTTTATCACAGATCATGCCCTTTCGTAAGGATCTCTAAAGGGAAATTTTTGTTTTCCGCTGCAATTTTATCATATAAGTATTATCGTATCATAGCGTCAGCACTCCATCATTATATTCTAGCTCAATGTAAGCATCATTTAACCTTCAACACACAATTAACATCACAAAGTCGTTAGCACTTAATTATCATCGTCTATTCATCGGACTCAACTACAAACAACCTTATCACATTACCTACACCTCTACATTAATATAATTAATTCCTACACATCGTTTTTACCATCCATAGTCATAGGACATCACCATTCTCCCTTTTAGAACAAGATTCATCATCTATAGCAACATGTCTTTAGTTCAATATACAACGACTCACCTTCCAACATCTACTCATATTATTTAAATTGTTTCTAGAAACATGAGACTATTTTTAATTGAAATTACGTTGTCTTCGCATTGCACATCTTCGAACGACGCGCAAATCGGGCACCCGAAGCTCAAGATATAAATTTTCGATGTTTTCGAAATAATGATGTCGGGAGCCACTCGCTTAGCGAGCTTGGAGCTTTCTTAGCGAGCTATTCGCTGTCCTGACGAGTTTCTGCGATGATAGAACTTCTCCCACTGTGATTTTACACCTTTAAACTGTCTTATTAACCCCCAATAACCCTCGTTTGAGTCCTTAAACCCCTATCTAACACCTATACATCAATCACATCAAACATCACAAAACAAATAATCATATTCATCAATTCTACATCTTTAATCCTAGGTTTTCTCTTAAAAACTTAATTTCCTAACATAACCCTTCAATACATCCACATCATAATCTTCAACAATATAAACATCTACAACAAATATCCCCACAACACATAATCAATAACAACAATCACAACACATAAATTCATCCAAATTTACTCAACCCCCAAACCTCTAATCAACAACACAGCCTAATTCTTATTATAGAACCCTTAAGAGACGGAAGAATCTCACCCTTACCTTGGTTTCAACGAGAATTCTCTTATTCCCTGCAGATTCTTCTCTTCAAGCCTTTCACCTTCTCCTTCTTCTTCTCTCTATTCATGATCGATATATCGCTTCACAAAAACACGATTCTCTTTTCTTTTTTCCTTAATTTCAACATAACCCCTTAGACCCAATCTATGTTCTTTCACATTTACCCTCACTATTTCCCCCAAACGACCACCTTACCCTTATCTCTTTATTTTCCAATTATTTAATTATTCACCAAATAATTATTCAATATAATATAATTCATATAATTAAATATCATATTAAATAATATTTCTTTCTTCCACACACAAAATACCACAAATCCAAATTAAATAACTAAAATAATAATTGGGGAGTTATAATAATCACCTTCTACCACAACACCTATTTTTATAGAATAGTTTGTAGCATTAGCTTTCCAACACTTTGAACGGGATGCAAATCAGATACGGGAAACAAAAGTTATGAATTTTCGAAGTTTCAGAAAATCTGCGATTACAGTATTAATCGATTAACCAAATTGGTTAACCGGTTAACCACGCCAAAAGCCCCAAAACCTATATTTTTACCGTGTTAATCAATTACCCATATGGTTAATCGATTAATGGTCCAACAGAAGCAGTTTTCTGCTATCTTTTACACTAGAACTTATTTTTTAATCACTTCGAAAAACAGCTTTTCTCAGAAATCGTTCAAAATAACTTTTAAGGTACAAATACCTTTTTCAAAGGTCTAAAAACTCGAGTCTTCCTTTTTAAAATCATTCGTAACATTTTTTTCCGACTCTGACACGCGAACACGCAAACAACCAACAACATTCACATCATACACTTTGTCGCTCCCGAAGATTTACATCCCGGTGCAGACACGAACGGTCGGCGAAGAGAGAAAATGAAGGTGAAATTAATAGAGTCTCCAACTAGGAATTTTTATCCCGAAGGAAAGGTAATCCTTCATAAACCTAGAAAGAGATAGATAAGACGGTTGCGAACCAGAGAAATTGAGAAAGGGGGTTGGTTACAACCTGAGAAGGTATTAGCACCCAGATTGTCCGTCGTACTCGACGGGATCCACGCTTACAAGATTGTTTAAAGCGGTAGTGTATGCGCTATCTATGTGCAAAAGCTAGGAATGAATGTTCAGGTGTCAGTGCAAAAGGGTGAATGCTCAGGAACTGAGGCTTTAGAAAGAATGCTGAAAGAGGGGGAAGACACAGAGACTTTTGTTCGATAATAGTTAAGTTATGCCTACGTATCCTCTCGTGTAATGAGGAAGTCAGAACACCATAATTCGACTCAAAGAGACTGAAAATGAATTTAACTATGAACTTCCTGCTTATCTATGCTCAAGTGTATGACTCGTCTGGCTCGAGTGCTAACTGTCTTGCATTAGACGGAAGAAGCGAGTTCTCGTTTGTGAATGAGTGTGATGAGAAAAGAATCCTGAAGGAGGCGATTATTGTTTGTTTTTGTGTTTTCAGTTTTGTTATTATTTTTGGTGTTTTTCATAAGTTAATGAGCTTAAACCTAAATCAAAGGCTTGTAAACTCATTATATTCTCCCTGATTAGGGATAATGAGCCTACTTAAGTATGAGATAAGCATCTCAATTTAATTACCATGATGATGTAGGATTAAGATCATTAACCTACTTGTGATTATTTAGATGTTTTTTTTGTTTAGTGTTAAGTAATGAGTTTAATCTCTAATCACATATTAGTGAACTCATTACACCATCCTAATAGAAGGATAATAGATGAGAACACTTAAGCTGAGGAAGATACCTCAACTTAATCCATGGTTAGGGACTAAATTGATTATATAAAAAGCCTTTATTAAGTGGATTTTAATTAAGGGATGAGATTAAGAAATGGATTTTAAGCTTGTAAGACAACTTGAGGGGGACTTGTCCATTAAACACTAGGGTTACTCCCTCTTAACCATAAGGAAGAGATAGAACCCTAATGTAAGGCCCAAGTTACAAGATAAAGTCTTAGTGATTATTAATGTGATTTGATTAAGAGATTTAAAAAAATTAAAGGTTTAACACTTAGGATTAAAGTTATACACTCCATCCTAAGAGAGGATGCAGGCATAACCCTAATTCCAAAGTCCTAAAACTTTAAGAGTTTAGTCTCTGATTATTGAGATGAGAAGAGAGACTCAAGGAGACTCAAAGGTAAAAGACTAAGGGAGACTATACACAACCCTAAAAGTTATCATGCTTGGGTATCCTATGGTTTGTAAGGCTTAAAAGGAAAGATCTTCAAGGCCACCAATGGAAGAAGCAGATGAAAAGAGAAGGAGAAAGAAGAACAAGTTACTTACTTCCTGAAGAAGATAAGTAACTTGAAAGAAAGAAAGTGAGAAGAATGGAACACAAGTGAATTAGATTCACTTCAAATACATGTAAAAATGCATATGAATGAGATAAAAAGAGGTGGGAAGTGAAGGAAAATCCACTTCCCAAATAACTTACCAAAGGTTCCTGAAAGTGTTAGTATGAATGCATAAGACATAAATCATACAGAAATGAATGAGATGAGATGCAAAGACCAAAGTCATAAGTGATTATGTAATGCAAATAGCATATGAGATGATTCAAATTCATACAATATGCATATGTATGATCATACAAAGATGAGATGCAAAGGAAGCATGCTTAGAAGCTTGAAAACACATGGATGTTTATGAAATGTAATGAATGCAAGACATATCAAATGAATGAATAAATGATCAATAAATGTTCAAGCATGTCTTAAGATGTCTAATATGTCATACAAATGTTTGAAATGTCATGGCAAGTTCATGTGATGATGATATGCAAAGGTGAGTGCAAATGAACATGAGAAATTAGGGTTTTATGAACATATGAGATGCAAATGGACAAAACAGAAGCATACAACATGATAAAAAATTGAAACCAAACTCAATTAAACCCTAAACCCATACAAAGTCACACCCCAAAGGAGAAGGTCAGAAGCTAATCCTATTGAAAGTTATGATTTTTCTAAGTTTGCTAGGGTTTTTGGGTGATTCAAAAGGGAAAATGCAAATCAATTTGAAAATGCAAGATAAATTCATGAGAAAAATAACCTATAAACTACATACAATATATGAAACAATGCAAAAAGAATCAAGTTTAAAATCTTCATGGTTAGGCATAAATGATTTTTCAAAGTTAGGGTTAAAAGATGTGATTTTTAAGAACCCTAATTCAAAGAAAATTGTGAAATTGTGATCAAACCTAAAAATAAATTTGTATGAAGAGTTTGAAAATGTTTCTAAATGTATTGGAATGGTTCATGATTTTTTTGGTGATTTTTAGAAACCTAAATGCATTTTTAATTAATTAAAATACTTTAATTAATTAAAAATAACATTTAAATATTTTAAAAATACTTTTTATATGCAAAAAATAAAATAAAAATCATTTTCAAGTTGAGAAACATATTTAAAACCAGAATGCAAAGTTTCATATTTTTTGAAAGTGTTTTGGTATTTTTTATAAATTAAACAAAAGAAATGAAAATAAAAGAAAATAAAATGAATTAAAATTGAATAAAAAAGAAAGTCAGCGCATCCAATGGCTGAGATTTGAATGAAAAAAGTGGGAATTGACTGGCGCGTTATCCAATGGTCCACATTCAAACTGGCTAATTGATTTTAATTAAATTAATTAATCAGGATTAAACTTTAGTGAACTAATCTGAGCCGTACGCGCGCTAACCCTAATCCTGATCCAAAGGCTAGGAATGAATCTGGGCCACTAAACCTAATTAGGGTTCTAATGATTTTCAGGTGACCGGAGTCCGGTCATCTTCTCCGGCCACTCAAAATCCTCAACTTCTTCCCTAGGTCAAATTAAAAGCTCTAAAGCTCCAGAAATGATCTATTACCCTCCCTAAACAAGAATCCATCATCATATAACATTTATATTTCATCAAAAGCAAGAATCGAATCAAACAAGATTTTCGGGCAAAATTTCAGAACAACCATACATGCTCATTTCTCAATCATTTTCAAAACTAAACATATCAAAGTGATCTAGAGAACATATAGAATCATTCTAAAACTTAAAAGAAGGTTTCTGGAAAATTTGTTCTTGAGGTATACCTGAGTTGAAGCTTTTCAGTTTGGAGCTTTCTGACCTCCTCTCTTGTGCAAAACCACTCCAATGACCCCCCTTGTGCTTCTGAAAGGCTTAGAACAAGTTTGTTTTGGCTGGTTTGAGATGTTTGGTTTTGATAACTCAGAAATCGTGTTTTTGATTTGGGAGGTTTCAGGCCATTTTGAAGGTTGCTTTGTGTTCTATGAGTGATTTGAAGATGATTGGTGAAGTTTGTTTTGAAGTTTGATGGCTGTGTTTTGAGTTTCTAAGAAGGGAAGGTTTTGACAATTTTTGTGAATTCTGAGCTCTCTAATGTTTCAGGCTTGAATGTGTTATGGAATGAGGTCCTTAGGGTTTGCATAAGAGGTTGTGATTGGTCAGAGAGTGGGTGGTGGCTCAATTTGATTGGTATGGGAGGAAATGCAAAAATGTCAACTTATTTGTACTTGAGGTATGGGTCAATGCAGCAGGGGATTCTGAGCATAGATTGCCTCATCATGCTTCATGGAGGGCCATTGGATCAAAGAAAGGCAGCTGTAATGCTTAGATGAAGAGATAGCAAGGTTTATGCAATTTTCCAACTTTGATGTTTCTTGAGAATTAAGTCATCAAAACCCTAGGTTCAATGCATAATTCTAATCTTTGAAGGTTTCTTGAACGTGTTATGACATAATTGAGCATATTAGAGGTCACTTAGAAGCTTGAAATGCCAATATGCAAAAATCCCTCTTTGACATGAACTTGAAAATTATGTGATTTTTGCCAACTTTGAAAGGCCATATCTTGAGTTCTAGGATGAATCAAAACATGTTATTATACTTTTGAAAAGGGAAAGACCTAATCTACAACTTTCATGTCCAAGAATTTTTCATTTGAAGCATTTTTGGTCATGAAAGAGGAGGTTAAAAATATTTCCCAAAATGGAAAGTTTGCATTTCAAGTCATTTCCAAAAATGGAAAGTTTGCAATTGGCTCAAAATTCTTCAATCTTGTGAACTTCCTACCACTTCTAAGATCAAATAAAGATCATATAACTTCAATTTGATGAAAATGATCCTTTGGTTCCCTTGTTGGGGGCCTCAGATGTCCTGATTTTGACTTAACTTGCTCAAGAAGTTACCCAATGATCAGATGACTTCCACAGTGAATTTCTTCATCAAACTTGGTACACATGATCCTTATAACATATTAAGAACATTAGAAACAATAATTACCAAAAAAATTGGAGTTAAGGCCTATGAAACCAAAACCCTAATTTTGGTCATTTGTGTAGTGAAAACCCTAGCTCTGCTTCCATGCCTTTGCCAATCCTTGTGATCCTTTGACTTTCATGAACTTTGGGGAGCATAATATGATCATAGAACACACATGGACCCTCTTGGATAGCTTTAAGACCCTTGGGATGGCTCAGATTGATTCTTGAATTGCCCAGATCACAAACCCTAGATGCAGATGAAGTTGAACTATGCAGTGAAGTAAACATGCAATATGAGATGTAATGCTTATGTTAAAACAAAAATGAAATATCACAAGACATGGTGTGAGAAAAAGTGAGGGCAAATTTGGGGTGTTTACACACTCCTCAATCATACAATTTCCTCAACATCAATTGCAATAAAACACAATTCCCACAACACTCACAACAACAATATTCATTCCATGAATTATCAAGAATCAGCCAATCATCAAACTATCATACTCATGAATAAATAGGAGATAAATCAAAACCCTACATGTTAAAAACTACCCACCAATCATCATGACAACCCTTAGATAGTTAGAACTTCACCCTTACCTTAGAGTTCTTACACAATAATCCTTCTACCTCAACACTGGAAGCGTCTTCTCCTAGCTCTCCCTTGTCCTAGCATTCTTCAAAAACTTTCTCCCAAAAACACGATCTGATAGTTTTCTCCCCATTTCCTTTATTTCTTATATTATTATATTGTTATTATTTAATCCAACTAATTAAAATAATAACAATAATAATAAACTTAAATATTTATTTAAATAATAATCACTTCCTATTATTTAATTAAATAAATAGTAACTAATTTAAATAATTAGTTCTACTCTTCACACCACCAAGTTTTACATAAATGCTCTCACACCCCTAATACACCTTAAAGTCTATAATTTGAAGGTTACTACGATATACTAAGGGAAACCCGAATATAACCAAAACACACATACTCACATACTCACATACATATACACAACATCATATAATTTTAATTACAAAAAACAATTAAAATAAATTGGTGCATTACAACTCTCCCCCACTTAGAATATTTGTGTCCTCAAAAATATACTCGATGTGAACTATCACAAATACGTTCTCGTATCCAACTAACCAACTCCCATGATATTAAAGGAAACACCACGAATAACACAAAGCAACAAACCAACTCATCAACAATAATAAGATGCAATGCTCATAAAATGTACTCAACGACCAACTCAAAACACAATGAATAATTGAGTTATGAACACAAGGTTCACTCTTGAACTGGAACACGACACGTTCGGTACCATCATCATAGGAAAGGAGACAAAAAAAGGATAAGGACATAAATTTTCACAACACAACATCGTCTTAACCATATCAACATAACCATAATACCCATCTTGTTGTCACACAACATCAAGACAACAATTATGTGATTCACCAATCGAACATGTAATAATACATTCATCTACATAGTAGTACATGATTAATATTTAAACCTTTCACCATATCTCTTCCAATATGGAACGTCCAATGGTCTCATTATTCATGCAGGTTCTAAAATTCAACCTTTGAACTCTTACAAGTCATACACGCATATACGAGCTATGTTATATCATGCTTTCGTTGCACACTCTGATTACTCGCAACTATCAAATCTACTAATTTCACATCCAAATTATAACTCTCTAATATTCACCAGAAAATAATTGTTCACTTTTAATATACCCAACCTCACACTTTATTCCTTCTGACTAAACGAGTATTCTACACTCTTGTGATTACTAAATACTTTAAACCCAAATCCATAAAAATAATACCTCCAGATTTTTAGTACAAATACAACTTCAACTAATTCTAAATCTTGAATAGGATATTACAACCTTACCATCTTGTATTAATAAACTACCTTAACTCATCATAAACACATCACAATACCCTACAAAAGATTCATTAGGATCATGTAGAATCAAAATTGGAGTCGTAGTCAACTTCTACTTTAGCTCTCTAAAACCTTTTTCACCATGAATATTCCAAACAAACGACTTACCCTTCTTAAGTCAACTGAGATAACGGAAGTGCTAACTTGGAAAAGCTTTCCATAACCTGCAGTAACAACCAACTAAGTCCAAAAATCTTCTAATCTCCTTAACCAACTTTGGAGTTTTCTCATTGTAGAACTACATCTACTTCAGATGGATCCACAATAATACCCTCATCTTAAATGACATAACCAAGAAAACTCACCTCTACAACCCAAAAATCACACTGCAATAACTTGGTATAAAATTTCAGCTCTTTTAATACTTGTAACTGAATTCTCAAATACTTTACATGCTCTTCTTCTGATTTTATAATAGATCAGAACATCCCCAATGAACACCACTTCGAACTTCTCCAAGTAAGTATGGAAGATACAATTCATATTCTACACACACACTTTAAGGCATATTAGCCACTACTTATCCTATATCTAACATTTTTGGTTAAATCATGGTCTCACATTTCCATTTACTCCTTCATTGGATCATCTTTCTAATGATTCAAATCTCATGTCAATCGGATTCTCGATTCATGAATTTCAAAGAAAACAATAATTATATACATTACATTTCTATATTTATCTTATCAATCCATGACATTTAACCATTTTTCTACTACACCATCACATAGAGAATAAAATTAGCTTTCCAATGATTCGACCGTGCGTCAAGCAGAGTTACGAAACTCAAGTTATGACCAATTCAATTCTGTATTTTCTGTAAATAGCAGTGGTAATTGATTAACCAAATTGGTTAACCGATTAACCCACTCGAAAATAGCAGAAAACTTGTTTTTTAACCACCCAAAACACTTCCAATCCATACCCTATAATACTCAATCATAACCCAACATTTATACCATGAATCTCATCATCTTATACTCACAAGCCACAAGATTTTTATCCTAGCATCAACATATAATTCACATAAACCCTAAACCTCAATCCAAATCATTCCAAGTCATATATTATTGAAAGTGAACACTTATTCTTGAGCACTTTGGAGAGTTATCAATTTGTGTAAAAACACACTTATCCACTGGAGTGCCTACCAATCAAACGATACAAGAATCTTACTTATGTACGTTAGTAGAATAACCTCCATATCAACATGCAACCATTTAGTATGGATTCAACACTCTCCAAACGATAGAGATGTAGGAGTAGTACTACTACAACCATAATATATACATCCATCAACATTCATTCCGAGTTCGAACAATTTATCCGAAATGGCTTAACAATCTTTGGTTCTGGTTACCATATTCCATATCAATTCTTCTTACATGTTTTAAACTCACTTAAGGTTTTTATTGACACGAGATCTCAACCCATAACAAAAGTAATACCATCAAGATACTTCAATCATTCATGTTACATCACAATTCAAAACTCAAGCCATCCAAAACACAACTGTGAGTTTCAATACTACTCGCTGATTAACACATAACCTCATGCTATCATCCTTTTCTTTACTAATAGTATTGAAGCTCTCCAAGGCGACCCTGTAACACGGTGGGAGAACTGACTTTTAGTCATGTTGCGGATAGCAAGAGTCGCCACCGAATTTTATTTTATCCAAAAGGAAGGGACATAAAAGAACAGGAAAGACCATTTTGAAAAGTCTTGGGTTCGGGGGTAGGTTATATAAAGGGAAGGTGTTATTACCCTTTATATCCATGGTTATCCATGGGCTCTTAGTTACTTAGCTCACTTAATTTTTTTTGAAAAGTGTAGTGTGTGATTAGAAATTTTCTAAGTACTTTGTAATGATCCTCGTATGGATGTATACAAAGCCTTGTTTGAAAATGTTTGAAAATAGTGAGGTCTGAAAAGTATTTTTGATGAGTGAGCAAGTAACTATGAGGTACCTACCCTAGACTAAGTCATTCATGTTCTTATATGTCTTTTCAAGGGTAAGACTATCCCTATTATTAAGGAATAGGTAGTCATTACCTTGGATTTGTTTAATGGACGGGCGTAGGGTCATCGTATGGTCAATGAAGGCAACTTAAGGGGTGTCTTTAGCAATTCGTAAGGACTATAATCATTTATTCGAAGGGACAAGATCATTACTCCGTAGGCAACCTCGAAGGGTCTTGATCTTTTAAATCTGTAGGGACTTGATGATTTTATAAGTGAAGGGACTTTGCTTAAGACACCCTTAGATTCGAGGGACTTGGCCATTTTAAATAAGGCAACTAAGAGGGACACCCTAGGAAGTGCAGACGGCGATCTTAGATCAACTTACGTGTGTGAGTGTTGTTTTCAAATATTTATCTTGATTATTAATTTTCTAAGTCCATGGTTCATTTATTTCTTGGCACTCCCTATGTTACTAACCACACAGTTAATATGAAAAATAAATGGCAGAAATTAAAAGGCAGAAAATAAAATTCCTACACTATTACATGGCTTAGGGGTAGTTACATAATAATAATAATGGCGGAAAATAAAACTAAATTATTACAATTACGAAACAATTACATAATAATGAATAACATAAAAATAAGTGAATAAATTAGAAAAAAGTTTGCAAATTAGGTTAAGGAAACAATTAGGGTTAGAATTTGAGAAAACTTTTAAGGTTTAAAAAATTTGAAGGTTTAGGATAAATTTTAGGGTAAGAATTAGGGCGAATCTGGGTTTTAAGATAATGATTAAGGCTAAATTTTTAGGGTTTAAAGTTTATGAAAAAAAAATTAAGACTTAGGTTTAAAATTAAGGTTTAGGGAAAAAATTAAGGTTTATGAAAAAAAATTAAGAAATTAAGATTTATAAAAAAAAATTAAGTTTCAAATTAATTAAAAAATATTATGGTTTTAATTTAAAAGAAAATATATAATTTGATAATTAAAGAATAGGGAGAGAAATAACCAATTTGGCAAAAAATGTCAGAGCCATTTGCCTTTCCATTGAGTTCTTTGCCACTGGGACAAACGCACGCTTAAGTTTGAATAAGTATAACAAATACCTATTATATAATAAAAATGAGAAAAAAAATATGTTAGTAAAAAAAATGTCCCAAGGCTGGGTTTTACAAAAGAAAATATATAATCAGTTTATATTAAAATAACCTAACACTTAAATAAATTATAAAAAAAATGAATTATGAAAATGAATTAAATTAAATTAAAAAATTTTAAAGATTTATTAAGGTTTTTTTTTATAAAAAAAATTGAGGTTTTAATTATGAAAATAATTAGGGTTTAATTATAAACCTAAATATAAAAGTAATAATACTAATAAAAATGTTAACCTAAATTTAATTAAAAAAATTGTTGAAAAAAAATTTAATTAAAAAAAATAGGTTAACCATGTTTAAAAGATAAATTAAGGTGTTTAAGGAAATTTAAAAAAAAAGAAAATTATGAAGAACCTATGTTTCTTCCTCAAAATGTTGTGGCTCCAAACCTCAGTTCCTTGCCACTAGGTTGTGGGCACTCCTGGGAAATAACATAGGAAATACATATTATATAATAATAAATTTATATAAAATGTAAATAAATAAATAATAATAAAATAAGAATAATAATTTAAAAAAAATGCCATAAGCTAGGTTTGAACCCATGCCCTTGCCCTTCATTGAGTCCTTTGTCACTGGGACAAGCGCGGGCTTGCGATAGAAACTGTTTACATAATCAAACAATGAAATAAAATATAAAACAAAATATTTGAAAAAATCTTCAGCGCGCCAAATCCATCATCATCTTCCTCGTGACCTTCTTGAATCCGCAATGAAACTTCAAAGTAATTGTCCAGAAATCATCCATACCTCACAACAAACACAAATCAATGGTTAAATGCAATTTATATTGAGTATATATATGAAATAAAAAAGCATAAAAAAAATAAAAGAAAAAAACGATTCGGATTGGGCATTATGGCATGAATTTGATGATGAAGATGATTGGGATATGTTCAAGATGCTTCAAGGATTCGTTTGCAACCTTCAAACATGAATATGCTTCAAGGATTCTTTTGAAATTTGTGAAATTTTGAAATATGAATATGATCTTCTTGTCTTCTGAAATTTTTTCCCCTTATGTCTTTGTTGTGTATATATAATAGAGTGAATTTAGGTTAGAAATTGGGCCTTTTGGCAATGGGTTGAGGTTACTTGATTGTGAAGAAAGCTATGGTCAAAAATATAAAAAAAAATCAAATGATATGTTTCCAAATTGGTTGTGCACGAAATTGGAGAGTATCAAATCAACTTAAATGATGTTTAAAGGCTTCTAGAAGAAGGATTAAATCAAATATTTCTATTTTCATATTTTATTTTGATTTAAAATGAATTTTAATGAATAAAATCCAAATAAATAATAATAAAATTATAAAAATCAGAAATTATTTGAATTGGGTCGTGCTTGATGTTATTGTGAAGACTGAGTTGCAAAATGATAGGCCCTTTTGGAAAAAAATTAGATTTAAGCCCTTATTTTCTTCATACACCCCTTGAAAATCTCCCAACTTTGACAAGGCATAAATCCCTCAATTTTAAGGCTATGAAGGTTTTCTTGGACATTTTGGAAAGCTTAAAGAGTCCTCTAACAAACTTCTTTGGTCTTATGTCCATATCGTTTACAATTTTCAAATTATGCCCTTTGGAAAAAGTTGACTTTTTGTTGACTTTTGAAATGACCTGTAATGTTTTAGCTCATACCTTCCAAATGAAGAATTTTTAGGCTTGACTTGTGAGATACAAAGTTGTAGATAATTAAATTTCCTTTAAAATGAGCTTTGGATGTGAAATTTTTGATGAAGCATGTGAAAGCTATGGCTGGTCAAAGTTCAGTTGACTTTCCTTAAGAAAACCCTAATTTAGGAACTCCTGATTCTTGATGATCTGAAACTTCCTTGATGAATCATTATCAACCCTTGATAAAATGATGAAATTTAATTCATAAACTTGATGTTGGCAAAAAATCTTGAAGTTTGACTTTGATTTGACCATAGTTGACCTCAGTTTGACTTTTTAACTACTTTGACTGGTTTTTGCATATCTGATCATCTGACTGGGCAAGCTCTTTGGGAAAGATTTGAAACTTGACATGGGGATTCTTGAATACATGTGGGATATTATGAAGCTCACTTGAGGCCTTGAAACTCATTTTAACCTGAGGAAACACAAAACCCTAGTTTTGGACACATTGCTTAGGAGGAAGCATTGTCTGGGGAAACTTCCACACTTCTTGACCAATTGGGAGTCTTGAGGACCTTATGATCATTTAGAAGTCTTGAAAGAGGTTGTATTGATTGTGGGAGGGCAAATTTTGGGGTGCAACAGCTGCCCCTTGTTCAATTTTCTGGAATCTGAGGAGTTAGATTGGCATGTACGCCATTCGTGACTTGAAGATTGAAGAGGATTGAACACAAAAGCCCAAAAATTTGCACTCGCTGGTGTGTAGAATGATACTGTTGGTTGATATTCATGGTTTAATGGGCTTAAAGATTCTTCAGATATGTTTCTTAAATATGAAGATAACTTTTTTGGGAAGAATAAGCGACGACCCAAAATGAGATAAGCCTTCGGGAAAAATAAACGACGGCCCGAGGTAACAAGATAACCATTGGGAAGAATAAACGACGACCCAAGGTAAGTTGACTTTTGGGAAGAATAAACGACGACCCAAAATGAGATAACCTCCGGGAAGAATAAATGACGGCCCGAGGTAACGAAATAACCATTAGGAAGAATAAACGACGGCCCAAGGTAAGTTGGCTTTTGGGAAGAATAAACGACGGCCCAAAATGAGATAACCTTCGGGAAGAATAAACTACGGCCCAAGGTAACAAGATAACCATTGGGAAGAATAAACGACGGCCCAAGGTAGGTTAACTTTTGGGAAGAATAAACGACGGCCCAAAATGAGATAACCTTCGGGAAGAATAAACGACGGCCCGAGGTAAGTTAGCTTTTGGGAAGAATAAACGACGGCCCAAAAAATGAGATAACCTTTGGGAAGAATAAACGACGGCCCGAGGTAACAAGATAACCATTGGGAAAAATAAACGACGGCCCAAGGTAAGTTGGATTTTGGGAAGAATAAACGACGACCCAAAATGAGATAACCTCCGGGAAGAATAAACGACGACCCGAGGTAACAAAATAACCATTGGGAAGAATAAACGACGATTCAAGGTAAGTTGACTTTTGGAAAGAATAAACGAAGGCCCAAAATGAGATAACCTTCGGGAAGAATAAATGACGACCCAAGGTAACAAAATAACCATTGGGAAGAATAAACGACGACCCAAGGTAAGTTGGCTTTTGGGAAGAATAAACGACGGCCCAAAATGAGATAACCTTCGGGAAGAATAAACGAAGGCCTGAGGCAACAAGATAACCATTAGGAAGAATAAACGGCATCCCAAGGTAAGTTGACTTTTGGGAAGAATAAACGACGGCCCAAAATGAGATAACCTTCGGGAAGAATAAACGACGGTCCGAGGTAACAAAATAACCATTGGGAAGAATAAACGACAGTCCAAGGTAAGTTGTTGATGAAGTTTTGTCTGCTGGAGAATTAACCTGAAAAACAAGGTTAGTTTGGTGCAGATATAATGATATATTTAACAATCTGCAAGATAATATTTTATGAGAATGTGTATGATATGATATGATATGATATGATGTATGTATGAATGAATGAATTATGTAACTGAAGCATATAAGTAGCTTCGTAGAATAACTGCCGACTGGGGAAAATAAATCCCAATTCGTTACTGAGGAGTATGAAGACTTCGTTCCCATCTTGTTTAAGAATATCGTACTTAGAAACTCCCGTTTTCGTTCGTCGTACTTCTTATTGAAGGATTAAGTTCCTGAATATCCTGACTGAGGATAAAAGAGATGGAAATAGATCCGGGAGACCTATGTAGTTAAGTATCAATTCTTCGGAGGATATGATACTGCTTAAAGACTTCGTCAAGCTGGAAGTGTAAGCTATTACTTGTAAGGATATCCGTAAAGATTACTATGTGGGGATGAACCGGCGAAGCTTCGTTGAATTCCTACCTCCGTTCGTTCTTAGTAAATGCTATTATTGTATTTTATGCAATTCTAGTAAACATCAATCATATTCAAAGGCATATATACATTCAAGCATAACCAACGAACATTTCTCGCTTTAGTAAAAAGGGAAAAGTAAACCTGAATTCAGAAAGCATTTCTTACTTGAATAAAGAGGGAAAAGTAAAGCTGAACTCGAAAACAAAATCGTTTCAACTTTGAGAGTGTATAACCAATTGGATTTAGAGCTTTTGAGGTTCTTAACTTTCCTGAATAATTTTCCATAAATTCTCATGACTGGATCCGAAGACATGATACTGACACCATCTGATACTACTGGCATAGACAATTAATTTCCATAATGGCCTCTACTGAGAGTCCAATATCAAGATAATACTGTTTGTGATGGACCATATACACTCCAGGTATTAGATTTGGAAAGAGAGTGTTGCCTCTTGGTTAAGGATGAATTGTCCCATAATGGAAGTATCTGAAAAGAGTTACCTCAAGAGAAATAAGTAGAATGCCCCATAATAATATGCGCATGGCATTGTGAACTCAGTAATGTTACTTTTGGTACTTCAAATGGAAAGATTTACCCCCTGACTATTAAGCATTTTTGAATCTTGACTTGACTGCCCCAACTGGATTGGACAGTAATATGGCATGCCCCAATGATTGGGAAGCAGTGACTATGCCCCTTGTATACATTGGCTTTGATTCAGGAAGCAACTTTGTCTATCGGAAGGACTTTGGTTTATTGAACATTCATCTTGTAAGTTTCTCTGTTTGCCAAACACTCAGTTATATGCAAACAATTATATTCAAAATGAAATGCTTATGTCTGTCTTGAAGTTTTGAAAAAGAGTTATTTTAGAAAAACAATTTTTTATGAAAACTGTGATATTAATTTCAGTTTTATAATAAGCCCCTAAAGGAGTCAGGATACCTTTTTGTGGCAATATGCTTTCAAACTAACCATGCTTCAGTTAGGACTTTTAAAGGGTTATAACATGGTCTGGTTCACGGTTTAAGAAACAAAGGATAAAGGCTCAAAATTTATTTGTACCTAACCCAATCTCCATGATGTTCTTCAGTCCTATGTTCGGTTAACTTATGCATTGAAGCTTCGAAGGAATTTAGAATTGTAACACTGTCATTTGTGATGGTTCAAAAACCAAAAATTTATTTGAACATTCAGTCAACTTTCTTTGTTGAGGATTCATAGTGACCTCTTTTTTTCTTCTGACTTTATTATCCTTTCCTTTTGCCTGAACTGTTTATTTCAAGGTTACAGTCAGCGGAATGTCTTAACGTTTTTACTAAGTCTCCTTCATAGGTTTTGACTTAGTGAGTTTTTTTTGGCTAGATATTGACTTGCAGACTTAATGATTACAGGGAACCATCATTAGTTGTATACAAAAGGACAACTGACATAATTGAGTTAACCGAAGAACTACCCTGCCCCAGGTTATGATTAAGGGTTTTAACTTGAGTGAGAAGGAAAACTCCTACTTCATAGGCTCAAAATGGTTGACTATGGATTAACTTCCTTATATCTCAACTGTTTAGGAATTAAAACAATGCATGTACATCGTCAGCATAGTCTATTCAAAAGCATATTGCATAAGATTATGGTATTGTTTTTCGTCATTCTCCCTCTACAGGCTTATAGCTTTATCAGGAGTTAAATATCACAAAATAGAAATATGAAGCATAGTTCAAAATATAGTGAAACAAATGGATTAATTCAAGACAAACATATGCAATGCATTAATGAAAACAAAAGTTTAACATAATAGTAAGTGTTTAAACAAAATAAAAGAAATTACAAATGAAAGTTCAAATGTTGTCCCATCCAGTTGGCTGAATGTCTTCAATTGCAATCTGTGAACTTTCAGGAGCAATATATTTCACCATGAAATCAAATTTTCCACTTGGATGTACCAAGGTGCCCCATATCTCAACAGGAATAGGTAGACTTTCTTTCTTGCTACTTTGGACAACTTGTCTTGCAGCTTCGATGTTTGATGGACGATAGTAGAGTTCAATTTGGCCTTCTGGCATAACCTCGAGGATTCCTTCGTCAATCAAGTCTTGAATATTTTTCTTCAATGTCCAACAACTATTAGTATCATGTCCGGGACAGTTGGAGTGATATCCACACCTTGCCTTGGGCTTATAGCGAGGAGAGGAAGTATTAGGATTTTGAGGAGGATTTTCCAAGGGAATTAGCTTCATCTCCAACAAGCATTGCAAAACTTGCAACATTGGAGTACTGAATTTGATAAACTGTCTTTTATATTCCTTGTGTTGAAGTGGATTAACTTTACAAGGTCCTTTTTCTTCAACTGAAGAATAATCAGTGGTAACCTATCTCTTACCTTCTTTTATCCTTATCTTCCTTTCAACCAAGTCAGCTTTTTTTAATGGAGGTTGACTGACAATTAGATTCCCGACTCCATTACTTTGAAGTTTGTGGACAAAGGTTCTCAGCTCTTCTTGTCCATGAGCTAAACTTTGGATAAGAGCCACCTGGCTGTTCATCTGGATCCTCATTTCTGCCATCTCAGCTTGCAATTGTTCCAACTGACCATTCTTGTTATCTTCATGATTTTCAGAGAGGAGTTCTTTCAACTCTTCTTGCCCCTTTGACAAATTCAGGATCACTTTTTGAAACTGAGCATTCTGAGCTTGGAGATCCTTGACAGTTTGTTCGAGAGCCATTTCTGCTGAAATAAATAGCGAGAAGATTGAGAACCTGCTATAGAAACCTATCATGCAATGATATGGTATGTAGATGCATATGCAATGTTTTCAAGGACTGCAGGATTTAAATTTGTTTAAAGAAAAACAAAAAACAAATTTTTATTAATAAATGTTTAATATAATTTTTCCCCTTGGGCTTACAATGAAAATAAATAGCAATAAAGTAAAAATAAATATATGGGGTTTTAAGTCTCCCATGGATGCTTCCTCTTGGTGTGGAGGTATTTGTTGAGGTTCCGCTCTTCGTGAAGTTGTCTTGTCAGCTCCAGAATTCTTTCTTGGCTAGCTCTGAAATGAGTCTCAAAAGTATCCCTTTGCTCCTTCAGTTGGATCCAAGACTTTTGCAGCTCCTCTAGATTTGTAGGCATATCAGGATGAAGAATAGTATAAGGAATATCCCCTTCAGTAACAGGCTCCATAATGACTGGTAGAACAGCAGGATATGGCATCATAAGAGTCTGAGCACGAGATCACACCCATCTGAGATAAGGCTCCATAGAAATGGAGTACTTTGGTTCCAGAGTCTTGCTTTCAATCTTGCTTACTTTACTCCAAGCTCGTATAAACCTTTGACGGTAACCTTGAAGATCGTTGTCGTTGTCAAACACAATACCCTGAATAATCATGTCATGAGGACCATTATCCCGAGCATAACCAAACTGACGTAGAGCTAAAGAAGGGTTGTAAATAATGCCCCTTCTTATGCCAAGGAGTGGCACATTAGGGAACTCCCCACAACGGTCAATGATAGTAACATTCTCCATAGATCGAGAACACCAGTGAATATCTGAATGAGAGAGTGACATCATCCTTTTAGACCACCTTAACCCTTGTTCATTCTTCATCACTGATCTAGGAAGGTGAGAAATAAACCACCTAGCCAGTAAAGGTATGCAACACATCAGAGTTCCCCTCGCCTTTGTAGTACGAGTATGAAGAGAGTGTAAGATGTCTCCAAGTAAGGCAGGCACAGGATTGCGAGTCAGAAATATGTTGATGGCGTGTATGTCTATGAACTGGTCTGGATTAGGGAACAACACTAAGCCATAAATCAATAGGGCTAGGATCTCCTCAAAAGCATCATAACTCATAGCCCTCAAGAACACTTGAGCTTTCTCCATCAATACCTTAGCAAGAATACCCTTAACTCCGCTTCTCATTTCTAGGACAATGTCTGATTTCTTCAGATGTAGGGTTGCGACAGTGAATTCAGGTTTAGGCTCCTTCTCTAAGCCTGTGAAGGGTCTCTGATCAAGGATAGGTATACCCAGTAGTTTGGAGAACTCCTCCATTGTAGGAACCAGCTGATAGTCGGTGAATGTGAAACAATGATGTTTAGGATCAAAGAACTAGAATAGGACACTCATCATGTCTTCATTGAACCCTAAAGTGACTAAAATCCAGTAGGTGACCATGCCTCTTGATGAATTGGGAGTTTTCAGAAACTTGAGAGACCAATTCCTTAAGCTTAGAAGGTATCCCTACAAAGTTGATCCGGATAGTATTCCTACGAGCAGAAGCCATGACCTGCAACAAAAAAACAAAGATAAATCCTTTTATCCTTGAAATGGTTAGTGAAAATGCTATGCTTATGATGTCATGATGATGTTATGATGTTATGCTCAATCACAAACATGTGGCACACACAAACAAGTCACACAATAGCCCTAGGTTTGAAGGCCTGCATGAGGTTTAAAGGTAAGTACCCTCCCTTGAAGTTTAGTTGGTTCATCCTGTCCTACAAAAGTAAGCAGGTTCTGAGGGATCTCAATATCACTGATCCTTCCCAAGGGTGGTTGTTCAGTAGGCAACTTACTTGCCAACCAAAACCCTCCAAGTTTAGGATCTCAATGAGCGTAGTATCGAGTATCAACTAACTTCAGTCTTCACCAAAGTCGGTTATCTCACTACTTTCTAAAGGCCAAGATGGGATAACTAGGGTTCTAATAGTCAGTTAGTGTATTGACAACATATGGCAGCCCCATATTATCCTTAACTTACTTAAGGAACATAAGCACCAACCAAGAAGTCACACTAACTATGGCCACCAGATCAACCATATCGGTATACGCCGTACAGTTTCCTTGGTCTATTGCCATTTACCTAGGGTACACTAGATCCAGGTTAGGATCTTTCACACATAAGCCCAACAGCTAAATATAAAGCAAACAAGACAAACAATTTAAGTGATCTAATTCCTAAGGGTACCCCTCTTTTACTTAGTAAATCTCCAATAGAGTCGCCAGTTCTATAACACGGTGGGAGAAATGACTTTTAGTCATGTTGCGGATAGCAAGAGTCGCCACCGACTTTTATTTTATCCATAAGGAAGGGACATAAAAGAACAGGAAAGACCGTTTTGAAAAGACATGGGTTCGGAGGGTAGGTTATATAAAGGGAAAGTGTTAGCACCCTTTTATATCCATGGTTATCCATGGGCTCTTAGTTACTTAGCTCACTTAAATGTTTTTGAAAAGTGTAGTGTGTGATTAGAAATTTTCTGAGTACTTTGTAATGATCCTCGTATGGATGTATACAAAGCCTTGTTTGAAAATGTTTGAAAATAGTGAGGTGTGAAAAGTATTTTTGAAGAGTGAGCAAGTAACTATGAGGTACCTACCCTAGACTAAGTCATTCATGTTCTTATATGTCCTTTCAAGGGTAAGACTATCCCTATTATTAAGGAATAGGTAGTCATTACCCTGGATTTGTTTAAGGGACGGGCGTAGGGTTATCGTATGGTCAATGAAGGCAAATTAAGGGGTGTCGCAATTCATAGGGACTATCATCATTTATTCGAAGGGACAAGATCATTATTCCGTAGGCAACCTCGAAGGGACTTGATCTTTTAAATCTGTAGGGACTTGATGATTTTATAAGTGAAAGGACTTTGCTTAAGACACCCTTAAATTCGATGGACTTGACCATTTTAAATAAGGCAACCAAGAGGGACACCCTAGGAAGTGCAGACGGCGATCTTAGATCGACTTACGTGTGTGAGTGTTGTTTTCAGATATTTATCTTGATTATTTTTCTAAGTCCATGGTTCATTTATTTCTTGGCACTCCCTATGTTACTAACCACACAGTTAATATGAAAAATAAATGGCGGAAATTAAAAGGCAGAAAATAAAATTCTTACACTATTACATGGCTTAGGGGCAGTTACATAATAATAATAATGGCGGAAAATAAAACTAAATTATTACAATTACTAAACAATTATATAATAATGAATAACATAAAAATAAGTGAATAAATTAGAAAAAAGTTTGCAAATTAGGTTAAGGAAACAATTAGGGTTAGAATTTGAGAAATATTTTAAGGTTTAAAAAATTTTAAGGTTTAGGACAAATTTTAGAGTAAAAATTAGGGCGAATCTGGGTTTTAAGATAAATATTAAGGATAAATTTTTAGGGTTTAAAGTTTATGAAAAAATAATTAAGACTTAGGTTTAAAATTAATGTTTAGGGAAAAATTAAGGTTTATGAAAAAAATTATGAAATTAAGGTTTATAAAAAAATTAAGATCAAATTAATTAAAAAATATTAAGGTTTTAATTTAAAAGAAAATATATAATTTGATAATTAAAGAAAAGGGAGAGAAATAACCAATTTAGCAAAAAATGCCATAACCCTTTGCCTTGCCATTGAGTTCTTTGCCACTGGGACAAACGCACGCTTAAGTTTGAATAAATATAACAAATACCTATTATATAATAAAAATGAGAAAAAAATATGTTAGTAAAAAAAATGTCCCAAGACTGGGTTTTACAAAAGAAAATATATAATCAGTTTATATTAAAATAACCTATGAAAAATGAATTAAAAAAAATGAATTACGAAAATGAATTAAATTAAAAAAATTTAAAGATTGATTAAGGTTTTTTTTTATTTTTTAAATTGAGGTTTTAATTATGAAAATAATTAGGGTTTAATTATAAACCTAAATATAAAAGTAATAATACTAAATAAAATGTTAACCTAAATTTAATTAAAAAAATTGTTGAAAAAAAAGTTAATTAAAAAAAATAGGTTAACCATGTTTAAAAGATAAATTAAGGTAATTAAGGAAATTAAAAAAAAAAGAAAATTATGAAGAACCCATGTTTCTTCCTCAAAATGTTGTGGCTCCAAACCTCAGTTCCATTCCACTAGGTTGTGGGCACTCCTGGGAAATAACATAGGAAATACATATTATATAATAAGAAATTTATATAAAATGTAAATAAATAAATAATAATAAAATAAGAATAATAATTAAAAAAAATATAGGAAATACATATTATATAATAAGAAATTTATATAAAATGTAAATAAATAAATAATAATAAAAAAAGAATAATAATAAAAAAAATGCCATAAGCTAGGTTTGAACCCATGCCCTTGCCCTTCATTGAGTTCTTTGTCACTAGGACAAGCGCGAGCTTGTGATAGAAACTGTTTACATAATCAAACACTGAAATAAAATATAAAACAAAATATTTGAAAAAATCTTCAGCGCACCAAATCCATCATCATCTTCCTCGTGACCTTCTTGAATCCGCAATGAAACATCAAAGTAATTGTCCAGAAATCATCCATACCTCACAACAAACACAAATCAATGGTTAAATGCAATTTATATTGAGTATATATATGAAATCGAAAAGCATGAAAAAAATAAAAGAAAAACGATTCGGATTGGGCATTATGGCATGAATTTAATGATGAAGATGATTGGGATATGTTCAAGATGCTTCAAGGATTCGTTTGCAACCTTCAAACATGAATATGCTTCAAGGATTCTTTTGAAATTTGTGTGAAATTTTGAAATATGAATATGATCTTCTTGTGCTCTGTAATTTTTTTCCCCTTATGTCTTTGTTTTGTATATATAATAGAGTGAATTTAGGTTAGAAATTGGGCCTTTTGGCAATGGGTTGAGGTTACTTGATTGTGAAGAAAGCTATGGTCAAAAATATCAAAAAAATGTCAAAGGATATGTTTCCAAATTGGTTGTGCACGAAATTGGAGAGTATCAAATCAACTTAAATCATGTTTAAAGGCTTCTAGAAGAAGGATCAAATCAAATATTTGTATTTTCATATTTTATTTTGATTTAAAATGAATTTTAATGAATAAAATCCAAATAAATAATAATAAAATTATAAAAATCATAAATTATTTGAATTGGGTCGTGCTTGATGTTATTGTGAAGATTGGGTTGCAAAATGATAGGCCCATTTGGAAAAAAAATTAGATTTAAGCCCTTATTTTCTTCATACACCCCTTGAAAATCTCCCAACTTTGGCAAGGCATAAATCCCTCAATTTTAAGGATATGGAGGTGTTCTTGGACATTTTGGAAATCTTAAAGAGTCTTCTAACAAACCTATTTGGTCTCATATCTTTTACCATTTTAAAATTATGCCCTTTGGAAAAAGTTGACTTTTTGTTGACTTTTGAAATGACCTGTAATGTTTTAGCTCATACCTTCCAAATGAAGCATTTTTAGGCTTGGCTTGTGAGACACAAAGTTGTAGATAATTCAATTTCCTTCAAAATGAGATTTGGATAGGAAATTTTTGATGAAGCATGTGAAAGTTATGGTTGGTCAAAGTTCAGTTGACTTTCCTTAAGAAAACCCTAATTTAGGAACTCCTGATTCTTGATGATCTGAAACTTCCTTGATGAATCATGATCAAATCTTGATCAAATGATGAAATTTACTTCATAAACTTGATGTTGGCAAAAAATCTTGAAGTTTGACTTTGATTTGACCACAGTTGACCTCAGTTTGAATTTTTAATTACTTTGACTGGTTTTTGCATATCTGATCATCTGACTGGGAAAGCTCTTTGGGAAAGATTTGAAACATGACATGGGGATTCTTGAATACATGTGGGATATTATGAAGCTCACTTGAGGCCTTGAAACTCATTTTAACCTGAGTAAACACAAAACCCTAGTTTTGGACACTTTGCTTAGGAGGAGGCATTGTCTGGGGAAACTTCCACACCTCTTTACCAATTGGGAGTCTTGAGGACCTTATGATCATTTAGAAGTCTTGAAAGAGGTTTTATTGATTGCTGGAGGGCAAAGTTTGGGGTGCAACAAACCCCTTTGGTCTAACAATTATCTTTTCTAGTAAATCTTCTAACTTCTCTTTCAATTCTACTAATTCTAATGTCGACATCCTATATGGTGCCATAGAACCATCTGGTACCAGGGATAAGATCAATAGAGAATTCCACCTCTCTCTCTCTCTCTAGCAGCATATCTGATATGCAATCCAGAAACACGTCTGAAACTCACGCACAACTAGAAGTTCACTGTTGTAACCTTACTGCCAGTTTCCAGAACACCATCATCGTAAATATGACAAACATCTGAGCCCCATCTCCTAAGAGTTCTTCTACTTACTTAGCATATATAATACTCGACCCTTCAACTTCGTCTAATTTAAGTTCACTCTCTACTCTCTGAGAAGTAACCATCAACAATACCTTATCGACATACAAAAACCTAGAATCCACCTCATTTTTAGATATAAGAATCTGCATCGACTAATCAAAACAGTTCGCGAGTACTTGGTTTAACTCCAAACAATTCACTGTACATACCATTCCAGATGGAAAGACACGTTTATCCCATCCAACATGATCCTGTCTACTATCAACAAGAGATTAAGGGTGATCAGTTCCTCAATTTATCAATACAACCTATAACCATGATGAAGCATAGACCATCATTACCCAACTATAATAACTTTCCTTACATCTGGTGCACAAAGCTACCTAAAGCACAACTTATTAGTTGACATAAGCCTTATCCCCATACCTCTTCCCGAATCAAAGACGAAACTGTCTCAATAACATACTACACCACTCATCCAAACTATTGGTAAGTACATGGTATAAATCTTACCAATCCGTCCCAAGAATAACATCATCTTGTTCCAAACAAAGACAAATTATGCCCATCCTTATGAAACACGTCAAGATACTTCACATATCACTGACCAATCTCTAGCCAAAACATTGTTTTCCCACATAAAAGAAGCGAACAATGAGAACATCTGACTGACTTACCTCAAGGATCACACCAGTCTCAAAACAATTTTACAATCCAACACGTCACTCTCACATGTAGCAGCACGTTATTCAATCTCTCAACAGTCAGAATATCCAAGAGAAGCGGATGCTTCTCCCCCAATTGTTTCATTCCTAACCTACAATTGGAAAATAAAACATGCATCGACAATTATTGCACATACATGTCGCATACTAGGGAAACATAATTAAACAACCTGGCTGGACGAACCAACCTGCTCTGATACCACTATGTAACACCATAAATTTCCCGCATATTATTAAATCAATTTTTCAGAGTAATTTGAAAAATTAAATTTCACAAAAGGATGTTACTTCTCAACAACACTTTTCATGCATAGGACATATAACACATAATTGAAATAAACGGAAATTAACAAAATCATAATCCAAACATTCAATTTTATTAAGCAACGGAAAATTATTTAGTTAAATCATAAAATATAACTCCTTAAGGCAACAAAATTAGTTTCAAAGAAAAATGAAAACCAACGATCATTCAATGAGTAAAACAAAGCAAAACGTGTTCTCCGACTCCCTAGTGTTACATATTGTAAACACCCCAAATTTTCCCTCACTAATTTCACACCATGGCTTGTGATCTTTCATTTGTTGCATAAACATAAGCATACCATCTCATATTGCATTTTTGTTTCCCTGCATAGTTTAAATTCATCTGCATCTAGGGTTTGTGATCTGAGCAATCCAAGATTCCATCTGAGCCACTCCAAAGGCCTCCAAGTGTTCCAAGAGGGTCCATGTGTGTTCTATCATCATATTATGTCCCTCAAAGTTCAAGGAAGTCAAGAAGTCACAAGAACTGGGAAAGCATGGAAGCAGAGCTAGGGTTTTCACTACACAAATGACCAAAATTAGGGTTTTGGTTTCAGAGGCCTTAACTCCAAATTTTTGGGCCATTATTGTTTCTAATGTTCTTAATATGTTATAAGGATCATGTGTACCAAGTTTGATGAAGAAATTCATTGTGGAAGTCATCTGTTCACTGGGTAACTACTTGAGCAAGTCAGAGCAAAATCAGGGCATCTGAGGCCCCCAACAATGGAACCAAAGGGGTATTTTCATCAAATTGAAGTTATATGATCTTTATTTGATCATTTAAGTGCTTGGAAGTTCACAAAATTGAAGAAAGTTGAGCTAAACCAAACGTTGCCAAAAATGGAAATGACTTGTAATGGAAACTTTCCATTTTGGGAAAGTTTTTCAACCTCCTCTTTCTTGATCAAAAATGCTTCAAATGAAAAATTATTGGTCATGAAAGTTGTAAATTAGGTCTTTCCCTTTTCAAAAAGTACAAGAACATGTTCTAATTCATCATGGAACTCAAGTTATGATCCTTCAAAGTTGGCAAAAATCCTATAATTTTCAAGAATACACCAAAGAGGGTTTTTTGCAAAACCACTTGCCAAGCCATTTCATGACCTCTAATGCATCTCTAAACATCATACCATCATAGTACAACTCTTTTTGATCAGAATTGGCCCAAGAATCATACACTTTCATGCCTTGAACTTCAAGAAATCTTAAAAGGGCCAAAGCTTCTCAAATTTGCAAAATGGTATAAATCTTTCCATACACTTGTATCAGCATACCAAATCTAATCCACAAGCTTCCCTTGATCTCTGATGAGCCAAGCCATGCCCAAATCCAGGCCTGCCATGTGCCCATACCTCAAGTACAACCAACCTTGACTTTTTACAAAATCACCCATACCAATCAGCATAGCCCACACCAACTATTCTGACCTATAAAAGCTTCACATACATGCCTCAAGGGACTTATTTCATACAACACATTGCCCTGAATCATCCCACAACTCAAGAACACAAAAATCCTCAAGAAACTTTCTCTCTTTGAAATTCATAAACCAACCCTCAAAACTTCAAACAAACTTCACCAATCATCTCCACATAACCCCGGGATCATTTCTCACCCCTCACATTGGCCTGAAAAGACCTCAAACAAAAACACGATTCCACTCACCTCTGAAATGAAACCTCAAAAACAGTCCATATAAACTTGTTTCAAGCTTGCCAGAAGCATCAAAGGGTTCATTGGAGTGGAAAAGCACCAAGGAAGTGGCCAGAAAGCTCTAGTTTCGAAAGCTTCAGCTCAGGTAACTTCAAGAACATTTTTTCCAGAAATGCATTTTAAAGTTCTTAGATGAATCTTCATGATATGCTGATGATCCTGATGTGTTTAGTTTTGAAAATGATTGAGTATTAAGCATGTATGAGCTCTCTGAATTCTTTTGACCTAGAACTAATTTGCTTCGATTCAGCTTAAATACGTGAAATAAATTTGTTTTGATGAATGATTCTTGTTGTATGATGCATGGGGTTTGATTCTGGGCAGAGAGATTAGGTTTTAGAAGCTTAGGGAGAGAGATAACATTTTGGTTCGCGGGAGAAGATGACCGGAGCACTGTTCCGGTCATCTGAAAATAATTAGGGTTTAATCAGTGTAATTAGTAGAGTTTGAATTCTGGCCCTTAGATCTTGCTTCCCGCGCGGGTTTGAACGGCCTGGATCCCTCATTAGCCCTAATCCAATTTAATTAAGTTTAATTCTAATTAATTAAGTCAGGATAAATCTCAACCACTGGATTGCCCGCCAGTCAACCCCTTTTCCTTAACTTTGAATCCTAGCCCCTGGATTGTCATACTTTTCATTTTATTCATTTTATTTTATTTTCTTTCTATATCTTTTCATATAATTATTAAAAATAGTAAAAATGATCAAAAAAATCTGAAATTTTTTATCAAGTCTTTTATTAATTTTCTAAAAACCAAAAATACTTTTATTTTTATTTTTTGCATTATAAAAGCATTTTTAAATCATTTAAATGTTTTATTTAATTAGTTAATTGAATTTAATTAATTAAAAATACATTTAAGTATTTAAAAATCACCAAAAAAATCAGAGAGCATTCTTAGATATTTAGAAACATTTACAAACTCACCATACAAATTTCTTTTTGGTTTTGATCATGCCTTGACATTTTTCAATGAATTAGGGTTCTTAAAAATGTTCATTTTCTAACCCTAACTTCAAAAATTCATAACTTTTAAACCAAGTTGAGTTTGTGAATGGTTCTTTTTGCATTGTTCTATGCATGGCTTCTAGCATCCAAAAACATTTTTGCTTCATTTTTATCTTGCATTTTCAAATTATTTTGCATTTTACATTGAAGATCACCCAAAAAACCCTAGAAATTTAGGAAATTCATAACTCCTTCTAGGTTTAGCTTCTGACCTCCCCCTTTGGATGGTAACCTAGTATAGGTTTAGGGTTTCTTTGAGTGCATTCTCAATTTTTTATCATGTCATTTGCGTCTTTCTTGGCCATTTGCATCTCATCCTTTCATATAACCCTAATTTTGCATCCTTACTTGCATTCATCTTGCATATGCATCCATACATGAACTTTCCATGATATTTCTTGAATTGATATGTCATCTTAGACATATTAGGACATGTTAGAATCATGCTTGATCATTTCTTTATTCATTTGCCATGATTTGCATTCTTTTCCTTTCATTAACTTTCATGAACTTTCAAACTTCAAAGCATGCCTACATGACATCTCATTATTTGTATGATCATTCACATGCATCTTGTATGTCTTTGCATCATATCATAGCATCATTAGCATCATGTACATGCTTCTGGTTTTGGTCTTTTCCTTTTCATATACATTGTTTCATTTCATTTCTTTCCTTATGCATCTTGTGCTAACTTTTTAGGTTAATGGTAAGTTGGTTGAGAGGTAAATTTGCATTCACCTCCAACTTCTTCTCATCTCTTTCATATTGCATCCTTGCTGAATTTTTTATTGTCTTTGAGTGGGCTTGCTCACTTGTGTTCTTTCTTTCTCACTTTCTTTCTTTAAGTTACTTATCTTCTTCAATGAAGTAAGTAACTTATTTCTTCTGTTTCTTCTTCCTTTCATCTGCTTCTTCCATTGGTGGCTTCCTTGAAGGTCTTTCTCAAGCCTTACAAACCATAGGAATATCTAAGCATGATAATAATTAGGGTTGTGATTAGTCCCCCTTAGTTTTTACCTTTGAGTCTTCTTTGTGTCGCTCTTCTCATCTCACTATTAGAGACTAAACCTTTAAGGGTTTAGGACTTGGGAATTAGGGTTATGCCTGCATCCTTCTCTTTGGATGGAGTGTATAACTTTAATCTTAAGTGTTAAAACCTTAATTTGTTTAAACCTCTTAATCAATCCATCTAATAATCACTAAGACATTAACTTGTAACTTGGGCCTTACATTAGGGTTCTAATTCTTCCTTTATGGTTAAGAAGGACTAATCCTAGTGTTTAATAGACAAGTCCCCCTCAAGTTGTCTTACAAACCATAAAACTCACTTCTTAATCTCACCCTTAATTAAAATCCACTTTAATAAAGGTTTGTTTTGTCATGAGTTTAATCCCTAACCATGGATTAAGTTGAGGTATCTTCCTCAGCTTAAGTGTTCTCATCTATCATCCTTCTATTAGAATGGTGTAATGAGTTCACTAATCCTTGATTATAGCTTAAACTCATTGCTTAACACTAAACAAAAATCTAAAAAACATCTAAATAATCACAAGTAGGTTAATGATCTTAATCCTACATCATCACGGCAATTAAGTTGAGGTGCTTATCTCATACTTAAGTATTCTCATTATCCCTAATCAGGGAGGATATAATGAGTTTACCAGCCTTTGATTTAGGCTTAAGCTCATTAACTTATGACAAACTCCAAAAAACAATAAAAGACTGAAAACACAAAAACAAACAATAATCGTCTCCTTCAGGATTCGTTTCTCATCATCTTCATTCACAAACGAGAACTTGCTTCTTCCGTCTAATGCAAGACAGTTAGCACTCGAGTCGGACGAGTCATACACTTGAGCATAGACAAGTAAGCAGTTCACAGTTAACTTATCTTTCAGTCTCTTTGAGTCGAACTACGGTGTTCTGACTTCCTCATTGCACGAGAGGATACGTAGGCATAACTTAACTGTTATCGAACAAAAGTCTCTTTGTCTTCCCCTATTTCAACATTCCTTTTTTAAGCCTCAGTTCCTGAGCAATCCTCACTTCTGCACTGACACTTGTACATTCATTCTTTAGCTTTTGCACACAGAAAGCACATACACTACCCCTTTTAAACACAATCTTTTAAGCGTGGATCTCGTCGAGTACGACAGACAATCTGGGTTCTAATACCTTCCCAGGTTGTAACCAACCCCCTTTCTCAGTTTCTCTGGTTCGCAACCGTCTTATCCATCTTTTCTTAGGTTTATGCAGCATTACCTTTCCTTCGGGATAAAAATGCCTAGTTGGCGACTCTATTTAGTTCATTTCATCTTCTCCTTTCACCGACCGTTCGCGTCTGTACCCTATCTGACCAGGTGTCTTTTCGGGGGAGCGACGGCTTGGCGACTCTACTGGGGAACCTTATATTGCAACCAGGGCTTCTGGTTCTTTTTGTGGGTTTCTCCTAGCGCTTGTTTGATTTGTGTTTACAGGGGTGTTATGTGCTACTTGTGCTTATTTATTGCTTTCTGTACAACTTTATTTGTTGCTTTCATTTACAGTTTTATGCATTTCATATTGTCATTATCATTTGTGTTGGATCTGCTGTTTCCTTGGTAGGTAGGGATTTTTGAGTGATTGAGGTTCCATACCGGGGACCTGAGTGACACATAGGCTAGAGTGGCTTCATATTCTTTCCCATTCCATTTCGGTCTGGTGCGGGAATATGAAACACAGTTCAGACATGGGTTTTTTCTTGAGAACTCTGTGCTACGGATTTCCTGTAGTACTAGGGCTATCTGGGAAGCCTGCTAAGTCTGGATGACCTTTTATGACCTTCAGCATCTGAGGTGAATTAGAGGAGGATCTTTTATGGTTATTGTAAACATTGTACCTCTGGGTTGGAAGTGTTTACACTTCTTATAACTGATCCAAGTCTGAGGATCCTTGTTCTAGAACAATACATTTGAGGGGGTTGGGATGTTTACAGGTTTGCAGGTAGCCTTGGCCTCATCATACCCTGTTACCAGTTTTGTTTTAAGAATGCACCACTTTGGACAGTTCTTGTGAAACCCTAGATTTGTGACTCTTTATTTGAGTCCCCCACCTGGTTACTGGTTTTCTAAGCCTCCATCCGGACTTATGAACACATATGGACCCTATCAAGGCAAATAACAGATCCAGCATTTGATCACAAACCCTTTGCATATCATTCTGCATACATCATTTTTGCATCATTTAACATTTGCCTATTTGTTTTGCAGAGTATCCACCTTATTATCTTTGGTTTGGTTTTGACCCATTCTGCTGCTCAGACTTTTTCAGTTATCTTCTCCAGCACCTTCATCAGTTTGTCAGAGACTCTTCTCCAGTTATCTTCATCAGAGACCCTTCTTCAGCATCTTCTCTAGTTATCTTCATCAATCTTCAGCAGTTACCTTCATTAGGGTTTATCTCAGTCTTCTTCACCAGCATCCATTATCAGCATGGACACTTCCAAGAAGAGCAACATCACAACCACTTCTTTGAGCCCACCCTGACAGGCATCAGACAGATCTAGTCTCTCATTACTCCTGATCATGTCCCACTATTCAGAGAACATTATGGAGGCATATTGGACATGATCATGGATCTGGATGCATCCCAGAGGAGCATGATCCATACTTGCTTGCAATTTTATGATCCTCCTCTCAGATGCTTCACATTCCCTGATTTTCAGTTGGGACCTCTGCTGGAAGAATTTTCCATGTTGTTAGGTGTCCATATCAGGAGAAGGATTCCTTTCAACCCTGAGATGGTTGTTCCCAAGAATGAAGACATAGCTAAGACCTTGCACTTGAAGCCTACCCTCATTGATCAGAGCATGACCACCAAGGCTGGGGTTCCAGGCCTTCACTTGGATTTCTTGATCTCCCAGGCCACCCTACATGCTGCAGCAGGGAAATGGGAAGCTGTTTGTGCACTCCTAGCCCTCAGCATATATGGAGTTATCTTGTTTGCAGACGAGCCAAAGTTTGTAAGCAAGAGTGCTATTCACCTGTTCTTACTGAGGAACCCAGTTCCTACCTTGCTTGGAGACTTCTATTATTCAGTACACCAGATGAATGAGAAGCAAAAAGGAAGACTGGCCAAATGTTGTGCTCCCCTCTATTACTATTGGTTGCTAAGACATTTGCCAAAGTCAGACACTTTCCTGAACCCTCATCAGCCAAGGAACTGGGCTAAGAGATTGATTTCCCTGACATCAGAAGACATCAGATGGTGCACTCAGAGCACCAAGGGCAAATACATCATTACTAGCTGTGGGCAATACCCTAATGTGCCATTGATTGGAGTAAAAGGCTGCATCAACTACAACCCTTTACTTTTTAAGAGACAATTAGGGTATGCTTTGGTTCTTCCCCCAAGAGGGCAAGACTTGACTGAAACCCTCTATTGTGACATCCAGCACAACTCTTCTATTGTCAGACAAGCTGCCTGGGCTTGGGACAACATCCAGACTAAGGGGACAGCCATCCTTGGCAAGTATAATAACATAGCTTCAGCACAATATCTTGATTGGTCTCGTACCAGGGCACAGATTACCCGGATGCCATTCACCATAGTAGATGTACCTGGACCTTCAACAGTACAGCCTGCAGCTACTGTTAGCCTAGAGGAGTTTGATAAACTGAAAGAGAGGAATACTCAGCTCTCTGAAGCCTTGAAAAAGACCCTCTGGGAGAGGAATGACAACCGTCTAGATAATGAGAGGTTAGAGAAGCTCCGAGTTGAGCACTTGACCAAGATTGAGAAGACGGATGACTACATCAGAAAGGCTAGAGCAGGGGAGTTAGTACTGAAGAATGCTTGCAAGGAAGCAAAGACTCAGATAGCTAGGGCAGAGCATTACTTAGAAGAAAGCCAGGCTAGGTGGATCAGGATCACTGAGGCCC
Source organism: Lathyrus aphaca (assembly GCA_963966055.1). Classification (NCBI taxonomy): domain Eukaryota; kingdom Viridiplantae; phylum Streptophyta; class Magnoliopsida; order Fabales; family Fabaceae; genus Lathyrus; species Lathyrus aphaca. The sequence goes on from OZ014519.1 coordinate 457,977,777, forward strand.
GTGCACAGGGAGATCAAAGGACTCAAGCTAAGATAGGGCAACTGGAGTCTAGTGAGAAGAGGAATCAGGCAGCTCTGATAACAGCACAGAAGGAGATCTCTAAGTTGAAACTCTGGGCGGGGTTGAAGAGGTCAAAAGATCAGGATAAGCATAAGAAGTTAACTAGTGCCATTGCCACCAGGAACCTCCTCATCAGGATTATCACAGAGCACCCGGTTGGTCCAGTGACTGAGGCCCTCCTGAAGGAAGTCAGAGAAGATGACTTTGGATTGGATGTTTGACTTTTTGTTTGTACTTCATTTTGATTGTATTTTCCTTTTTGTTGATGTATTTTGACCCGCCATGGGAATGTTATTATAATCAAACTATGTATCTTCACTCTTTGTAATATATATGGTTTGTATTATTTTTTGTGGGCTTAATATCTCTTCAACATCAGCATTTCCTCGAGGTCTGGAAAGGTAAAAATCAAATAACCAAATCGGATACCCTTGGAAGACAAATAGGCATCCTGCATTGCATACTAACATTTCCTTGTTTTGTAGGTTTTTGTTTTATTGTTGTTTCTCACTTTGTTGTGGTTTCAGGAAACATTGCTCGTATGAGGGGTTTCCCTATCAACAGAGTTCACTGGTATCCAACCATAAACAACCTTCCGGGACTACAAATGGATCAGGTTCAACAAGACTTGAATGAAGTGAGGGCCCAGATGGCCAATGAAAGGGTTGAGATGAGAAATCAAATGAATCAATTTATGGCAGTGATGACTGGGCTAGCTCAGATCTAGGAAAGACTGAGGGAGTTAGTTGAGCGACAAACTCCCGAGGAACACCATCCAGGTACAGGAGATACCGGTAACAACGATCACGTGCAGCCTCACACTGATCCACCAGAGTTTGGACCTCATCTAAACCCAGACATCAATGCCATAAGAAATACCCAGGGTAACACTACTGGAGGAAGGGTCCTGCAGGAAGATCCTCAAGAAGAACAATTTACAGTGGTTGGGGCTGGAGACGAAGTTTACGACCGTCGGTTGGATGAAATTAAAGAGAAACTGAGGTCTCTTGAATCCCAAAACTCTCTAGGTTTTGATGTCATGGACATGGGGTTGGTGGAAGGGGTGAGAATTCCTCACAAGTTCAAACCCTCGTGTTTTGAAAGATATAACGGCACATCCTGCCCACGCACCCACCTCCAGTCTTTCCTGGGAAGATTAAAAGCATACACCATGGACGAGAAGCTGTGGATGTTTTACTTCGAGGATAGCTTGACAGGGGCATCCCGATAATGGTATTACCACTTGACCAGAGCCACAGTGAGAAACTGGTAAGATTTGGCTGAAGCTTTCATCCGTCAGTATCAATATAATATGGACATGGCTCCGAACAAGACCCTTCTAATGGGAATGTCTCAGTATTCCCGTGAAAGCTTTAGAGAGTATGCCCAAAGGTGGAGGCAACTAGCTGCTGCCGTTTAACCCCCGATGTTTGAAAGGGAAATGGCAGACATGTTCATGAATACTCTCCAGGGTACCTATATTAACAGATTGACTGCATTTTCTTCCACCAGCTTTGCAGATATGGTGATAGCTGGGGAAAGAATAGAAAGCCTACTGAAGATGGGAAAGATCTCCGACAATGGTGCCAGCTCAAGCAGTGCCAGGAAGCCATTTGCTGGGCCCCGTGGATCTGGTGAAACAAATGTTGTGCACATCGGAAGAGGGAGACCCCAATATCTGCCCAGATCAGTTACTGCTGTTACTATCCCTGCTCCACCTCCTCAGTATACTCAACAACCACAACACTTTCCGCAACAGCAGCAGTTTCCACAACAGAGATCATACAACAACAATAACAACAATCAACAACAACTCCCTTTTCAACAGCGGCCATCTCAGATCAACAGGGTGATTGACCCTATTCCAATGCCATATGCTACACTGCTGCCACAACTCCTAAAGCCCAATCTTGTTGAGTTGAGGACATTGGCTCCACCTGATCCTCAGAACCTTCCGATAAACTACGATGTCAACGCTAGGTGTGCTTTTCATTCTAATGCACCTGGTCACTCCACGGAAAAATGCAGGGCCCTGCATATGAAGGTCCAGGATCTGGTAGATTCAAAGGCCCTGAACTTTGCACCACCTCCCAATGTCATGAAAAATCCTATGCCAAGCCACAGTGGGCCAAGGATTAATGCTATAGAGGAAGGCTCACCCCTGAGTTTGATTAAAGATATTACAAGTATTCAGACACCTCTGGCAGAGGTTAAAGCCCAGCTTTTGAAATGCCAAGTGTTTCCAGGCTGTGAGGCCTGTTGTGAATCTTGCCAGCTTTCCGAGAATGGGTGTGAAAGTTTGAGGAATGGAATTAATGGCTTTATTAAAGAAGGCATTCTGCAAATAACTACAACTGCTTCTACAACACCAACAACTCTTTTGTCAACAACAAGTGATTCTTCTACAACTACAACAACCATTGTTCCTACTGATTCATCTACAACTTCAACAACCATTTCTTCCTTCACTTCAACAAACAACAGTTCCATGTCATCTCCTTCTACAACTTCAGTAACCACCAACAATGACGTCTCCACAATTACTATTTATTACGACCCTGCAACGGTCCCAAACTCCGGCAACTTTCAACAACCTCAACAACAGTTTCAACCAAGCTTCAATTCATCACCACCAACATCCATTAGAAGTCCTGTCGCCATCTTTTATGATCCACAGACAATAATGATTCCAACATCTGCTGCAGTGAGCCCAGTCACCATCACGGTGCCCGGGCCAATTCCATATGACAAAGACAGTGTTGTATCATGGCATTATGGTGCTGACCTTTACTGCAACGGAGAAAAAGTCCTTCTCGATTCTTCAGTTCCTACTCCCCAAGTGGATAATGTCGGGGGAGGCAGAGGCTTCACCCGAAGCGGACGCCTCTTTGCGTCACAAGCTCCAAGAACCAATATTCAGGCAGAAGCTGCTGCCAAAGCCAAAGGGAAGAGTATGGCACCTGAAGAACCTGCACAAAAAGAGACTCATAAATCATCCTTTGATTAGGATGTGGATGAATTTATGAGGATAATTAAAAGAAGTGACTATAAAGTTATGGATCAGCTCCACCAGACTCCTTCTAAGATCTCCATCTTATCTCTATTGTTGTGTTCCGAAGCTCACCGGGATGCACTACTTAAAGTTCTACACGCTGCCTACGTGCCAGAGGAGATCACAGTGAATTAGCTTGAAACAGTGGTGTCTAATGTCAATACTAGCCATGGGCTAGGTTTCACTGATGCTGATTTGACCACAGAAGGACGTCACCACAACAAAGCTTTGCACATAACCCTGGAGTGCAAAGGAGCTGTACTATCTCATGTTCTTGTAGACACTGGGTCCTCACTCAATGTCTTACCCAAGAAAGCTCTTGTCAAGCTCGAATATGATGGAATAGCTCTCCGACCAAGCAACCTTGTGGTCAGGGCTTTTGATGGCTCCAAAAGATCTGTTCTTGGAGAGGTGGAGCTACCAGTGATAATCAGTCCGCAAGTCTTTAAGACTACTTTCTATGTGATGGACATTCAGCCGACCTACAGCTGTTTGTTGGGTCGACCATGGATTCACGCCACAGGCGCAGTAACGTCGACCCTTCACCAGAAATTGAAATATGAGTGGGAAGGACAAATTATCACCATCTGTGGTGAGGAGGACATCTTTGTTAGCCATCTGGCTACATACAAATATATTGAGATGGATGGTGAAATCCATGAAACTATGAGCCAAGGGTTCAAGGCCCTGAATATCAATGAGGCAACGACTGAAGTATTTGCTGCATCCCAGGAAGATAGGATGGGTACTTCAATTGTCTCCTATCAGCAAGCCCGAAAGGTTGTTGAAGATGGTAATGCCCAAGGTTGGGGAAAGCTGATGCCAATGGAGAAAAAGGAAGATAGATTCAGTTTGGGTTACAAACCATTCCGACAAGATCAATCAGAGGCTGCAAAGGAGCCCAAGTTCATAAGTGGAGGGATGCTCACCCCAGATGCTGTTAACAACCTGGAAGACGAGGCGGAAAGCGACCGCAACCTGGAAAGCTGGATACGTCCAAGGATCCCGGGGCACCAAGTCCTTAACTGGTCTTCCCAGGAAATTATAAGGGTTACTCCTGTAGAGTAATTATTATTTCCTGTCTTTTTTAGCATGCATCAAGTCCTGCATCTTGCCCAAGGTGTCAGGACTCATTTTGTAATAGGGCCATATTGTAATTTTGTGCAAATGAATTATCAATGAATATCAGACATCTTTTGCAAACAAGTCTCTTTTTCGCTCACTGTCTTTTCATTTTTCACTTTTGAACAAAACAATAAAATGGCAATGTTTTCAAAATAAATAAACTTCATTTTTTTTACAAGATTAAAATTGATCACTAAAACGAACCAATCTCAACCCTTGCAGAGATTATCCTCCAGATTGCACCGACAACAACACTGTTATGACCTTGTATGACTTCGACAATCCAATTAATTAAGCTGATGAAGGGGTTGAAGAAGACTATGAGTTGTCTGAAGAGTTAGCCAGGTTGTTGAGGCAAGAAGAGAAGGTGATTACTCCTAATCAGGAGGAGGTTGAGATAGTTAATCTTGGTACCGAAGAGGAGTTGAAAGAAGTGAAGATTGGGGCCAGTCTGCAGGCTTCAGTAAAAGAACAGCTTATTGACATGCTTCGAGAATACGTCGACATCTTTGCTTGGTCCTATCAAGACATGCCAGGTCTGGATACTGATATTGTTATGCATAAGCTTCCATTGAAGGAAGATTTCCCTCCAGTGAAGCAAAAGCTAGGTCGTACTCGCCCAGATATGGCCATGAAGATTAAAGAGGAGGTACAAAAACAGTGGGACGCCGGTTTCCTTGTTGTAACTAGTTACCCACCGTGGGTCGCTAACATTGTACTTGTGCCTAAGAAGGATGGAAAAGTACAGATGTGTGTGGATTACCGGGATATGAACAGAGCTATCCCAAAGGATGATTTCCCATTACCTCACATTGATGTATTGGTCGACAACACAACTCAGTTCTCGGTGTTTTCCTTCATGGATGGTTTTTCCGGGTATAATCAGATCAGGATGTCACCCGAAGACATGGAGAAGACTACCTTCAACACACCTTGGGGCACGTTTTGTTACAAGGTAATGCCTTTTGGACTGAAGAATGCCGGTGCGACTTATCAACGGGCTATGGTAACGTTATTCCACGACATGATCCACAAAGAAATTGAATGCTACGTGGATGACATGATTGCCAAGTCCCTTACTGAAGAAGATCATGTGGTAAATCTGTTGAAGTTGTTCAAGCGTCTGAGAAAGTATCAGTTGAAGCTAAACCCCAACAAATGCACATTCGGGGTACGTTCCGGTAAGTTGCTGGGATTTATCATAAGTGAAAAGGGAATTGAAGTTGATCCTGACAAAGTCAAAGCCATTCAAGAGATTCTTGCACCTAGGACTGAAAAGGAAGTTAGGGGGTTCTTAGGTAGATTGAACTACATATCAAGGTTCATATCTCACCTTACCACAACCTGTGAGCCCCTGTTCAAATTGTTAAGAAAGGAACAAACGGTCAGGTGGAACGAAGATTGTCAGAAGGCTTTTGACAAAATCAAGGAGTACTTATAAGAACCTCCAATTCTCATGCCTCCGATTGAAGGAAGACCTCTAATAATGTACCTGGCAGTATTAGAAGGATCAATGGGGTGTGTGTTGGGCCAGCATGACGAGTCTGGTCGAAAAGAGTATGCAATATACTGCCTAAGCAAAAATTTTACCGACTGTGAAAAACGTTATTCACTGCTCGAGAAAACCTTATGTGCTTTAGCGTGGGCTGCTCGCCGACTAAGACAATATATGTTGACCCACACTAATTTGTTGATCTCAAAGATGGACCCCGTCAAGTACATATTTGAGAAGCCAGCGCTTACTGGAAGGGTTGCAAGATGGAAAATGATTCTGACAAAGTATGACATTCAGTACACATCTCAAAAGGCCATCAAAGGCAGTGTACTATCTGAATATCTAGCTGAGCAACCCATTGATGATTACCAACCAATGAGATTTGACTTCCCAGATGAAGAAATCATGTACTTGAAAGCAAAAGATCATGAAGAGCATGTTCACACTGAAGGGCCTAACCCAGAAGAAGAATGGACTATGATGTTTGATGGGGCTGTCAATATGAATGGTCGTGGAGTCGGTGCAGTGCTCATTACACCTAAAGGATTTCACATGCCTTTCTCAGCAAAACTCACCTTTGCATGCACTAACAATGAAGCTGAATATGAAGCCTGTATCATGGGTCTTGAGGAAGCCATTGACCTCAGGATCAAGACATTAACTGTATTCGGAGATTCAACTTTGGTAATCAATCAGACCAACGGAAAATGGTACACTCACCAAGAGCATCTGATTCCATACCGTGACTACACGAGGAGACTATTGACTTTCTTTACAAAAGTCAAACTTGAGTATATCCCTCGAGACGAAAATCAGTTCGCAGATGCTTTAGCTACCATTTCCTCCATGATCAAGGTTCAAACTGCCAATTATGTGCCTCGGATTTCGGTATCCAGACTAGACCAACCAGCATACGTATTCTCCGTGGACATTGCTAAAGATGACAAGCCATGGTTCCGTGACATCAAATGCTTCTTAGAGGATCAAACATACCCACTTGGGGCATCGTCCAATGATAAGAAGATGTTAAGAAGGTTGGCCGGTAGTTTCTTCCTTAATGCTGATGGTTCATTATACAAGCGAAACTTTGACATGGTACTACTCAGATGTGTTGATAAGAAAGAAGCAGACCTGCTGATGCATGAGGTGCATGAAGGATCTTTCGGTACCCATGCTAGAGGACATGCGATGGCTAAGAAATTGTTGAGATCAGGTTACTACTGGATCACAATGGATGCAGACTGTTGTGCCTATGCCAGGAAGTGCCATAAATGTCAGATCTACGCAGACAAAGTGCATGTGCCTCCAAATCCTTTGAACGTGATGTCTTCACCTTGGCCCTTTTCCATGTGGGGCATTGACATGATTGGAAAGATTGAACCGACTGCTTCAAATGGCCACAGATTCATCCTGGTAGCCATTGATTACTTCACCAAGTGGGTCGAAGCATCTTCATATGCAAACGTCACCAGACAAGTGGTAGCCAGATTCCTGAAAAGAGACATCATCTGTCGACATGGAGTACCTGAGCGAATCATTACGGATAATGGTTCCAATTTGAACAACAAAATGATGGCAGAACTGTGTCGGGACTTCAAAATTCAACATCACAACTCTTCTCCTTATAGGCCAAAGATGAATGGCACTGTTGAGGCAACTAATAAGAACATCAAGAAGATTGTGCAGAAGATGGTGGTTACTTACAAAGACTGACATCAAATGCTACGATTTGCCTTGCATGGGTATCATACATCAACCAGAATGTCTACTGGGGCAACACCAAATCAACTTGTGTATGGTATGGAGGCGGTCCTACCTGTTGAAGTTGAGCTACCCTCCTTAAGGGTACTGATGGATGTAAAGCTAAATGAAGCGGAATGGATTCGGTCTCGGTATGATTAACTAAATCTGATCGAAGAGAAGAGACTAGCTGCCATCTGTCATGGGCAATTATATCAGGCTTCGGGCATACCAAGTGGGAGATCTTGTGCTGAAGAGATTACTTCCTCCTCATACAGACCACAGGGGCAAGTGGACTCCTAACTACGATGGTCCATTCATAGTAAAGAAGATTTTTTCTAGTGGAGCACTGATGCTCACTACTATGGATGGTGATGATTTCTTGTCCACTGTGAATTCAGATGCAGTTAAAAAATACTTCGCATAAAATGACCCGTTGGACATAAAAACAGAATGTAAGTCTAGGAAAAAATAGGGCATCCCGGCGAGTCAAAAACAGAATAAAAGACTCGGGCAAAAATAAGGGAATAAGCGAACAACTGAATTGGACAGCTCAAGCAAAAATGGGTATCCCGGTGGATTGAAAACCCGAAAGGGCAATCCATGCAAAATCAGGGAATAAGCGAACAACTGAATTCTGAATTCATCTGTATCACTCACGACACTGTAAGCTTCGAAAGGATAAAGCATTAGTCAGAATCAACCTCCTTCAAAAAGCAAGATGAGAAGAACGTCAAGGTCATACATGTCATAGCAACGGAAGCTCGCCAGAAGCGTCATCAACATTGCCGACACTTTTAATTTTCTCAATTTATAACAATCCCCTCATTCCAGGGGATTTTCTTCTTTGACTGTATTTGCCGATTCAAGGCACCCAGATTAATAAAATCAAATTTTCAGTCACACCTCTTCGTGTACATTTTTGTTTCGTTTGCAAAATGTCCAATATCCATGATATAATATTTGCATAAAACAAATGAGCCATTTTTAATAAATGCTTGCAGGAAATATATTTACTCTCAAGAATATCTAACTCCTATGACGGAATCTGGTAATGGATACCTCAGGATGCTTGTGTGTTCCTTTGTCTTAACAGATTACAGGTATTCAATACGCAACATGGGGCATGCCAAGCACCCTTCCCCAGCATACCTCCTCCCCGAACAGTATCTGGAATGCTTTTCCCCGGCAGAATTGTCAAAGCCTCCTCATCCCTAGCACAAGTCTACTCAAAAGGGGCCTCCCCAACCAAGTTCCCCACAGAGTTTTCTTCCTCTCCCCAGAAGAGCAATGCCTGAAACTCTCACACAACAAAGTGACGGAAGCTTCCTTATGCCCAGCTAGGTTTCTCCTTACAGGATATGTTTATCAATGATCTATTTCCCCAAGCAGAGCTATATATCCTAACAGATCTACCAATGATCTCTTCCCTAGCTGGGGCATCCCTCCAAGCAGACAACTAGAGATCCAATCTTCAGTGGGATCCAAATCCCGGATCGGTTTCCCTTTGCATAATCATAGCATTCACATCATTTTTCCCTGCAGAGCGTAGCATTCCTCCTAATACGGAACATTACGGAAAAAATCAAACATTTGCGTGATCAACAAGCCAGGTTCGAGCCGGTCGCCTGCATATACTATCAATATTTCATTAAAATATAAAGCTCACATCCCCTGCAAAGAAAAACCAAAGTGTCCCCTTTGCACTCTCCAACATAAATGCCTGTTCATATATACTCTTTCGACACTCGTCCGTGTCATATTATTCCCCTGCAGATATAATCCAAAACATCCTCTTTGCATTCAGAAACCTATACATACCCTTTTGACACTCGTCTGTGTCACCTTTCCCCAGCACAGTTGCCGAAACACTTGTTGCAAACCAAGTACTTGTTCGTAGCACACTCCTTTCGACACCCGTGCGTGTCATCCTATCCCCACAGGTTTCCAGAACACCTTTTACACTCTCACATGCAAATATTTGTTCATAACTTATACACTTTCTCTTTTGACACTCGTCCGTGTCACCTTTCACCAGCAAGTTGAACACTCGTCCGTGTCTTGCTCATACTTCACCAACAAATCAATATTCACTCATACTTATGCAGAAGTCTCTGGTACTCGTCCGTATCTGGTATATATTATTCCCCACAGATTCGAAACTCGTCTGTGTTCTTTATTAACTAGTTGGTACTCGTCCGTATCATCATCTCTGAACACGCGTCAACGTTTGTTTCTACTGATACTCGTATGTATCATGGTCTTAAGGATGCTCGTCCGCATCTTTAATCTATACACAACGTCAAACAATTATATCTTTTATTCTGGAAAGCGTAAAACACTCATTCGTGTTTACTATTCCCCAAAAGAACAACTTTCCTCTCATCTGACATTCATCCTATGTCGTGATGCTTTCGGCATCCGCCCCCTGCCAGGTGATCGTCCTTCACCTTTGGATGACTGTCCCTCATCCTTTCCCCAGTGGAATCTCCATCATTGGAACCTTCTATCAGACATTCATCCTATGTCGCGATAAAGAGCAGTTGTCCCCTGCTGGGTGATCGTCCTTCACCTTTTTGATGATCGTCCCTCATCATTTTACCCGATGGCCGTCCCCATCGTTTGACCTTGTTATCCGACATTCGTCCTATGTCGTGATAAACCCCGAGAGCAGCCGTACCCTGCTAGGTGATCGTACTTCACCTCTTGATGATCGTCTTTCATCATGCTTATCTGATGGCCGTCCCCATCGTCGACCTTTTCTATCGAACATTCGTCCTATGTCGTGATAAAGAACAGCCATCCCCTGCTAGGTGATCGTCCTTCACCTTGGATGACCGCCCCTCATCATTTATTGCATTTATTCTTTGTAACCGATGGTCGTCCCCATCGTTGTTTACCTTTACTTTGCAAACCTGATGGCCGTCCCCATCATCGCCTTTACTGCAGTCCCCAGAGAACCTTGTTACTTTACTTGATGGCCGTCCCCATCATGATCACATTATTTCCCCAGCTTGTCGGCCGTCCCCGTCATTGCTTTACTTACCGCTTTGTCCCCAGTAGTCGTCCTCTGCTCGATGGTCGTCCTCCATCGTTTTCATTTGATAATCATACTTTACTACCTTTTACAATTTATATCCCTTTTCTTCTTCTCCCCAGTGAGTGCAAATTTTGGACTGTCTTTGGTATTCAACCGCAAGTTATCTTGTTTGTCTGTTAAGCCAGACGCTTACATCCTGCACAACTAACTCATGTTTGAATAGGGGCAGCTGTAAACACCCCAAATTTGCCCTCACTAATTTCACACCATGGCTTGTGATCTTTCATTTGTTGCATAAACATAAGCATACCATCTCATATTGCATTTTTGTTTCCCTGTATAGTTCAAATTCATCTGCATCTAGGGTTTGTGATCTGAGCAATCCAAGATTCCATCTGAGCCACTCCAAAGGCCTCCAAGTGTTCCAAGAGGGTCCATGTGTGTTCTATCATCATATTATGTCCCTCAAAGTTCAAGGAAGTCAAGAAGTCACAAGAACTGGGAAAGCATGGAAGCAGAGCTAGGGTTTTCACTACACAAATGACCAAAATTAGGGTTTTGGTTTCAGAGGCCTTAACTCCAAATTTTTGGGCCATTATTGTTTCTAATGTTCTTAATATGTTATAAGTATCATGTGTACCAAGTTTTATGAGGAAATTCATTGTGGAAGTCATCTGTTCACTGGGTAACTACTTGAGCAAGTCAGAGCAAAATCAGGGCATCTGAGGCCCCCAACAATGGAACCAAAGGGGTATTTTCATCAAATTGAAGTTATATGATCTTTATTTGATCATTTAAGTGCTTGGAAGTTCACAAAATTGAAGAAAGTTGAGCTAAACCAAAAGTTGCCAAAAATGGAAATGACTTGTAATGGAAACTTTCCATTTTGGGAAAGTTTTTCAACCTCCTCTTTCTTGATCAAAAATGCTTCAAATGAAAAATTCTTGGTCATGAAAGTTCTAAATTAGGTCTTTCCCTTTTCAAAAATTACAATAACATGTTCTAATTCATCATGGAACTCAAGTTATGATCCTTCAAAGTTGGCAAAAATTCTATAATTTTAAAGAATACACCAAAGAGGGTTTTTTGCAAAACCACTTGCCAAGCCATTTCATGACCTCTAATGCATCTCTAAACATCATACCATCTTAGTACAACTCATTTTGATCAGAATTGGCCCAAGAATCATACACTTTCATTCCTTGAACTTCAAGAAATCTTAAAAGGGCCAAAGCTTCTCAAATTTGCAAAATGGTACAAATCTTTCCATACACTTGTATCATCATACCAAATCTAATCCACAAGCTCCCCTTGATCTCTGCTGAGCCAAGCCAAGCCCAAATCTAGGCCTGCCATGTGCCTATACCTCGAGTATAACCAACCTTGACTTTTTGCAAAATCACCCATACCAATCAGTATAGCTCACACCAACTATTCTGACCTATCACAGCTTCACATGCATGCCTCAAAGGACTCATTTCATACAACACATTGCCCTGAATCATCCCACAACTCAAGAACACAAAAATCCTCAAGAAACTTTCTCGCTTCGAAATTCATAAACCAACCTTCAAAACTTCAAACAAACTTCACCAATCATCTCCACATAACCCTAGGATCATTTCCCACCCCTCACATTGGCCTGAAAACACCTCAAAAAAAACATGATTTCACTCACCTCTGAACTAAAACCTCAAAAACAGTCTATATAAACTTGTTTCAAGCTTGCCAGAAGCATCAAGGGGTTCATTGGAGTGGAAAAGAACCAAGGAAGTGGCCAGAAAGCTCCAGTTTCGAAAGCTTCAGCTCAAGTAACTTCAAGAACATTTTTTCCAGAAATGCATTTTTAAGTTCTTAGATGAATCTTCATGATGTGCTATTGATCCTGATGTGTTTAGTTTTGAAAATGATTGAGTATTAAGCATGTATGAGCTCTCTGAATTTTTTTTACCTAGAACTAATTTGCTTCGATTCAGCTTAAATACATGAAATAAATTTGTTTTGATGAATGATTCTTGTTGTATGATGCGTGGGGTTTGATTCTGGGAAGAAAGATTAGGTTTTAGAAGCTTAGGGAGAAAGATAGCATTTTGGTTTGCCGGAGAAGATGACCGGAGCACTGTTCCGGTCATCTGAAAATAATTAGGGTTTAATCAGTGTAATTAGTAGAGTTTGAATTCTGGCCCTTGGATCTTGCTTCTCGCGCGGGTTTGAACGGCCTGGATCCCTCATTAGCCCTAATCCAATTTAATTAAGTTTAATTCTAATTAATTAAGTCAGGATAAATCTCAGCCACTGGGTTGCGCGTCAGTCAACCCCTTTTCCTTAACTTTGAATCCTAGCCCTTGGATTGTCATACTTTTCATTTTTATTCATTTTATTTTATTTTCTTTCTATTTCTTTTCATATAATTATTAAAAATAGTAAAAATGATCAAAAAAATCTGAAATTTTTTATCAAGTCTTTTATTAATTTTCAGAAACCAAAAATATTTTTATTTTTATTTTTTGCATTAAAAAAGAATTTTTAAATTATTTAAATGTTTTATTTAATTAGTTAATTGATTTTAATTAATTAAAAATACATTTAAGTATTTAAAAATCACCAAAAAAATCAGAGAGCATTCTTAAACATTTAGAAACATTTAAAAACTCACCATACAAATTTCTTTTTGGTTTTGATCATGTCTTGACATTTTTCAATGAATTAGGGTTCTTAAAAATGTTCATTTTCTAACCCTAACTTCAAAAATTCATAACTTTTTAACCAAGTTGATTTTGTGAATGGTTCTTTTTGCATTGTTCTATGTATGGGTTCTAGAATCCAAAAACATTTTTGCTTCATTTTATCTTGCATTTTCAAATTATTTGGAATTTTACATTGAAGATCACCAAAAAAACCCTAGAAATTTAGGAAATTCATAACTCCTTCTAGGTTTAGCTTCTGACCTCCCTCTTTGGATGGTAACCTAGTATAGGTTTAGGGTTACTTTGAGTGCATTTTCAATTTTTTATCATGTCATTTGCTTCTGTCTTGGCCATTTGCATCTCATCCTTTCATATAACCCTAATTTTGCATCCTTACTTGCATTCATCTTGCATATGCTTTATCCATACATGAACTTGCCATGATATTTCTTGCATTCATATGTCAGCTTAGACATCTTAGGACATGTTAGAATCATTCTTTATCATTTCTTCATTCATTTTCCATGATTTTCATTCTTTTCCTTTCATTAACTTTCATGAACTTTCAAACTTCAAAGCATGCTTACATGACATCTCATTCTTTGTATGATCATTCACATGCATCTTGTATGCCGTTGCATCATATCATAGCATCATTAGCATCATGTACATGCTTCTGGTTTTGGTATTTTCCTTTGCATATACATTGTTTAATTTCATTTCTTTCCTTATGCATCTTGTGCTAACTTTTCAGGTTAATGGTAAGTTGGTTGAGAGGTGAATTTGCTTTCACCTCCCACTTCTTCTCATCTCTTTCATATTGCATCCTTGCTGCATTTTTGATTGTCTTTGAGTGGGCTTTCTCACTTGTGTTCTTTCTTTCTCACTTTATTTCTTTAAGTTACTTATCTTCTTCAATGAAGTAAGTAACTTATTTCTTCTATTTCTTCTTCCTTTCATCTGCTTCTTCCATTGGTGGCTTCCTTGAAGGTCTTTCTCAAGCCTTACAAACCATAGGAACATCCAAGCATGATAATAATTAGGGTTGTGATTAGTCCCCCTTAGTTTTTACCTTTGAGTCTTCTTTGTGTCTCTCTTCTCATCTCACTATTAGAGACTAAACCTTTAAGGTTTTAGGACTTGGGAATTAGGGTTATGCCTACATCCTTCTCTTAGGATGGAGTGTATAACTTTAATCTTAAGTGTTAAACCCTTAATCTATTTAAACCTCTTAATCAATCCACCTAATAATCACTAAGACATTAACTTGTAACTTGGGCCTTACATTAGGGTTCTAATTCTTCCTTTATGGTTAAGAAGGACTAACCCTAGTGTTTAATGGACAAGTCCCCCTCAAGTTGTCTTACAAACCATAAAACTCACTTCTTAATCTCACCCTTAATTAAAATCCACTTTAATAAAGGTTTGTTTTGTCATGAGTTTAATCCTTAACCATGGATTAAGTTGAGGTATCTTCCTTTGCTTAAGTATTCTCATCTATCATCCTTCTATTAGAATGGTGTAATGAGTTCACTAATCCTTGATTATGGCTTAAACTCATTGCTTAACACTAAACAAAAATCTAAAAAACATCTAAATAATCACAAGTAGGTTAATGATCTTAATCCTACATCAACATGGCAATTAAGTTGAGGTGCTTATCTCATAATTTAGTATTCTCATTATCCCTAATCAGGGAGGATATAATGAGTTTACCAGCCTTTGATTTAGGCTTAAGCTCATTAACTTATGACAAACTCCAAAAAACAATAAAAGACTGAAAACACAAAAACAAACAATAATCGTCTCCTTCGGGATTCTTTTCTCATCATCTTCATTCACAAACGAGAACTTGCTTCTTCCGTCTAATGCAAGACAGTTAGCACTCGATCCGGACGAGTCATACACTTGAGCATAGACAAGTAAGCAGTTCATAGTCAACTTATCTTTCAGTCTCTTTGAGTCGAACTACGGTGTTCTGACTTCCTCATTGCACGAGAGGATACGTAGGCATAACTTAACTGTTATCGAACAAAAGTCTCTTTGTCTTCCCCTTCTTTCAGCATTCCTTTTTTAAGCCTCAGTTCCTAAGCAATCCTCACTTCTGCACTGACACTTGTACATTCATTCTTTAGCTTTTGCACACAGACAGCACATACACTACCCCTTTTAAACACAATCTTTTAAGCGTGGATCCCGTCGAGTACGACGGACAATCTGGGTGCTAATACCTTCCCAAGTTTTAGCCAACCCCCTTTCTCAGTTTCACTGGTTCGCAACCGTCTTATCCATCTTTTCTTAGGTTTATGCAGCATTACCTTTCCTTCGGGATAAAAATGCCTAGCTGGCGACTCTATTCAGTTCATTTCATCTTCTCCTTTCGCCGACCGTTCGTGTCTGTACCCTATCTGACCAGGTGTCTTTTCGGGGGAGCGACACATATCAGAGCAGACACCGAAAAATAAGTGAAGGACTTCAACTTCACTAACCGCAACTCCAAGCTAATCTTGATTATCTGCACGTTACCCACATGGAGGCAACATTCAAACATAAGTTGTGAGATATCATAACTAGATAAAGGAAAGTATGTTAATTGGTAATTATCGTTTTCATGCATAAGTCACCTATTCAATAACATACAACCACATAGTTAATACCACCACCAACAAAACACAACAACAATCATAACTACGACGTAATGAGACCCACAACTTTGACTAAATGCATGTTGTACCAATTCAATCCCTTTTTAATGATCATAATTCCCGTCAGAATTTACAATAAAGTCGCTCACCCCACATGGACACACGACATCCATGATCGCTCACACCCCACATGGGCACACGATTACTTGTAACCGCTCATACCCCACATGGGTACATGATTACCTCAACAAATATAACCACACGATTCCATTTCAAAGAATCTGGATAAGGCGCTCACACCTCACATTGGCACATGACTTATTACACAACTTATGTAATATGATATGCATACAACGACATACAATGAATCTCATACAATCAATTTACTATTCTACTGCACCTACAACACAACATACTGCAACAACTCAACAATATCATCTCACAACACAACAATCAACAACATTTTCATTTCGGGTTATGCTAAACCGCCACATAAACTGTAGAATTACATTTTAAACATCAATATCAGTCAATAATTACCTTCTGCCACAACACCTATTTTTATAGGATAGTTTGTTGTATTATCTTTCCAACGCTTTGAACGAGATGTGAATCGGATACACGAAACAAAAGTTATGAATTTTGGAAGTTTCAGAAAATCTATCATTACAGTGTTAACCGATAACCAAATTGGTTAAATGATTAACCATGCCAAGAAGCCCAAAACCCCGTATTTTTAATGTATTAATCGATTATCCATATGGTTAATCGATTAACGGTTCAACAAAAGCAGTTTTCTGTTATTTTTTACACTAGAACTTATTTTTTAATCACTTTCAAAAATAGATTTTCTCAGAAATCGTCCAAAACACTTTTTAAGGTAAAAATACCTTTTTCAAAGGTTAAAAAACTCGAGTCTTTCTTTTTAAAATCATTCATAACATTTGTTCCGACTCTGACACGCGAACACGCAAACAACCAATAACATTCACATCATACACTCCTCAATCATACAATTTCCTTAACAACAATTGTAATAAAACAAAATTCCCATAACAATCACAACAACAATATTCACTCCATGAATTATCAAGAATCAGCAAATCATCAAACTATCATACTCATGAATAAATAGAAGATAAATCAAAACCTTACATGTTAGAAACTACCCACCAATCATCATGACAACCCTTAGATAGTTAGAACCCCACCCTTACCTTAGAGATCTTGCACAATGATCCTTCTACCTCAACAATGGAAGCCTCTTCTCCTAGCTCTCCCTTGCCCTAGCATTCTTCTCAACGTTTCTCCCCAAAACACGATCTGATAGTTTTATCCCCATTTCCCTTATTTCTTATATTATTATATTGTTATTGTTTAATCCAACTAATTAAAATAATAACAATAATAACAAACTTCAATATTTATTTAAATAATAATCACCTCCTATTATTTAATTAAATAAATAGTAACTAATTTAAATAATTAGTTCTACTCTTCATACCACCAAGTTCTATACAAATGCTCTCACACCCCTACTACACCTTAAAGTCTATAATTCTAATGTCACTTCCCCATACTAAGGGAAACCTGAATATAACCAAAACACGCATAATCACACACACACACACACACACACACACACATATATATATATATATATATATATATATATATATCATATAATTTTAATTACGAAAAATAATTAAAATAAATTATGGCGTTACATACCACACTCTCACTAGATTTATGCCAACACAAAGGTGTCTGACACCTCCGACCATACAAAGCTTGAAAAGGTGCCATCGCGATACTGGAATGATAATTGTAATTATAAGTGAACTCGATCAACGATAAATGGCTATTCCAAGAACCTCCTTCTTTAAGCACACAAGCCCTCAACAAATCCTCTAAAGATTGTATAGTTCTTTCCGTCTGTACATCCGTCTGCGGGTGATAAGCTGAACTTAATCTCAGGTTCGATCCCAAAGCTTCTTGCAAACTCTCCCAAAATCTAGAAGTAAACTTCGGATCTCTATTAGACACAATACTCAATTTAACTCCATGCAACTTCACAATCACTCGAATATAAATCTCTAACAGCTTCTGCAAAGGAAAACTGATATTAATCAGAATAAAATGTACTGACTTCGTCAGTCTATCAACAACTACCCAAATAACATCACGACCTCTCGAAGTATTTGGCAAAGCTATCACAAAATCCATGGAAATTCTATCCCATTTCCACTCCGGAATATCCAAAGGTTACATTAAACCAATAGGTTTCTGATGTTCCACCTTCGACTTCTTACAAGTCAAACAAGCATACATAAACTAAGCCACATCACGTTTCAATCCAGACCACCAAAACATCTTTTTCAAGTATTGATACATTTTTGCAGCTCCTGGATGGATACTCAAGCTACTTGTATGACTTTCTTCTAGAATCATTATTTTCAACACAAAATCATCAGGAATACAAATTCTATCACGAAACCTCAACACACCTTGTTCATCCACTTTGAATTCGTTGCTTTCTGCCTTATCATTTCCAGTCATCATATCCACTAGTTTTACATCCAACTTCTGTCCCTCTCTGATACTATTAAAAATTCATTATTGCTCTTCAACATACCCAACATTACACTATATGGTGTCTGTTCACGAACCAAAATCATATATGTGAACTGCTCAATCAATTCCAACTCTCTAACCATCATAGTAGACATATGCAAAGTTTTCTGACTAAAAGCATCAATCATGACATTAGCTTTACCAGGATGATAATTCAAGCCGAAATCATAATCTTTCAAGAATTCTTACCACCTTCTTTGCCTCATATTCAATTCCTTATGATTATACAAATACCTCAAACTCTTATGATCACTATACACCTCAAATATGGAACCATAAAGATAGTGCCTCCAAATATTTAATACGAATACCACTACAGCTAATTCCAAATCATGAGTTGGATAAGCCAAAAATTTACCATCATGCATTAACACACTACCTAAACCCATCAAACAAGTGTTACAATACACTTCAAACGGTTCATTCGATTCAGGTAGGCTCAAAACTGGAGTTGTAGTCAATCTCTTCTTTAGCTCAATGAATCTCTTCTCATAATGAACATCCCACACAAACATTTTACCCTTGCAAGTTCACAGAGTCAACTGAAGTGCCAACTTCAAAAAACCTTCAATAAATCTATGATATAACCAGCCAAGCCCAAAAAGCTTTTAATCCCAGTCACTGACTTTGGAGCCTCCCATTGTAGAACTGCATTTACTTTAGATGGATCCACAACAATACCATCACCTAAAATAACATGACCAAGAAAACTTACCTCTCTCAACCATAATTCAAACTTAGACAACTTATCATATAACTTCTTCTCTTTTAACACTTGCAACACGATCCGCAAATGCTCAACATGTTCTTCTTCTGACTTAGAATAAATTAGAAAGTCATCAATAAATACAACCACAAATTGATCCAAGTAAGCATGAAAAATCCGATTCTTATACTCCATGAATACACCAGGTGCATCAGTAACACTGAACGTCATCACCACATACTCATAATGAACATACTGAGTCTTGAAATCCGTCTTCTGAATATCCTTATCCTTTACTCGTATCTGATGATAACCCAACCTCAAGTCAATCTTGCTAAACACCTGAGCACCCACTAACTGATCCATCAAGTCATCTATTCTTGGAAGCAGATACTTGTTCTTAATCGCAACTTTATTTAGTTGTGTGTAATTGATACATAACCTCATACTACCATCCTTTTTCTTTACCAACAACACTGGATCTCCCCTAGGCGATACACTTGGTCTTACAAATTTCTTTTTTAACAACTCTTCCAACTGATTCTTCAACTCTGCTAACTCCGATGTCGACATCCTGTATGATGCCATAGAAATAAGTATGGTACTGGGGACAAGATTAATAGTAAACTCCATATCTCTTTCTGGAGGTACATCAGTAATGTCATCCAAAAACAATTCTAGAAATTTATGTACCACCTGCAATTCATTAATCATCGACTCACTCTCCACTGGCAAGGATGCAAAGAATGCAAGCACTTGATCTTCTCCTTCTAAGAGCTCTCTCAACTCTCTAGCAGATAGAAAACCAGCTTCTTCCTTTTCATCAAGAGAAAGAAATTGCACCGACTTATTAAAACAATTGATATAAACATGATTAAACTCCAACCAGTTCATTCCCAAGATCATATAAAGACTCCCCAAAGGTAAACAAACAAGATCAACACCGAAATATTTACCAACGATTGACAGAGGAAAATTCAAACACACTAGGGAAGTAGTTACCAATCCCTTGGCAAGAGTTTCGACAACCAACTCTCCCTTCATAGAAGAAACAACAATGCCTAGCATTTTCACACAATCAGCAACAATAAAACAATGAGTATGACCAATATCAATCATAGTAATCAAAGGTGTATTATTAATGTAACATATACCTCTGATCAGCCTGTCATCACTGGAAGTATGAGTCCCTGTCAAAATGAACGTATTTCCCCCAATTAAAGCTTGCTTCGATTTCTAGCAACGAGACATATTATGGCCCTATTATCCACAATTGTAACAAGTCACCATATTAACTATGCAGTCAAAAATCAGATGTCCTGCTTGTCCAAACTTAAATAATTTATTCACATCACTTATGCACTCAAGAACATGATGACCTAGATCACCACACCTATAGCACTTCAGAGGAATAGGGGTACCTCCCCACTCGACTTCTTATCATTGTAACACCGCAAAATTTGCCCTCTTATTAATTACCAATTTCAAGTAGCTTATGCTTCATTTCTACATCACTTAGCATATCCTTTCATACATTGCATTGCCTTCAAATCACAAATCATAATAAAAATAATAAAAATAATAAAAATAAAGCATACATCATCGGCTGAAGTATATGGCATGTGCTCGGGTGTTTTTCTGGTGGAAATATCAATTATCAGGACTCAAGGTCAAGGCAAGGTCAGAACAGATGACACACGTGTATTTCCAAGGTTTCCCACCAAAAGGAGCGAAAACTCAAAAATTGCTTATGTTAACCGGTTAACACATTGGTTAACCGGTTAACGCGTGTGTTTTTGGCCAAAAATTTCAAATTTCAACTTGGAGGGATTTTCCACATCTTTTTCACTTCAATTTTGCACTTTATTCTAACTTTCTAAGGGAATGTTCTAAAACAATCCATCACTTTCCAAGGGAAGGTTCTAGAAGTTTTCCTAACCAACTCCTAACCATATTTCCAAACCTCACTCCTAACCATATTTCAAAACCTCTCTCCTAACCTAAACCACATTCCAAGCATATGGTGTATATAAGAATATTTCTCTCCAAACCTCACATAAACACTTCATTTCTTACATTTTTCTCTCATCACTCTCATTATTCTCTCATCTTCCAAAACCTTACACAAAGCTTCATCTTCTAAGATTCTTCAAGTTTTTCATTGAAACTTGAAGAATTTGAAGCTAAACCTCCATCATTGCATTGATTTCATGGAGTATTGAAGGATTTGTTATTGTTTTGGTGTTGAATTGAAATCTTAGAAATGATTCTTGGAATAGTTCATCAAGGTTTTTGTCAAATCACATTTATTTTGCGTATACTTTCGGAAGAGCTTTGGATCTACGGATTTCTCATCAATAGCGTGTAGATTTCTCTTTGCAACAATTACCAAAGCAAACCTCGACTTTGTAGGTTGGTGAAACTCATAATCACTTATGTTTTAAGTTATTTCGCATTTTCTCGACATGTGTGTTCATCGTGTTTTGTTAATTGTTGATGCGTTAATTAATTTAATCATTAGGTTTTAGGATCTTGATGTGTTTGTGGTTCTAATTGATGATGTATTGGTGCATTTAGGTGTAAATTTCATGCTCACTTGATAGGAATGGTATTAGGAACCTTTGGAAATAAGTTGTTGTTGGAAGTGCTTTTTTCTGCATGATTTTTTGCTACTGGTTCAGTGTTAACCGGTTAACACATTAGTTAACCGGTTAACACGGTGTATTTTGGTGTTTTTTTTTGTAGATTTTAAGTGTGTTAACTGGTTAACACATGTTAACCGGTTAACACTGAGTCAGATTGAGTTTTTTGAGCTTTTTCTTGTATGTTTGCATGTCATTCCATACCTAATCACCTTGGACCATTAGGATATCATTTTAGGGAATTATTAGGAGTTGTTTTGGTGCAGGTTCATGTATTTTCGACATCTTTCGACACACATGTTACTTACTTCCGATTTTTGGCATAATTATGTATTTGTGCTTATGGTGTGTTGTGAATGTTGTTCCCATGTTTGAATCTCATTATTGGCATGATAATAATTGATTAAATCACTGTTTTGTGTTGCGTTCATGTTCGATGCATGTTTTGGACACTCATATGCATAATCGAAAATGTTGCATATTGCTTGATAAAGGTGCATAATCCATGTATGCATGCACACATTCTTGTTTGCATGATTGCTCTATATTTTCATTTTAACGTTAATATCTACATTAGTTAGAATGCATTGTGATACATGTTCATACTTTATGGTTTATTGTTTGCATTAAGTGTTCACCTCTTGAAAATGCACATTACTTTTTTGTGAAAATCCTATGATGCAAAGTGGTTGAAATGTTTGCATTTTTACATGTCCATGATCATATTAATCATGTTGCATTCTTTGATCTTGTTATTTGGTTCATATCCCAGTGTTGTGATACATGCATTTACATGTTAAAAGACTTAATTCTGGCATGCATTTTGCTGCTGCATTTATGAACAATAGTTGTTAAATGTATGCTGCCATACCCTGTTTTTTCAATTTTAACAACTCCTACCATGTTGTTAGGTAGCTATAATAAGCTCTCTGTATGTCATTTGTATATGATAATTGATTGTGTGCTGAAGCGCTGTTATAGCTATTGACTTTGGAATTTATCTAACCTTTAGGTACCCTTAGCTTTAGGTTTGAGTCTAGTTGGAACCCTAATCATTTTAGGAGATGTTTGATGCTTAATTGTTTTTTTTTATCATTTTTTATTTCATAAATCATTGATTTTACTAACCTTTTCAGGAGTTATGAAGAATATGGATGTGCATCCATATTCTACCTACTTCCTTCCTCTTTTAAGCTTTCAATTGGTGTGATTGCGACAAGCATTTTATGCTTCTTTGACATTGCATTTCTATTCATCCCTTTAAGTTCTCATATCATCTTCAATCCTTGAAGTGATTTACAACATGCTTTTCTCTTTTCTTATAGGATTATAATACCACACTTAACCCTTAGGATCTCCAAGCATGATAACATAAGGTTGGTCTTAGTTTCCCATTTAGTTTTACCTTTGTTTCCTTGAGTCTTATCTTTGCATCTCAAAACAAAAGCTCAAAAACACATAATAAATGTTGAGCTTCTTCATATGCCAAGAGACTTTTCCATGGGGTGCTTGCATTCATCCCATCTCGGGGTGAGGGGTAAGTCATCTAACATGATAAACAAGTCTTATCATGAAGTGGTATCACAAATAAAACCAAAACTAGCTCTTCATTCTTAAAACAACAAAAACACTTAATAAGCAAAAGTAGGAAAGTGTGCTTGAGTCTCAATCCTTGGAACTAAGCTTGGGGATTTTCTTCATCCTTAGGTGTGCTTCTTCTTCATTCCATCTTGGAGTGATGTAAAAAGTACACACTCCATTGAATGAGGCTTGAATACACTCTCTTACGCGAAGCATTTCAAATAAAAAACTCCTAAAACACAACAAACAGACAACACATCTTCTTTTCTCATCTCATGCTCCTTTGCGGACGCTTTTGACTTGTCTCTTCAGTTTAATAACAAGATGGTAACACACTCGATTCAGTGAGCCTACAACACCTGAGTTAGAACTTTGGCAACATCATCATATAAAACACACACACACACACACAAAAATTTCCTCCCTAGTTAGGGGAACTACGTCACTCTGATTATTATACCCCATGAGATACGTAGGCAGTGGGGTAAGGCCCATTCGAGCACGCTTCTTTCTTTTCCCTACATTTTCCCATTCCTTTTCTTTCCAGTTCAGCAGCAAATGAAGCAAATGTTAACATCCTTTGAGAAGTACAAGCAAGCAGGGAAGGTTGACCTCTTGCTGGTCCCTCCCCTTTTGCGAGTCACTCCTAGCGCTTGTGTGTTTACAGCTCATTGGTTGTTTTACATTTATGCTTTCAGTTTCTTTATTTATGTTTCATTTATGTGTTAACTGCATTTACATTTATTTAATGGCATATACTGGATGTACTAGTTTTATTTGGTGGGTTGGGAGTTCTGAGAGATGAGCCCACGACCCAGGATCGAGTATACACTTAGGATTAGCATGGTTTCATGTTACTCCACATGCTACTTGAGTATGATGTTGTGATGTGCAACCACAATTCAGAGGAGGCTCTTTCGAGAAAATTCTACTTTGTGGGTCTCCCACTTTGGTAGAGCTATCTCATTGAGCTGTAGATTCTGGAGACCGTTCATTGGGAACCTTAATGGAAACACCCCTCTCCAGTGGTGACAGTGGCAGACCACATTTGTTGGCAAACCCAATCGCACCCGAGGACCCACTGGGAACTTGCATAGGTTGACCTCGTTCTTTCATGAGAACCCAGTTAAAGCACTCCCCATATGGCAGTAGTATTGTACCATTCGGGATGAATTTACTATTTTCTCTTGACCTCAATGTTTGAAGCTGGGGACTTGTGCGAGATTCTATCAGTGGGATTAGTGGAAACCTCCTTGTTTAGTAATAATGCCAAACCAGAAATGGTAACCGTATTATTTCTCCTCGACCTGAGAGTCAGAGAAGCTGATCCTTAGCACCACATGTGAGATTGGGAGGAGTTTATAGGTTTGTAGGTAAAATTTTACTTCAACATATCCTGTTCTATTTGGTTTTCTCATGAGTCGGATTTCTAATTGTGATATTTATCGGCCAGTTCTATTTTAACAAACTAGATACCGGTACAACAATGATATGCCAACAGTGGTCACATGCGCATGCATCCATAGTATCATTTGCATAATTGCATTCTAACCCGTATGTTTATTCATTTGCATGGGTCACATATCTTCACCCTGGTTCCATAGCAAGACTTCCTTATTGCAGACATAAAGCTCGTCCGGAAAACAATGTTTCTTATCACTTCTTTGATCCAGAGATTGACGTGTTATAGGGTATGATACCTTTGATCACCCCGAATCGCGTAGGTGAATTCAAAAAAAGAGTACGGCGACATTATGAAGATGGTTCATAGGCTTTCAGATTTTGATAGGAGTGTTATCCTTAGTTTTCTCCAGTTCTATGACCCCCCCCTTTGAGGTGTTTTACATTTCCAGATTATCAGTTGGGTCCGACATTGGAAGAGTTTCCTCTTATTTTAGGGACGCCTGTTAAAGAAAAAATTCCTTTCTATTCTGCCATGGGGAAACTAGATGAATTTGAGATTTCCAAAGCTCTTTATTTGAGCCAGGTTGTAGTACAAAATGGGCTTGCCACCAAAGGGAAGTTAACTGGTTTTCCTTTAAGTTTTCTAGAGGTTATAGCTGAAGAATGTGCAACCCGTAACAATTGGGATACCGTTTATGTTGTCATTTCCTTAAGCTTCTATGGTATCATTCTTTTCCCTAACAAAGAGAAGTTTGTGGGTATCAACACCATCCGTATTTTCATGCAAAAGAACCATGTGCCTACTTTATTGGGTGATTTTTATCACTTAGTCCATTACAAAAATAAGAAGAAACAAGGGGACTTAGTACGTTGTTGTTCTTAGCTGGTGCACGATTGGTTTATGAGATGCTTACCTGCTACTGGTGCTTCTGTGAATGCTTCATCCTCACTGAACTGGGCAAAAAGGTTGATGGAGCTAACGTCCAAAGACATAGCATGGGTAAACCACAATTTATTGAAGAAAGATTTCATCTACAGCTGCATAAGTTACCCCAATGTTCCACTCGATGGAGTAAAGGGGTGCATTAATTACAACCCTGTTCTTCTTAAGAAACAATTGGGGAACGCTTTAAAAGACCCACCAGTGGAGATAGATCAGTGAGTCCTTTTATTTTATGGTAGAAGACAATCTATTGCTGGTAGAACAAGTCGTCGCTGCTTGGCGAAACATTCACAAGCGAGGGACAAGTATTCTAGGTCGAAGTAAGAACAGGTCCATTCCTCAATATGATGAGTGGTTGAAGCAAAGGGTCGAGATCACCCTCATTCTCTTTTCTTTAGAGGAACCTTGGTACCTTATTGCGGACGATCCAAGGACATTTGTTAACATTGAGGAGTTCGACAAAATGAAAACGGAAAGAGACGAATTGCTAAAGCAGAATGCTCAATTAAGTAGAGACCTTGCTAGGGTTGGGCATGCCAAGCTTGAGATCGAATGGAAGGCCAAAGAAGATGTTAAGAAACATGCTTCTGCATAAAAAAAGGTTTGCTTCCGATTCAGATCGTTTTGCTAGATTTGAAGTCGCTACTCGAAGTTCTTCCAAGGAGTACATTGACACAAGAAGGCAACTTGATCAAAAGACCCTGATGTTTGATAACATGAAGAAGAGGCATACTGCCTATAGGGTGAGAAGAGAAGAGTAGGATAAAATCCTAGCCGAAGAAACCATAGACAAGTTGAAGAAGAAAGATGAAGAAGTGGCTGCCATACCCCAAAATTTTCCTACCTGTATATCATTTTATTTTTGTCTAACCTTTAATAAAAAAATTCAAAAAAATATTTCAGTTGGTTCAGTAAGCTGAGTCGGGGTTTCGTTTTAAATCGTCAAGTGTGTGTGTGTGTGTGTGTGCAGTACTAAAGTCAGTGTGTTGTGCGGATGCCTTTTGTCCATTTTCGATTTCTATCCCTATCCACTTTTATCCATGTCCATATTTAAATATCCATTATATATTTTTCACCTTTTTATTTTCCAAAATATTAAACCAAAATTTTCTTTTAATTCTAATTCCATAAAAAAAAATTCTATATTTTTTTATTATTATCCAATTTTTTTTTATGGACCCATCATTTTATATCCACTTCTATTTTATTTGCAATAAAAAAAGCCTCATACATTTTCTTTTTTTAATTATCCAATTTATTTTTTTATTTTCCATACTTTATTATTATTATTATTTTATTTTTCTTTATTTTTCTTTTTACTTTATTTTCCATTTATTTATTTCATTATTATTTCCCATTTTATTAATTCTATTATTATTATTATTATTATTATTTCTATTATTATTTCTATTATTATTCAATTTATAAAATAAATATAAAAAAAGAGAATCATAGCAAATCCTAGTGGACCAAGCACTTCATAAAGCAGTTCAGACGAATCCAGGTCCCACAATTGAGAACTGTAAAGCCTTCAAGCACAAGGTTCAAGATCTGGTTGACTCTAAGGATCTCACCTTCACTCCCAGAAATCTGAATGTTGCAACAAATCTCATGCTGGTGCATATGGCTCATAAGTGAATTCTTTTGAAGGGGTTGTCGAAGACCAAGCAGAGTAGTATCCAACTTTGAAGAAGCCAGTCAATCAAAAGAAGTTCATTCCTCAAATCAAGGCATTCTCCATGCCATTTATCATTTTACATTCTTGTTATTTTGTATTGTTTGTTTAAGTACTATTTGCTCTGAATATTGTTACTCGTATTTGGTTTTATTAATGTTATCTTTATGCATATTTTGAATTAGTCTATTCACATTCGCTCATCATTTATCACAAAATCACAAAAATATTTCTTCACTTTAGCAAAGATTTGAGGGAGGATGATGAAAACTGAATACCCATAATTGTTGTGGTATGCTTTCAGATAAAACCTCGTTAATGATGTACAAGCATTTTTCAACTCCCCAAACACTAGAGAGATAAGGAGTTAATCCCTAATTAACCACTCCGAGCCTAGAAGTAAGAGCTTATTTCAGATACAAACCCTTACACTTAACCCGGGGCAGGGTAGTTGTTCAGTTTACCTGACTACTGTAACACGGTGGGAGAACTGACTTTAGTTAAATGTTGTGGATAGCAAGAGTCGCCACCGACTTTTATTTTATCCAAAGGAAAGGGCATAAAAGAACAGGAAAGACCTTAAAAGATTTTTTTGGGTTCGGGGGGGTAGGTTATGTAAAGGGAAGGTGTTAGCACCCTTCACATCCATGGTTATCCATGGACTCTTAGTTACTTAGCTCACTTTAAAATGTTTTTGAGAAGTGTAGTGTGTGATTAAAAATTTTCTTAAGTACTTTATAATGATCCATGTACGGATATATATAAAGACTTTGTTTTGAAAATTGTTTGAAAATGTGAAGTGTTTTTGAAATGTTTTTGAAAGAGTGAACGAGTACATAAGAGGAACCTACCCTAAGTTAAATCTTTTATGTTCTTAAATGTCCTTTAAATGGTAAGACTATCCCTATTATTAAGGAATAGGTAGTCGTTACCTTGGATGTTATGAGGGACAAGTGAAGGGATATCTGTGATTAGGCAACTATAAGGTGTATTAGCAATTCGAAGGGACTTATCATCTTTATTCGAAAGGGACAAGATCATTACGAAGGCAACCATTAAGGGACTTGATCTTTTTATCTGTTAAGGTCTAGATGATGTGAGATGAGGGACTTTTCTTTATACACCCTACTTGACCTTTTGTTTAGGCAACTTGAGAGGTAACCCTTAAGAAGTGAGATGGCGATCCAGGATCGACTTACGTGTGTGAGTGTACGAGTTCATATATTTATCTTTAAGTTAACGATCTAATTCAATTCTAAGTACAAACATGTTTTACACTCCCTATTTACTAACCATAGCATTTAAAATATAAATATTAAAAATTACTACAACTATTACATATGAGATACAATTACATTATAATAATAATTAAAAATAAATAAGCAGATAAATAATAATAAATAATTGGGTTAGTAACAATAATAAAAATCATATAATATATAAATAAATGGGGTTAGTAATAATAAAATAAATAAGAATAAAATAAAGAAATTAGCATAATAATGAATAATAAATTAAAAGTTCAAATTTTAATAAATAATTATTTTTTAAGATTTTAAGAAGAACAATAAGAAATTCATACTATATACTAATTATTATAAAGATTTAAATTTATATACATGTTATAAAAATAATGGTTAATTATAATTAAATAAACATATTATAAAAAAAATTATATTAATAAGATCAAATTAGGAGTTTTTAATTGTTTTAAAAATCTAGGGTTTAATATTTAATTAAAATTATTTACATGCAAAAACTATATTCAATAATAATTATAAACAAATTATAAAATAATGCACATAATTAAAATTTACAAATAATTTACAAGTTATAATATAATTAGAATTTCACAAAAGAAAATTAGGGTTTGTAAAAATTATTAGGTTTTAGGGTTTTAGAAATTTATAAAATAGAATTAGGATTAATTATCTAATATAAATTAATTATACAAAATTATACAATATTAATAATATACAACAAAATAAATATTAAATAATTTTACTAATAAAGTTTAATTTTTGAAAAGATGGATTTTGAATTATAGCAAAGAAAATAATATGAACATTTTATTTTTATCATTTTTAAATTTATTTAATTATAATATAAACAAATTAAATAAAAAAAACTTACCTGGGCTGGGATTCGAACCCAGTCCATGTACTTCCACACTCTCCAGACCAACAAGCCTGCCACTGGGCTACGCGCGCGCAGGTGATATAGAAGGAACTCCATCTTGTTTTGTTTCAAATCCTGTGAAAATCATAACAAAAGCAAAAAATAGCACAAAAAGGCCCTGGGGGGGATTCGAACCTAGGGCCCTCAACCAAACAGACATACACTCCAACCATCCAGCCAGAAGGGCGCACCTGTGTGTATAATCGTCACAGACAATAATATATCAAGTCCTGTGAATAAGTAAGAAAATGAAGCAAAAAAGAATTCTGCCTCCAGGAATCGAACCCAAGCCTTGAAGCAATACACACGCATCTCTCACCACTGGGCCAGACGCGCATCTGTGAAATAAGTTAACAACAATACAATAAAATATTAAGACAATATTTGAATTCCAGAATGCGCGCCAGGAACTTCATCTTCTTCCTTGGACGCTGCAAATTTTCCTGTGAATTCTTCCATGAATATACCTGCGATTTTCATTCCTGCGAATCACAAACTTCAACCAAACAGCAAAATTTCACAAAATTAGTTATGCCATCGAGTTCCTACTGAGATTTGCAATCGTCCTATGTCCTTAGAATTCATTTATCATGATTAAACCATGAAACCCTAAAAGAGGCCGTGAACCCTAATCATGGTGAAATCCAATACCTGCATAGAAAACTCAATTAAATAGCCCAGAATCAATCTAGGGTTCATCACAAACATCATCAAGCAATCAAAAATAATTTAAATCCAGCCAATCAATGAAATCAAAAATCAAAAATTTCTTGAAGAACATGATTCGGTTTATGCATTATGTCATGGTTCAGAAGCATGTGAGTATTGGTTTCGATTCAGGGATGCTTGAGGAAGCTGGTAGTGTCCTTAAAATACCTTGAAAGGCTTGGTAATGAAGAATCCGAATTGAAGTTTTTTTGGTGAATTTTTGAAAGTGGGAACTTACTCTTGAGGCAGAATTTTTCGTGTCCTATGCATTGTGATGTGTTTAGGTACTTATAGTTTATGAAATTAGGTCAAAAAATTGGATGGTTGTTTGGACTTTTTGGATTCAAAAGATTGAAAAAGATCATGGCTTGAATTTCAAATATTTTTGGATGTATCCTTTCTATCTTAAGACAATCACCATCAATTGCATATCAATCTGATCCAATTCATGTTTATGACTTTCTAGAATCAAAATATATTTTAAATCTTCATATTTTATATTTTATTTGAATTTAAAATGATTTTTAATATAAAAAATCATAATAAATAAAATAAATAAAATAAAATTATGAAAATATCAAATAAATTTCGTGCATGAGGTCATGGAACACCTTGGGTCACAAAAAGTTCAGCCCATTTGGAAGAATTTGGTTTTAAGACCCTATTTACTTCATAAACCACCCAAAAATTTCCAAACTTTACAAGGGCACAACTCCTTCAATTTTAATGCTATGAGGGTGTTCTTGGACATTTTGAAAAGCTTAAAGAGTCCTCTAACCAACCCCATTAATTTCATGTCCATATCATTTACCATTCTCAAGTTATGCCCTTTTGAAGTTGTTGACTTTTTGTTGACTTTCAAAAGGACCTATAATGTCTTAGCTCATACCTTCCAAATGAAGCATTTTTGGGCTTGGCTTGTGAGACACAAAGTTGTAGAGAATTCAATTTCCTTCAAAATGAGCTTTGTATGGGAAAAATTTGATGAAGCATGTGAAAGTTATGGCTTGTCAAAGTTCAGTTGACTTTTTCTGAGGAAACCCTAATTTAGAAACTCCTGATTCTTGATGATCTGAAATCTCCTTGATGAATCATGATCAAACCTTGATCAAATGATGAATTTTACTTCATATACTTGATTTTGGCAAAAAAATCATGATGTTTGACTTTGGTTTGACCACAGTTGACCTCAGTTTGACTTTTTAACTACTTTGACTGATTTTGACTTATCTGATCATCTGACTGAGCAAACCTTTGAGAAAAGTCTTGAAACTTGTCATGGGGATTCTTAAACACATATAAGATGTTATAAAGCTCACTTTAAGTCTTGGAAATCCATTTAGCCTGATTAAAGTCAAAACCCTAGTTTAGGATGCATTGCTTAGGAGGATGCATTGTCTGAGGGAATTGTCAAATCTTCTGACTATTTGTGAACTTTGTGAACCTTGTGAACCATCATAAGATGTCTTGTGAACCTTGTGAATCATCATAAGATATCTTGTGAATCTTGTGAACCATCATAAGATATCTTGTGAACTTTGTGAACCTCATGGGAGGTCTTGTGAACTTTGTGAACCTTGTGAACCTTGTGAGCCTCTTAGTACACAAAGTCTTGTTTTGTGAGGGCAAATTTTGGGGTGCAACAGCTGCCCCTGTTCAATTTTCTGAAACCTGAGGG
The DNA here is from genome assembly GCA_963966055.1 of Lathyrus aphaca. Taxonomy (NCBI): domain Eukaryota; kingdom Viridiplantae; phylum Streptophyta; class Magnoliopsida; order Fabales; family Fabaceae; genus Lathyrus; species Lathyrus aphaca. Next base: position 458,009,770 of record OZ014519.1, read on the forward strand.
GTTATATTGGTATATGTGCCAGTCGTAACTTGGAAGGTTGAAGGGGATTGAACACAAAAGCCCAAAAATTTGCACTCACCAGTGCGTAGAGTGATACTGATGACTAGCTGTAGATGCTTGAGTGGGCTTAAAGATGCCAATTGAAAAAAAAAGTTCTTTAAATATACCTCTTGGGGAATGAAGTAGTACAAAGTATGAAGATATAGCTTTTTGGGAAGATAAGCAACGGCCCAAAGTAATGATAGCTTTCAGGAGGATAAACAACGTCCTGAGGTATAAGTATAACTTTTGGGAAGATAAACAACGACCCAAAGTCAAGAGATGGCTTTTGAGAAGATAAACAACGTCTCAAGATAGCTTTTGGGAAGATAAACGACGTCCCAATGTAATGAGATAACCTTTGGGAAGATAAACAACGGCCCAAGGTAAGAGTATGACTTTTGGGAGGATAAACAACGACCCAAAGTCATGGTATGGCTTTCAGGAGGATAAACAACGTCCTGAGGTCTAAGTATAACTTTTGGGAGGATAAACAACGGCCCAAAGTCATGATATGGCTTTTGAGAAGATAACCGACGTCTCAAGATAGCCTTCGGGAAGATAAACGACGTCCCATGATAATGAGGTAACCTTTGGGAAGATAAACAACGGCCCAAGATCACAAGTTGTTGTTGAAGTTTGTCTACTGGAGAATTAATCTGAAAAACAAGATTATAACATTCTGCACGATAATATTAGTTTATGCAATATGTATGCATGTATAGCATGATGCACTTAAGTAATATATTATGTACTTATGTATATGTATGTTATGGTATGATGTAAATGATGTATGTATGCATCATGCAACTTGAAGCGCCTGGATATCTTCGTATAACAACTGCTGGCCAGGGAAAATAAATCCCGATTCGTTGCTGAAGAATATGAGGAACCTGTTCCCGTCTTGTTTGATAATATAGTATTCATAACCTCCCGTCTTCGTTCAATAGCAAGGTATACATAACCTCCCGTCTTCGTTCAATAGCAAGGTATACATAACCTCCCGTCTTCGTTCGATAGTAAGGTATACATAACCTCCCGTCTTCGTTCGTCATACTCCTATTGAAGGAATAAATTCCCGATTATCCTTTTGAGGATAAAAGAGATGGACATAAATTCCAGGGGAGATGTGACTCGAAGTATCTATAAAGATGGATTTGCCCTACTGGGGGACTTGTAGCTGTCTTGTGGGAATGAACCGGCGAAGCTTCGTTGAAATCCTTCCCTCGTTCGTCCTTAGTAAATACTATTACTGCATTTTCATGCATTTCTGGTAAACATCAATCATATTAAGCATTTTATGCATTTCTGGTAAACATCAATCATATTCAAAAACATACATACATTCAAACACAACCAATGGACGTTTCGCTTATGCAAATAGGGTAAAAGTAAATCTGGATTCAAAGATGGAATTTTATTTATATCACAAAATGACCTATACATAGGTAAGTTTGTACAAGGAGACAGAAATCCTAGTAAGAGGAATTTGTCATAAAATTTTTGCAAAACAAAGAAGATCAGCTATGCGGGAAATAATCCTATTGAGTTTCAATTCTACTATTGCCATTATCTTCAAGTATCTCATCTTCTGCTGTCGAGACGGAAATGATTGGATTGATCTTTATCTTGTTCGAGCTTGAGTAAGTAGCACAACTGGTAGTAGTTACATGGGTGATCCAAACGAGACATAATCATACGCTTTAATCCCTAACTTTTGCCTGGATTGCCCTTTCAGGTTTTCAATCCACCGGTATACCCTTTTTTGCCCAAGCCGCCTTTTCAGGTTTTTGACCTGCCGGGTGTACATTTTTTATATATATCCCTAATTTTTGCCCGAACCCTTTTGGTTCGCCGGGATGCCCTTATTTTTGCCTAGGCCAGTCAACCTAGCGGGTCTCTTTTTATGCGTAGTATTTTTTAACTATGTCTGCGTTTACAGGCTGCGGGAAATCTTCACCGTCCATAGTAGTAAGTATCATCGCACCTCTTGAGAATACTGTCTTGACTACAAATGGTCCTTCATATGTATAAGTCCACTTGCCCCTAGGATCACCCTGTGGTAATATGATACGCTTGATTACCAAGTCACCAACCTGATATACCTTAGGCTTAACCTTCTTGTTGAAAGCCTTGATCATTCGTTTCTGGTACATCTGACCATGACACACAGCTGCTAACCTCTTCTCATCAATCACATTTATCTGGTCAAGTCGAGTCTGAATCCATTCATCTTCATTTAAGCCTGCATCCTTCATAATTCTTAAGGAGGGAATCTGAACTTCAATGGGCAGAACTGCTTCCATACCATATACTAAGGAGAATGGGGTTGCCCCTGTTGAAGTACGTATTGTAGTATGATAACCATGAAGAGTAAATGGTAACATCTCATGCCAATCTTTGTAAGTAACAGTCATCTTCTGTATAATCTTCTTGATATTCTTGTTAGCAGCTTCTACTGCCCCATTCATCTTCGGACGATACGGAGAAGAGTTGTGATGCTTAATCTTAAACTGCGTGCAGAGATCAGTAATCCTAGTGTTGTTCAGATTAGAGCCATTGTCAGTAATAATCCTTTCAGGGATGCCATACCTGCAGATGAGATTATTCTTAATGAATCGAGCCACAACATTCTTGGTAACAGATGCAAATGAAGCTGCCTCCACCCACTTCGTGAAGTAATCAATATCAACCAGGATGAAACGATGTCCATTAGAAGCGGTAGGCTTGATTTCACCAATCATATCAATGCCCCACATAGCAAAAGGCCAAGGAGCAGTCAACACATTCAATGGTGATGGAGGTACATGTACTTTGTCAGCATAGATTTGACACTTATGACACGTTCTGGAATGTTGGTAGCAGTCAGCTTCCATGGTAGACCAATAGTAACCTGCTCTCAATATCTTCTTTGCCATGGTATGACCACTAGAATGAGTGCCAAAGATCCCATCATGCATATCTTCCATAATCTCAGTTGCTTCCTTCTTATCCACACAACGAAGCAAAGTTGAATCATGATTACGCTTGTATAGAATGCCATTACTCAAAAAGAACTTAGCAAAAAACCTCCTCAGGAATTTCCTATCTTTGACAGATGCCTCTTCAGGGAACTCCTGAGCTTCAAGATATCTTTTCACCTCATAGAACCAAGGCTTCTCCTCTTTTTCTTCAGTGTCAAACTCATTGCAGTATGCAGGCTTCTCAAATCTATCAATAGTAATCTTGGGAGCTTCATCATCCCAGCTGATCTCAAACATGGATGCCATGGTAGCTAATGCATTTGCCAACTGATTTTCTCTTCGTGGAATATGTCCAAAGGTAATCTCTTTGAAATGTGGGATCAAAGACAACACATGCTCTCTGTAAGGAATGAGATTATCATGCTTGGTATCCCAATCTCCTTTGATCTGACTTAGTACCAGGGCTGAATCTCCATATACATCCAGGAACTGAATCTTCATATCAATAGCAGCTTTGATACCCAGGATACATGCCTCATACTCAGCCATGTTATTGGTACAATAGAAACAAAGTCTGGCAGTAATCGGGGTATGACAACCTTCAGGGGAACTGATCACAACACCAACACCATTACCAAGTGCATTAGAAGCTCCATCAAAATCCATAGTCCATCGGGATCCTTGTTCAGGTCCGTCATATTGTCCAGGTTCTTTTGTAATAATCATAATGTCTTCATCAGGGAACTCAAAACTCATTGACTGATAATCATCCACTGCTTGATGAGCCAAATGATCAGCTACAACACTTCCTTTAATGGCCTTCTGAGTAGTATACTGTATATCATATTCTGTTAAGATCATTTGCCATCTTGCAATTCTTCCGGAGAGAGCAGGTTTCTCGAATATGTACTTGATTGGATCCATCTTTCAAATCAATAAGGTAGTATGAGTCAACATATACTGTCTTAGTCGGCGAGCAGCCCATGCCAAAGTGCAGCAAGTTTTCTCGAGCAGTGAGTATCTTGTTTCACAGTCGGTAAACTTTTTGCTAAGGTAGTATATTGCCTGCTCTTTTCGACCAGACTCATTATGTTACCCCAACACACACCCCATTGAATTGTCTAACACTATTAAGTACATGATCAAGGGTCTTCCATCAACTGGTGGCATCAAAATTGGTGGTTCTAGCAGATATTTCTTGATTTCATCAAAGGCTGTCTGGCACTCATCATTCCACTCCATTACCTGATCTTTCTTCAACAACTTGAAGATTGGCTCACAGGTAGTTGTTAATTGGGAAATAAATCTTGCAATGTAATTCAATCGTCCCAAGAAACCTCTAACTTCCTTCTCAGTACGGGGAGCTGGCATTTCTCGTATAGCTTTCACTTTTGCAGGATCTACTTCAATACCTTTTCCACTGACAATGAAACCCAAGAGCTTACCAGATCTAACTCCAAAAGTACACTTGTTTGGGTTCAATCTCAACTTGTATTTCTTCAACCTCTCAAACAACTTATGCATATGATCAAGATGTTGCTCTTCATTCTGGGACCTGGCTATCATATCATCCACATATACCTCTATCTCATGATGAATCATATCATGAAACAAAGCCACCATAGCACGCTGATATGTTGCCCCTGCATTCTTCAAACCAAATGGCATCACTTTATAACAAAAAGTGCCCCACTGTGTAACAAATGTTGTCTTCTCCATATCTTCAGGTGCCATCTTGATTTGATTATAACTAGAGAAACCATCCATAAAAGAGAATACCTTATGCTGAGCAGTGTTGTCTACTAGAACATCAATATGAGGAAGTGGAAAGTCATCTTTGGGGATGGCCTTGTTCAAATCTCTGTAGTCCACACACATACGTGCCTTACCATCTTTCTTAGGTACCGGTACCACATTTGCAACCCACTGAGGATAAGAAGTCACAGCTAAGAACCCTGCATCAAACTGTTTCATTACCTCCGCTTTAATCTTCTCTGACATTTCAGGACGCATACGACGAACCTTCTGCTTCTTTGGACGACAATCTTCTTTTACCGGTAAACGGTGAACCACAATGTCTGTATCCAACCCTGGCATATCTTCATAGGACCAAGCAAAGATCTCCACATAATCATGTAACATCTGAATCAATCTGCTCTTGACACTATCCTCTAATTCAGCCCCTATCTTGACCTCTTTCCTGTTTTCTTCAGTTCCCAGATTCACAACTTCGACTGGCTCTTCATGTGGCTGTATAGCTTTCTCTTCTTGTTGCAACAACCTAGCAAGCTCTACAGGTACCTCACAATCGTCCTCATTTCCGTCTTCAGCTTGATAGATCGGATTCTCGAAATTATAATTGGCAATAGTAGAACTGTTATCAACAGGATCCAGAGTGGATGAGGATCTGTATTTTAGTGACGTGGGTGTGTGTAAGAACACATAGCTGATAAAACAAAAATAAAAGAAAAGACAGACAAGGAACACAATATTTACGAAAACGAAACGTCCACTGATTTTTATTGAATGAAGTATGCAAATGAAATGACAACCCGTAACAAGCACACCATTGTGCCCCGGGTGAGGCACAAGGCTTGAAAGTTTAATTGTTCAAGAATTACAAACTTTAAAAGTAATAACACAGTAATAGTATTTACTCCTGACTAAAGGAGATAGGAATAACATCTTCAGCTTTCCAGTTATTGAGCCCAACACCCACAGTAGGAAAAATCCAAGCATCCAAGTTGTAGTCTTCATCATAGTCAGCCACAACATTGATCTGATTCTTCATAATCCCCTGATTGGTGATACGAATAGTACGAGCACGACGAACAGCCTTCTGGGATTCTGCAGTGAAACCCAAACCAAATTTGTCAGACTTGTAAGGAATGTTAGGAAGCTGACCCCAAATAGTACAACCACCTTCATCCACCACAGCTCTAGCATCTTTAAGGGAGGCCATTGTAGGAGGTACTCTGGTGACTACAGGAACTTTCTTGACAACAGGAGGAGCTTCATAATTATTAACAACCCAAGGAACCACTTCGAACGTCTGGCACGGAGTTTCAACATACTCACCCTCCACTTCGAGATATTTAAATGTGTTCACATGGATAACTATATATCCTTCCTCTCCGTAAACAGTGACAACTTTTCCTTCTACCAGATATCTCAGTTTCTGGTGTAAAGTGGAGGTTACAACACCTGCCCCATGGATCCAGGGACGTCCAAGCAAACAAGAATACGACGGACGAATATCCATTACATAGAAGGTGGCATTGAAAACCTGAGAACCTACTTTGATTGGGAGGTCAATTTCTCCATGCACCACTCTTCTCGAGCCATCAAAAGCTTTCACCACTATATTACTGGGCTTCAATACAGCATCTTCAGGACTAAGCTTATTCAGGACTTCTTTGGGCAACACATTCAGCGAGGAACCATTATCTATTAACACATGTGACAGGGTAGTGCCCCTGCATTCAATAGAGATATGTAGAGCCCTGTTATGATCCCTCTTGGCCGGAGTCAAATCAGCATCGGAGAAACCTAACCCATTATCATAGGTTAAGTGTGCAACACAATTTTCAAACTGGTCTACAGAAATCTCATTTGGTACGTGAGCAGTCTTCAAAAATTTAATCAAGGATTTGGCATGAGCCTCATAACACAACAATAAAGACAACATAGAAATCTTGGAGGGAGTGTGCCCCAATTGGTCAACAATGTCATAATCACTCTTGCGAATGATCTTCAGTACTTCTTCCATCTGCTTAGCAAGATCATCAGCAGCTGGCACATCAGTTTGTATAGGTTCAATAAAAGGACCTTTGCCCCGAGCATCAGCAGTAGAGGTAGTAATAGGAGTAACTGTATTCTTGGAAGTAGCCGGAGAAGAGAAGACTCTTCCACTTTGTGTGATCTTACTAGATCTAGCAATATTGTCAACATCAAGGTTTTCATCAGCAACAGGTGTCTCAGCTAAGGGTTCCTGCTTAACACCATGAATATAAACATCGGACCCATAATGCCAAGGCACAGCTTTATCAGAAGTATATGGAATAGGACCAGGAGTGGTAATGATCATAGGAGCCACTCTAGCTTCACCAACAATCTTCACAGGGCCTTCAGCAGTAATCTTAATTGGACCCTTATGAGTGATTTTGATAGGGCCCTTGGAAGTAATCTTCACTGGCACTTTATCAACCATATCCACCTCTTCAGCCTTCACACCTTTAGTTATGTGTTCAACCATGCTTTCCACAGAAGGTGGTGTCCTCTCAAACACTATGGTATAATTATTCATGAGGCGTTGAATTCCGTCCTTCAACCTCCAGCAGCTATCCGGCTTATAGGTACAATATAAACAATCTTCACGACAACCTGGAAAGAACCCAGCTTGTACCAACTTCTTCTTAATAACAGACAATGGTGTAGTCAACTCTGCAACTGAGGAAATATGTGAAACTTCATCAATGGCATTGACAGTCTTCTCATGATTTGGCATGGGAGCAGTAATCACATTTGGAGTACCCGGAGGGTCAAACTCAATCTCTCCAGCATTAATCATATCCTGAATTTTATTCTTCAATACCCAGCAGCTATTGGTATCATGTCCCTGACAATTTGAATGATATGCACATCGTGCATTAGGATTATACCTGGGAGAGGTAACATTGGGATTCTGAGGAGGATCCCTCAAAGTGATAAGTTCACCCTTCAACAAGTGTTGTAAGGCTTGGGCCAGTGACATGTTGATCTTAGTGAACTGCCTTCTATTCCTCTGTTGATTTCCCTGTGGCTACTCCGGTGTTGTAGGAGTTGGATTGGAGATATGAACTGCACTCACAGACTGATGCCTCTTATTATGATCAGGTTGACCATAAACAACATTTGACTCTTTCTTCCCACTGGGAGGCTTCTTTGTAGTACTGGATGAAGAAGCACCCACTTGGATCTTGCCACTCCTTATACCACTTTCTACGCGTTCTCCTGTCATTATCAACTCAGTGAAGCCAGAGGATGAGCTTCCAATGAGATGACTGTAAAAGGGACCATTCAACGTACACATGAACATATCAACTAACTCCCTGTCAGTTAGAGGGGGTTGCACTCTTCCAGCTAAATCTTTCCACTTTTGAGCATACTCCTTGAAATTTTCTTTAGCACCCATAGACATGCTCTGTAGCTGCATGCGAGTAGGGGCTAGGTCAGCATTGTATTGATATTTCTTGTAAAAGGCTTCAGCAAGATCATTCCAATCCCGGATGTTGACACTCTCCAACTGATAGTACCATTCCAATTGAGCTCCAGATAAGCTCTCTTGGAAGAAATGGATCCACAACTTCTTATCAGCAGTATGGGGTTGGATCCTCCGGACATAAGACCTCAGATGCAACTTAGGACAAGAGACACCATCATAAACTACGAAAGTAGGAACCTTGAAACCAATGGGTATGACCACCCCAGATATCAAACTCAGGTCTTCAAAATCCAGCCCAAAAGACTTTTGCAATTCCATAGCATCCATTCTATCCACCAGCATCTTGAACTTATCTTCATTAGGCTCCTTCTTTCTCAGACTCTTCAGACTCATAATCTTCAACCTGTTCTTTGGTCTTGACAGGACCTCTGAACCTTCTTCCCATGTTGATCAGGCCACCTGACCTTCTAGTCTTTTTAGTCTTCTTGGCTAGCAGTGTCTTCAAATCATCCTGCCCCTTGGACAAGTTCAGGATCAGCTCTTGGAACTGTGCATTTTGTGCCTGGAGATCTTTGACTGTTTGTTCAAGAGCCATTGCTGAAATAAACAGCGAGAAGATAAGAAACCTGTACATAAGAAGCCTGTGATACAATGATATGGTATGTAAATGCATATGCAATGTTTTCAAGGACCGCAGGACTTAAATTTGCTTAAACAACCAAGAAAGTAAACTTTTATTAGTAATAAATTTGTTTGCCCCTTGGGCTTACAAAAAATGAGATGAAATAAATACAAAAGATGGGGTTTTAAGTCTTCCATGGACGTTTCCTCTTTGTGTTGAGGTATGAGTTGAGATTCCGCTCCTCGTGGAGTTGTTTTGTTAGCTCCAGGATTCTTTCTTGACTTGTTTTGTAATGAGTCTCAAAAGTATCCCTTTGCTCCTTCAACTGGATCCATGATCTCTGTAAGTCTTCCATGTCAGTGGGCATGTCTGGGTGAAGGATGGTATAAGATGTATCTCCTTCAGCAACAGGCTCCATAGTAACTGGCAGGATGGCAGGATATGGCATCATAAGAGTCTGAGCACGAGATCGCACCCATCTGAGGTAAGCTTCCATAGGAATAGTGTACTTGGGCTCCAGAGTCTTGCTGTCAACCTTGTTCACTTTCCCCCATGCTCGTATGAACCTTTGACGGTAACCTTGCAGATCGTTGTCGTAGTCAAACACAATACCCTGAATCAACATGTCATGAGGACCATCACTCCGAGCGTAACCAAACTGTCATAAAGCTAAGGAAGGGTTGTAAGTAATGCCTCCTCTTATGCCTAGAAGTGGCACATTAGGAAACTCCCCACAACGGTCAATGATGGTGACATTCTCCATGGATCTGGAGCACCAATGAATATCTGAATGAGAGAGTGACATGATCCTTTTAGACCACTTGAACCCTTGCTCATTCTTCATTACTGAGCGAGGAAGGTGAGAAATAAACCACCTAGATAGCAAAGGTATGCAACACATCAAAGTTCCTCTTGCCCTTGTAGTACGAGTATGAAGAGAGTGCAGAATGTCTCCAAGCAATGTAGGCACTGGATTGTGACTCAGGAATATGTTGATGGCATGAATGTCTATGAACTGATCTGGATTGGGGAACAATACTAAGCCATAAATCAACAAGGCTAAGATCTCCTCAAAAGCATCATAACTCATAGCCTTCAAGAACACTTGAGCCTTTTCTATCAACACCTTAGCAAGAATACCCTTAACTCCGCTTCTAATTTCTAGGACAATGTCTGACTTCTTCAGATGTAGAGCTGCAGCAATAATCTCAGGTTTAGGCTCTTTTTCCAAGCCTGTGAATGGTTTCTGATCAAGTACAGGTATACCCAGAAGTTTAGAGAACTCTTCCACTGTAGGAACCAGCTGATAGTCGGGGAATGTGAAGCAATGGTGCTTAGGATCAAAGAACTGAAACAGAACACTCATCATGTCTTCATTGAACCCTGAGGTGACTAGATCCAGTAGGTGACCATGTCTCTTGATGAACTGAGATTTTTCAGAAACTTGGGAGACCAATTCTTTAAGCTTAGGAGGTATGCCTACAAAGTTGATCCTGATAGTGTTTCTACGAGCAGAAGCCATGACCTGCAACAAAGAACAAAGATAAATCCTTTGGTCCTTGAAATGGTTAGTGAAAATGCTATGCTTATGATTCATGATGATGCTATGATGTTATGCTTAATCGCAGACATGTGGCACACACAAACAAGTCACACAATAGCCCTAGGTTTAAAGGCTTGCATGAGGTTTAAAGGTAAGTACCCTCCCCTGAAGTTTAGATGGTTCATCCTGTCCTACAAAAGTAACCAGGTTCTAAGGGATCTCAAAATCATTGATCCTTCACAAGGGTGGTTGTTCAGTAGGCAACTTACTTGCCAACCAAAACCCTCCAAGTTTAGAATCTCAATGAGTGTAGTATCGAGTATCAACCAACTTCAGTCTGCACCAAAGCCAGTTATCTCACTACTTTTCTAAAGGCCAAGATGGGATAACTAAGGTTCTAAAAGTTAGTTAATGCATTGACAACATATGGCAGCCTCATATTATCCTCAACTTGACTTAAGGAACATAAGCACCAACCAAGAAGTCATACTAACTATGGCCACCAGATCAACCATATCGGTATACGCCGTACAGTTTCCTTGGTCTATTGCCATTTACCTAAGGTACACTAGATCCGGGTTAGGATCTTTCACACATAAGAGCCCAACAAGTAAGTATAAAGCAAACAAGGCAAACAATTTTAAAGTGATCTAATTCCTAAGGGTACCCCTCTTTAATATTAAATCCCCAGCAGAGTCGTCAGTTCTGTAACACGGTGGGATAACTGACTTTAGTTAAATGTTGCGGATAGCAAGAGTCGCCACCGACTTTTATTTTATCCAAAGGAAAGGGCATAAAAGAACGGGAAAGACCTTAAAAGATTTTTTTGGGTTCGGGGGGGTAGGTTATGTAAAGGGAAGGTGTTAGCACCCTTTACATCCATGGTTATCCATGGGCTCTTAGTTACTTAGCTCACTTTAAAATGTTTTTGAGAAGTGTAGTGTGTGATTAAAAATTTTCTTAAGTACTTTATAATGATCCATGTACGGATATATATAAAGACTTTGTTTTGAAAATTGTTTGAAAATGTGAAGTGTTTTTGAAATGTTTTTGAAAGAGTGAGCAAGTACATAAGAGGAACCTACCCTAAGTTAAATCTTTTATGTTCTTAAATGTCCTTTAAATGGTAAGACTATCCCTATTATTAAGGAATATGTAGTCGTTACCTTGGATGTTATGAGGGACAAGTGAAGGGATATCTGTGATTAGGCAACTGTAAGGTGTATTAGCAATTCGAAGGGACTTATCATCTTTATTCGAAAGGGACAAGATCATTACGAAGGCAACCATTAAGGGACTTGATCTTTTTATCTGTTAAGGGTCTAGATGATGTGGGATGAGGGACTTTGCTTTATACACCCTACTTGACCTTTTGTTTAGGCAACTTGAGAGGTAACCCTTAAGAAGTGAGATGGCGATCCAGGATCGACTTACGTGTGTGAGTGTACGAGTTCATATATTTATCTTTAAGTTAACGATCTAATTCAATTCTAAGTACAAACATGTTTTACACTCCCTATTTACTAACCATAGCATTTAAAATATAAATATTAAAAATTACTACAACTATTACATATGAGATACAATTACATTATAATAATAATTAAAAATAAATAAGCAGATAAATAATAATAAATAATTGGGTTAGTAACAATAATAAAAATCATATAATATATAAATAAATGGGGTTAGTAATAATAAAATAAATAAGAATAAAATAAAGAAATTAGCATAATAATGAATAATAAATTAAAAGTTCAAATTTTAATAAATAATTATTTTTTAAGATTTTAAGAAGAACAATAAGCAATTCATACTATATACTAATTATTATAAAGATTTAAATTTATATACATGTTATAAAAATAATGGTTAATTATAATTAAATAAACATATTATAAAAATAAATTATATTAATAAGATCAAATTAGGAGTTCTTAATTGTTTTAAAAATCTAGGGTTTAATATTTAATTAAAATTATTTACATGCAAAAACTATATTCAATAATAATTATAAACAAATTATAAAATAATGCACATAATTAAAATTTACAAATAATTTACAAGTTATAATATAATTAGAATTTCACAAAAGAAAATTAGGGTTTGTAAAAATTATTAAGTTTTAGGGTTTTAGAAATTTATAAAATAGAATTAGGATTAATTATCTAATATAAATTAATTATACAAAATTATACAATATTAATAATATACAACAAAATAAATATTAAATAATTTTACTAATAAAGTTTAATTTTTGAAAAGATGGATTTTGAATTATAGCAAAGAAAATAATATGAACATTTTATTTTTATCATTTTTAAATTTATTTAATTATAATATAAACAAATTAAATATAAAAAACTTACCTGGGCTGGGATTCGAACTCAGTCCCTGTGCTTCCACACTCTCCAGACCAACAAGTCTGCCACTGGACTACGCGCGCGCAGGTGACATAGAAGGAACTCCATCTTGTTTTGTTTCAAATCCTGTGAAAATCATAACAAAAGCAAAATATAGCACAAAAAGGGCCTGGGGGGGATTCGAACCCAGGACCCTCAACCAAACAGACATACACTCCAACCATCCAGCCAGAAGGGCGCACCTGTGTGTATAATCGTCACAGACAATAATATATCAAGTCCTGTGAATAAGTAAGAAAATGAAGCAAAAAAGAATGCTGCCTCCAGGAATCGAACCCAAGCCTTGAAGCAATACACACGCATCTCTCACCACTGGGTCAGACGCGCATCTGTGAAATAAGTTAACAACAATACAATAAAATATTAAGACAATATTTGAATTCCAGAATGCGCGCCAGGAACTTCATCTTCTTCCTTGGACGCTGCAAATTTTCCTGCGAATTCTTCCATGAATATACCTGCGATTTTCATTCCTGCGAATCACAAACTTCAACCAAACAACAAAATTTCACAAAATTAGTTATGCCATTGAGTTCCTACTGAGATTTGCAATCGTCCTATGTCCTTAGAATTCATTTATCATGATTAAACCATGAAACCCTAAAAGAGGTCGTGATCCCTAATCATGGTGAAATCCAATACCTGCATAGAAAACTCAATTAAATAGCCCAGAATAAATCTAGGGTTCATCACAAACATCATCAAGCAATCAAAAATAATTTAAATCCAGCCAATCAATGAAATCGAAAATCAAAAATTTCTTGAAGAACATGATTCGGTTTATGCATTATGTCATGGTTCAGAAGCATGTGAGTATTGGTTTCGATTCAGGGATGCTTGAGGAAGCTGGTAGTGTCCTTAAAATACCTTGAAAGGCTTGGTAATGAAGAATCCGAATTGAAGTTTTTTTGGTGAATTTTTGAAAGTGGGAACTTACTCTTGAGGCAGAATTTTTCGTGTCCTATGCATTGTGATGTGTTTAGGTACTTTTAGTTTATGAAATTAGGTCAAAAAATTGGATGGTTGTTTGGACTTTTTGGATTCAAAAGATTGAAAAAGATCATGGCTTGAATTTCAAATATTTTTGGATGTATCCTTTCTATCTTAAGACAATCACCATCAATTGCATATCAATCTGATCCAATTCATGTTTATGACTTTCTAGAATCAAAATATATTTTAAATCTTCATATTTTATATTTTATTTGAATTTAAAATGATTTTTAATATAAAAAATCATAATAAATAAAATAAATAAAATAAAATAATGAAAATATCAAATAAATTTCGTGCATGAGGTCGTGGAACACCTTGGGTCACAAAAAGCTCAGCCCATTTGGAAGAATTTGGTTTTAAGACCCTATTTACTTCATAAACCACCCAAAAATTTCCAAACTTTACAAGGGCACAACTCCTTCAATTTTAATGCTATGAGGGTGTTCTTGGACATTTTGGAAAGCTTAAAGAGTTCTCTAACCAACCCCATTTATTTCATGTCCATATCATTTACCATTCTCAAGTTATGCCCTTTTGAAGTTGTTGACTTTTTGTTGACTTTCAAAAGGACCTATAATGTCTTAGCTCATACCTTCCAAATGAAGCATTTTTGGGCTTGGCTTGTGAGACACAAAGTTGTAGAGAATTCAATTTCCTTCAAAATTAGCTTTGGATGGGAAAAATTTGATGAAGCATGTGAAAGTTATGGCTGGTCAAAGTTCAGTTGACTTTTTCTGAGGAAACCCTAATTTAGAAACTCCTGATTCTTGATGATCTGAAATCTCCTTGATGAATCATGATCAACCCTTGATCAAATGATGAATTTTAATTCATATACTTGATGTTGGCAAAAAAATCATGAAGTTTGACTTTGGTTTGACCACAGTTGACCTCAGTTTGACTTTTTAACTGCTTTGACTGATTTTGACTTATCTGATCATCTGACTGAGCAAACCTTTGAGAAAAGTCTTGAAACTTGTCATGGGGATTCTTAAACACATATAAGATGTTATAAAGCTCACTTGAAGTCTTGGAAATCCATTCAGCCTGATTAAAGTCAAAACCCTAGTTTAGGATGCATTGCTTAGGAGGATGCATTGTCTGAGGGAATTGTCAAATCTTCTGACTATTTATGAACTTTGTGAACCTTGTGAACCATCATAAGATGTCTTGTGAACCTTGTGAACCATCATAAGATATCTTGTGAATCTTGTGAACCATCATAAGATATCTTGTGAACTTTGTGAACCTCATGGGAGGTCTTGTGAACTTTGTGAACCTTGTGAACCTTGTGAGCCTCTTAGTACACAAAGTCTTGTTTTGTGAGGGCAAATTTTGGGGTGCAACAACTACACCTTCAAATCGAAAGATGAGACATCCCGTCGGAGGACCATCAACAAATGACTTGGAAGTCACAACATTCAACAAATAAAAAAAAGAAAAAATCACTAAGTCGAGCACCCAAAGGGAGACTTAGGCGGGGAAAAAAAATCACTAAGTTGAGCACCCAAAGAGAGACTTAGTAAAAAAAGAACAAAGCAAGAAGAGGAGCTCAGATCCTCAACAAAGACAACCCTAGGAACATAACCACCCATTTCTCCTTTAGTAATTAACCTTACCTTAGAATCGTTCGCATTTACTTTCCGTTTATTATCCAAAGAAGACAAAGTACATTCATTAACATTCAATCACAAGTCAAACTAAGAGGTTCCTGTTGAGTACAACAAACGTAAGGGGTGTAAATACCTTCCCTTTACGGAATTGACTCCTGAACCTAGAATTTGGTTTCAACGACCATATTCTATCCTTTTTTTAAAAAGGTTTCTCGATATTTTCCTTTTCCTCTTTTTTTGGAATAAAATAAGTTCGATGGAGACTCTGTTTGAACAATTTGTTTTGAGGTCTTTTATCGCAGGGTCGTAACTCATTTTTCGAGGTGCAACAGTGGTTAACATGTTGATAGAAAAAGATTCAGAACTTGCTAAAGCCCTGGAGGATGCTTCTTACTACAAGCTTAGTTTGGTGTTTTACCAGAAAAAGATGAAGAGGTTTGAAAACACCCAAACACAGACCAATGCATTGATTGAAGCACCGAAGTTAGGATCAAATGTTGGCTCGAGCGACCTGTGGGCGGATTGAAGATCATAATGATTTATTTGCCTAGTTGTTGTGAGACTATCATCAGGATTGTTGATGAAGTCTTTTTTGATTAATGTACTTCGGTTTATGACATTTGCTTCATGTATTTCAACATCATCAGCACATGTTTGTGCTTTATCAATATAATCGGGCTTTTTTATCTATCGATCCACGTCGTTCCAGTTTTATGGTTTCAACAATGTATGGCACATCTGCAGCACTCACACACTGACTTCTGTATTCTCAGTATTGTATGGCACGTCTGCTGCACACAAGCACCCTATGTTTTCAACACTGCTCTTTGTTTGCAGCGAATATTAGAGTGTCAATATCCGTTTCAACTTCACAAAGTTGGAATCAGGGGATGGAAGGCCTTAAAAATTAATAAACATGTCATAAGCATTCATTTCATGCATATTATTCTTGCATTCCAATGGGTCATTTGGGTTTCCTAAATTATTTGATTATTTTAGGAAGGATTGCAAACCATCACACATACACATGTACGCCACCCAACAGAATCCACAGTACGTTATGGACGCTATAAAGACTGAGTTTGCTGAGCTTTGCCTATGCATGAATAAATTCATGAACATGATGCAATGGGTTTCCTTGGGCAACAAGAGCTGCGGGCTGTTGTTCAAAGGCTTGATGTACCACAAGTGGAGGTTCTGGGCGCAGGAGCCAATTTGGATACAAAGGGGAATCCCGTCAGTGCTGTTGGTGCGCCAATGGGAGCTGAAAGACCCCACACTCCGGTGGGTATTCCCATTCCAATTCCTTATATGGAAGATAACCAGGCTGATAATTTATCGTTGCTAAATGGGGACATGGGTTTTGGTGATGGTGGCGGTCATCGTGAATTCCTAATGCTGGCAGAAAAGTCAAGTCCTTAGATTGCAATGACACTCTAGGGATTGATGTTTCTGACATGGGGTTCATGCAAGGGCTGGTGATCCCGCCAAAGTTCAAAGCTCCCGGTTTGATAAGTATAATGGAAGTTCTTGTCCTAAGATGAAATACTTTGGATGTACCTTTTTCAAGACAGTTTGTTTGGTGGATCCCTGGAATGGTATATGAAACTAGAAATAACAGTCGTCTGCAAATGGAAAGAACTTGGGGATGAATTCTTGAAGCAATACCAATATAACATCAATATGGATCCTAGTCGTACCTAACTATAAAGCATGTCACAGAAGAATTCGAAAAGCTTTAAATAATATGCACAAAGGTGGCGCGAGCTGCTAAAGTTCAACTATCTCTACTTAAAAGAGAAATGATACTCTCCCAGGGCATTTCATGGAGTGCCTCACAGGGTGTTCATCAAGCAGATTTTATGACATTATAATGGAAGGGGAAAGAATTGAGAACTGGATGAAGCTAGGAAATATCTAGAAGAATGGTGCTTCCATGTCCGGAACTAAGAAACTATTATTGAATGGTTAGAAAAGAAGGGATGGGGAAGCAGGGGTAGTGTACACCCAACGAATAAGAGGAAATCAGGGTCCATATTACCAGACTGCAATTGTCACCATTCCAACCGTAATTAATCAACCTGCACCACAACAGAAGCCACAACAACGCCAAAAAAACTTCCAACAGCAGAAAACCCCTAGACAATATTATCCGCCAAG
The DNA here is from genome assembly GCA_963966055.1 of Lathyrus aphaca. Taxonomy (NCBI): domain Eukaryota; kingdom Viridiplantae; phylum Streptophyta; class Magnoliopsida; order Fabales; family Fabaceae; genus Lathyrus; species Lathyrus aphaca. The sequence continues at coordinate 458,027,332 of OZ014519.1, forward strand.
GTCAAAGGACAAACATTTTGAAACATCGCCAATGTCAAACTCATAACTTTTGCAAAATCTTATGAAGCTTCAGCTGATTCAAATACGAACTCTAGCGCCACCAAAGACTGGACAGATCCCAGAGGGTTATGATGCCAACGCTCATTATGAGTTTCACTCTAGAATTCCTGGCCATACCACCAAGAATTTCAAGGCTCTGAAACACGTGATTTAAGACATGTTGGACTCGAAAGCTATCAACTTTTCTCCCACTCCTAATGTTCTTCAAAATCCTATGCCTCAGCATGGGAGATCCATTAGGGCTGTAGAAGATGGTGGTAGACTGAATTTGATATGTGATGTCAACTCTATAGAAACTATGTTGTTAACAGTGAAGGATTACTTGTCAAAGAAGGGTTTATTCCCAAGTTGCGGGGAAGTTTGCCAAGATTGTGAAAAGTCTGCGAATGGGTGTGAAAAGTTGAAGATTGGTATTCAGAAATTGATCGATGAGAAGGGCATTTAGTTTGATCGTGTTTCTAAAGAAGAGAACAAGGTCTCTATACTGAGCATATATTTCACCCTATTGAGATTCTAGCACCGGAAAGACCAACACCTGTCACGATTACTGTTCTAGGGCCTATGCCATATCAGAGCGAGAGAGCCATTCCATGGAACTATGGTGCTGAAGTCTATTGTAATGGTCAGCAGCAAGATACAGTTACTTCAGGAATAGTGCAACCTCAAGTTGAAAATGTGGGTGTAGGGGGGTCACTTGAAGCATAAGATTGTACGCGCCGCAAACATTGAGAAATAGCGGGGCATCGCCAAATGACAATGCAGAGGCCGTTGCTAAGGCCAAGTGTAAGAAAGTTGTGCCAGATGAGGTACCTACTCCTGATCCAGAAATTACCTTCGAGAAGAAAGCTGAGGAGATCCTATGAATCATCAAGAAGAGTGACTATAAAATAGTCGATCATATCCACTAGACTCCATCCAAATTTTCCATCATTCCCCTGCTATTATGTTCAGAGTCTCATAGGAATTCCTTGTGGATGATTTTAAATAAGGCCTATGTTCCTCAAGAGAACTCAGTAAACCAACTTGAGGCCTTCGTTACAAGTGTAAATGCAAGTCATGGGTTGGGCTTTACAGATTTGGACTTGACCATAGAAGGACAAAATCATAATAGAGCTTTGCATACTTCCATGGAGTGCAAAGGAGTTGTACTTACACATGTGCTTGTTGACATAGGGTCCTCACTGAATGTGCTCCCGAAAAAGGCTTTGGTCAAGTTGGTCTATGATGGTGTGGTGCTCCAGCCCAATGATCTGGTGGTCCGGGAATTCGATGGTTCAAAGAGATCCGTATTCGGCGGGGTAGAACTCCCAATCAAGGTGGGTCCACAGGTTTTCAACATAATTTTCTATGTTATGGATATTCATCCCGATTATAGTTGTCTGTTGGGACGCCCGTAGATTCATGCAGCTGCGGTAGTGTCTTCTACCTTACAACAGAAGTTGACGTTCGTCATGGAGGGGAAGACCGTTATGGTATGCGGGGAAGAGGACATTTTCATAAGTCATTTGTCTTCCTTCAAATATGTGGAGATGGATGGGGAAATATATGAAACTATGTGCCAAGCTTTTGAGCCGGTCAGAGCTGAAGCAACGTCATCATTATCATCAGCATCTGCAGAGAAGAAAAGGGGAATGTCCATTGTATCATACAAATAAGCACTCGAGGTGATTGAATCCGGTAATAGTGAAGGCTGGGAAAAATTGATTGAAGTCCCCAAGAAAGAAGACATGTTCGGAGTCGGTTATCACCATGCTCAGTCAATCGCAACACATAGTACCAGAGGCCGGAAGGGGCCAATCACTTTTTCCAGTGCTGGAATGGTCGACTATAGCCGTATCTGCGTGCTCTAGGAGGATAAAGGTGACAGTGACTGCGAGATAGACGATTGGATCAAGCCAAGTGTCCCAGGAGTGGAGCTCAATAACTGGTCGTCAGAGAGGATCATCATTGTTACATACCAACAAGAGTAATCGTCTCGTTTTTTCTTTAATTTTATATGAAAGCTCTACGCCTTTCCCAAGGTGTAGCAACTCATTTTAAGGGCATTTTTGTTTCACTATACAATATTTAATCATCCATAAAATGGACGATTTTTGCATTCATGACTTAATGTTCCCTGTCTTTCAGTTTTTTATTTCTTTAAATGTTATATGGCAATGTACATTTTCATTTTTTCTCACACTCATTCTAAAAAAAACATGAATCATCATTCATGCAGATGCACCATATTGGGTCCCATCGATAACAATTCTGCTATGACTCGTTATGACTTCGACAATCCAGTTTACTAAGCCGACGAGGAAGGTGAAGAAGACTATGAACTACCTGAAGAGTTAGCCAGGTTGTTAAAGCAAGAGGAGAGTATGATTCAACCACATGAAGAGGTTGTTGAGATTGTGAATCTGGGTACTGAAGAGGTTAAAAAAGAGGTAAAGATCAGGGCTGCATTAGAAGAATCCGTGAAGAGTTGATTGATTTCTATGCTCCGAGAGTATGTTGATATTTTTGCCTGGTCTTACCAAGATATGCCAGTGCTTGACACTGATATTGTAGTACACATACTACCACTCCGAGAGGATTTCCCTCCAGTGAAACAAAAACTGCATGGAACTCGACCTGATATGGCAGTGAAGATCCAAGAAGAGGTTCATAAATAGTTTAATGCTGGATTTTTTGTCGTAACAAGTTATCCTCCACGGGTTGATAACATTGTGCCGGTGCCAAAAAAGGATGGTAAAGTTTGAATGTGTGTTGATTACCAAGTTTTAAACAGAGCTAGTCCAAAGGATGGTTTCATGTTGCCTCACATTGATGTGTTAGTCGACAACACAACTCAATACTCGGTGTTCACCTTCATGGATGGCTTTTCGGGATACAATCCGATTAAAATGTCGCCATATGACATGGATAAGACCATATTTATCACCCCTTAGGGAACCTTTTGTCATAAAGTAATGTCGTTTGGTCTTAAAATTGTCGGGGAAACATACCAACGAGCTATGGTGAATCTCTTTCATGATATGATTCATCATGATATCGAAGTCTATGTTGATGACATGATTGCGAAGTCACAAACAGAGGAAGAACACCTAGTCAACTTGACCAAGTTGTTTGACAGGTTACAAAAGTTCATACTGAGGCTGAATCCGAACAAGTGCACCTTTGGAGTGCGTTCCAGTAAATTGTTGGGTTTCATTGTTAGTGAAAAAGGGATTGAGGTTGATCCTGCAAAAGTGAAAACTATACAAGAAATTCCTGAGCCCAGAACAGAAAAAGAAGTGTGTGGCTTCTTAGGTAGATTTAACTACATTGTATGGTTCATATTTCACCTAGCGGCTACATGCGAACTAATATTCAAGCTCTTGAGAAAGAATCAGGTTATCAGGTGGACCGATGATTGCCAAGCGGCTTTCGAAAAAATAAAAGAGTACTTACAAGAACCTCTAATCCTCATGCCTCCGGTTCCAATGAGACCTTTTATTATGTATCTTATAGTACTTGAAGGATAAATAGGTTGCATTCTCGGGAAACAGGTAGAAATAGGTAGGAAGGAACATGCCATTTACTACCTGAGCAAGAAGTTCACCGACTGTGAGTCCAGATACTCAATGCTTGAGAAGACATGTTATGCACTTGCATGGACTGCTAAGCATTTGAGGCAATACATGATTACTCACACGACCTTATTGATTTCTAAGATTGATCTTGTCAAGTACATCTTCGAGAAACCAACATTAACCGGACGAGTTGCACGTTGACAGATGTTCTTGATTGAATATGACATTCAATATACTTCCCAAAAAGCCATCAAGGGAAGCATATTGTCAGACTACCTTGCACAACAACCAATCGATGACTATCAACCAATGAAGTTTGAGTTCCCTGATGAAGACATCGTGTTCCTCAAATCGAAAAATTGCGAAGAACTCTTCCCAGAGAAGGGGCCAAACCCTGAATCCAAATGGAGCCTGATGTTCGATGGGGCCGTTAACATTAATGGAAGTGGACTTGGTGTTATCATTATAGCACCAAAAGGTGTTCACATGCCCTTCACTTCCCGTTTAACTTTTGAGTGCACCAACAATGAGGCAGAATACGAAGCTTGCATAATGGGAATTGAGGAGGCGATTAATTTACGGATTAAGACCCTCGATATTTTCGGTGATTCAACTTTGGTCATTGTAATACCTCAAAATTTTCCCTCTCATTTTCATATCATTTAGCATATCATATTGTGTATTCAAATCCACCTCATGACCTAAGGCATTGCATCATAACAACCATAGCAACGACATAAGGTTTGTCATCAATAGTTGAAGTAGTTGATGACTATCCAAAGACAATCAAAGGGAAATATGACTTCTCAACATTGTGAAAAGGGTTCACAACATTCCACAAGTTTCCATTTGAAGCCACAAGAAGTGGATTGATCTGAGGCGTCAAGCAGTGCAATATCTCCTAACAAAAGGGGCCAAATTAGGGTTTCTGATTAATTGGGCTTCCCAAGGAAATTTTGATTCAAACTTGATCTTATTGTCTTTTAAATGATATTGGGTACCTAGGGTTTAAATTTCATCCATTGAATCATTTCGGAAGAGGTTCAATTGGTCAGTTGATTGAAAATCAGTAAATTGGGGAAAAGTCAACCATGCTGAGTAAAAAGTCAACTCCTTACTTTTTGAGGTCAAATTCATGAAATTAGGGTTATAAGGATCGTATGGACTAAATTTGATGAAGAGATGATGAAGGAATCATGAAAAATTAAGAAAACCAAAACGTACCATTTTTGGAAAATTAGGGTTTCCAAAAATGGCAAGTTTTGGCCATTTTTGCAGCCACTTCAAGAGAGGCCTTCTCCCAAAATAAAATTCAAATGTAAATTCTACTTCAGGATAATTAAAGAGGGCATCTCAAGCTTCAAATCCATATGTGTAACACATCAATAACATTAAAATTGAGAGAGTTATGATCATTCAAAGTTTGGACAAATCAAGGCAAAAACCAAGTCATGGGCTAGGCAAGGCCTGCGCGCATGACTTGCCAGGCATTTCATCAAACATGTGGATGGCAAAATGTATGGGCATTTTTCTTCAACAAGATGACCTCAAATGAAAATTTGTCCAACATGAAAATTGTTCCTTGCCATGTTTCCTACAACTTTCATGTTTGACAAATGTTCATTTGAACAATATTTTTGGGACATATGTAGGGTCAAAGAGGTAAGACTCAAACTGGAAATACATTGGCCAGGGTTCCAAGGCAAGCCAAGTTCTAGAAAGCCAATTGTGCAGTCTTGAGACATGAAGTTCAATGGCAATTTTGAAGTACCTAAAAGCAATATCTCATCATGAAATGAACACCAAACATGATCTATGAAAATTCTACTTTAATTTGAGCACAAGAAGTCCATGTTGTGATGCCCTAAGCTTGAAGATTCATTTCATCAAAGTTTAACATTTCACTTCTGGTTTTCTTGGGTGCTAAGGCATTGAATAATGGTTGTATCAAGGCTTGATTCACCCAGTTCAATTCTCAGACCTCATGTAGCATCAATGTGATCACAAGGCATTGTACTTAGAGTCAAATTTTCCCAGGTATGGACATGCACATCAACTGTCATGAACTATAAAAAAAGAATCCTAAGCATTAAACTTATGCTACAATGATCAGCTTCATCACATTTCACTCAAGCTCACCATAACAAGCATGAACCTCATTACATTGAATGATACATGAGCTTACCACCGAGCTGATCAACTGAATTACTCCATTCATTCTCATTGCACCTTACACCTCAAGTTAGAGTTAACTATGGTTCTAATTGTTAACCATGAAGGTTAACAGTTAACCTGAGCTATATAAGACTTTCTCTAACTGAATTTTGGATCACTTTTCATTGTTGCTCGAATCACACCACATAACTCTATCATTCTCCTCTGATTTTCCCTCTGGTTTTGTGAAGAACCTTCACTGCAACATTGATTGATCAAGCTTCAGATTCATATCTCACCAACATTCTTTTTCTCCTTCATTGAGTACCATCATAATCATTGTTGTATGTGAATCTATGGAGGATTTGAGTGTTGGATTTGGAGTGTATGTGACCTCAGCTTTCATTTGATACCTTATTTTTTCATTTATGGAAAGTTTGGGACTGTTGTGCCGGTGAGATGGCCGGAGAAGACGACCAGAAGTTGTTCTTCGGCCGATGAGCTCAAATTAGGGTTTATGCATCCAGAAAATAACGTGACCGTTATATCTCTCATATCCTATGCTCAGGGATTAGCCATGACATTAATGAGAATGTGCCTCTCACGTGCCTTCATTAGTGCGCCTGAATGATCATGTGTGTGCGTTCCCAGTATCTTTGCCTTGTGTCCACCCTCTCAGCCAATTGTTCATTTTTGTTGGATTAATTGATGTTCGTGTGATCAATCAGAAGGTCATGGTTGAAGTCAATATGTTGACTGGGAGTCCACTATAACTCAGTGAACCCAGCGCAATTGGATTGGGCTCCAATTCCTATTGGCACCTCCAGTTCAAAAATCCCAATGAGTCTCAGTTCATTTTCCTACTAAATGCACCCCTGCGCCATGTTTCTTTTTTATTATTTTCATTTTATTTCCATTTCCATTTTGATTTAATAAAAATACTAAAAAGCTTCCAAAAGTTCCCAATTAATTCTCACATGATCTTTAGCATTTTTTTTACAAATTTTCCATATTTTTTTAATTCTTTTTTTCCTTTATTTTTGAGTCAAAATGAATTTCCCAATTATTTTCTCTCATATTTTCTCCTTTTTGAACACATTGCTTTGCTCATTGTATTTTTCTCAAACCATAGATGATATGGAATCAATTCTTTTTGCTCTATCCAGAGGACACCCTGAGGGTCCTAAAAATATTTTTTACTTATTTTTTAGGTCATGTTTGGCACATTTTTAAGTCCATCCTTTTGCCTTAATCACCATAAACCCTAATCCACTTTGAGCCCTTGTTTGAATAGGTAAAAATGTGAATTCTTGTGGGATTTTTTAGAGGTAAGTCACTATCTGCCTTGTGATCTTAGATGTCAATTTCTATAATTTTACAATTTGATTTTCTATTTTTCCAAGTATCTTGTACTAAAAGTCATATTTTGGTCCTTCTTCCCACTTCTTCTTATTCCATTTTGGTAAGGCATTCATGCCATTCATTTGAGGTCATAATTTTGAGTCTTTTAGGTCTTATTATAGGTCCTGTAATGATGAATTTCCACCTTGGGTTATCACTTTTTTATTTTTTTTTATTTCTTGCTTCATAAGTCACATATATGTTCATTTGCCCTAATCCTTCTTCTCTTTTCATCTTAAGACTTCTAAACCTATCTCATGAGTATGTCAACCATGTTACATCATTGTTATTCGTCTTATAAGTGTTCCACAATCATCTTTATGCATTCACTTCTTCTCATAAGTCTTCATGCTTCATTTAGTTCCAACATCTTGAAACTCCAAAATCAAACTTTTGTATCCTTAACCCTAATGCCTTCCATACCATTTCATTTGTGATTATTTTGTGAGTTCAAATTTCATATTAACTTTTCATCAAGCCCCTGGTTTTTTCATGGGAAGTTCAAATCCCTTTGATCATGTTTAATTTTATTCTAAGTCCTTTTCTTTCTTTGAAGTTCCATGTTCATTTCTTCTTATTCTCACTTCATTCAACATAGTGTTTGAATCTTTCTCACTTGAATCTCTTTGCTCCCAATTTGTTTTACCTCTTAGGATACTTTCATTAAGTGTTAGCTTCTTTATTTTACATTTACCTTTGACTTCATCCAAGTTTACCTTGCTTAACTACTTAAGTTTCTCATATGACTTCACCTTAACTCAAGTTTGAAGTTGTTCATCCTTATGGATTTAGATTACTTTGGTATGAGTTAGCTACTGACTTTAGAAGCTTGTTATCATGTAATATCCCTTAGCTTTAGGTCTTAGCCCTAGAAGTTTATTATTAGATTTCATTAGCTAGTGTGAGCTTTGTTGGAGTTTTGCCATGCTTTACATGTTCAAATTACTTTATCATGCTAACTTTTGTTTTTTAGGGGGGAAGATTGAGTTAAGCATCACTTCATTACTATCTCTTATGCATTTTAATTGTGTTTGCCTTAGCACCTTGTGCTTTGCTCTTAGGCTTTCCCTTTCTTTAGAGACAAATTAACTTCCTTAGGAAGTAAGTTGATTTCTAATTCTCTTTTCTTCTTTTCCTTTCTCTTTAGGATTAGAAAACCTCACAAACCTTTAGGGCCTCTTTTTTTATATAATAAATGACTTAGGATTGTGTCTTAGTCCCCCTTAGTTTTGTCCTTTCTCCATTTGAGTCCTTCTTCTCTCATCTTCAAACAAAATCTAAAAGACACTTAATAAAGGATGGAAGTAGCCTCTTGTGTATAACCTTATTCCATGGGGCACTCATATTCATTCTATCTTGGAATAATGTGAGTTTTTCTAGCATGATGTACAAGTCTAATCATGAGACTATCTTCACAAAGAAAACATAAAAGACACTTCTTCACAAGCTACAAAAACATGTGATAAGTTCAACAAGTTAGTGAACTTAGACCCTAATCTTTGGAAACAAGTTTTGGATAAATTCTCCTTACTTGGTGTGCTTGTTCTACTATTCCATCTTGGAATGTAGTAGAAAGTACATATTCCATGGAAAAGAGTTTGAATTCACTTCCTTGTGCCAAATTCAAAATACTTCTCATAAAAGACAAAACACTAAACAATAAGCGACCTTCCTGCGGGAATTCACTTCTCATCTCTCTCACTCTAAACGCGAACTTGCGACGACTTGTCTCATTTGCAAGACGGTAAATGCACTCGTACCATACGATCCTGCAACACCTGAGCATAGACATAAGCAGTTCCAGCGCATAAAAAACACAAACAAGTTCCCGCCTTAGTTAGGCGGACTACGTCGACTCTGATCCTCATTTTCCCGATGAGGTACGTAGGCAGCGGGGTAGGGCCCGTTCGAGCACATTTTTTATTTTTCCTACATTTCCCCGTTTCTTTCCATTCTCTTTTTCCAGTTCTAATTCCTTTCTCATTTCAGATTCCAGTTCCAGTTAGCAGTTCATTTGTTCATCAGCTTATTTCTTACCCTTCAAAACAGACAAACAAGCATGGATCCCGTCGGGTACGGCGGACGATCCGGGGTGCTAATACCTTCCCAGGTCGTAACCGACTCCCGAACCCAGATCTTTGGTTCGCATTGCCTCGTCCTTTCATTCTTCCTCAGGTTTGTGCAACATTACCTTTCCCGTTCCTTCGGGATACAAATTCCTAGCTGGCGACTCTACCTTTTCCACGCCACTTTCGCGTTTGTACTAGGATGAAAATCCCGGGAGCGACAGCTGGCGACTCTGCTGGGATCAAACCCAGAATCTCTGGTTTCCCTCGTAGAGTTAATCCTAGTGCCTATTTGTTTTTGTTTCCTTTGGTGTTTATATGTGTGATGGTGTATGTTTATTTACTATTTTCATTTACAATTTTTACTTTATAGCATTTATTTACCGTTTTTAGTATTTATTTTCACATGCATCATATATACTGTCTATGTTGGTTTGGTTTTTTCTGTGGGATGGGGTTACTGTGAGATGAGCTCGTAACCAGGGCTCGAGTGCACCCTAGGACGTAGAATGGTTCCACTTTGGCTTCATGGCTTATTGCTATGTTGGTATTAGTGAGTTCCACACCCAGACTTGCGACCTTATTTGAAATGTATTGATACCAAAATATTTCTGGGGCAATACACAACCTTGATAATTATGTGCAGTCAGGGGACCGATCATTGAGAACCTTTGTGGAAACATCTCTCTCCAGTGATGACAGCGGAAAACCACATTTGTTGGCAAACCCACTCGCATCTGAGGGCCCATTGGGAACTCACATAGGATGGCCTGGTTCTCTCATAGGAATCCGGTTAAAGCAAATTTCTCGTATGACGATAGTATTGTACCCTTCGGGATGAATGTACTATTGTTTCTCAATTCAGTGCTTGAAGCTGGGGACTTATGAGGGATGCTTGTTTCCTTGGACTCAGCTGAGACCTCCCTGGGTAGTATATGATGCCAAACCGATTCCCTGATTTAGTCATGAGCCATTTCTCGGAAATGGTGAACATATTATTGCTATTCGGCTTTGTGAGTCCGTGATGTTGACCTGAGTAGCACACCCGTGAGATGGGGAGGGGTTTACAGGTTTGCAGGAACCTTAAGACCTTCAACACACCCACTGTACCAGTATGACTCAGTATTGTGATATGTTCTCTTTGAGCCTTTGATCAGAGAGATTATTATTATGATGTAATGATGTTGTGACCCTGCACAGACACTTTCTTATATGATTGGAACTACACAGACACATCACTGATCACATGCCTCACCTTGCATAAGCATCATGACATCATTAATCATATGTGTTCTTTTTATTCTCAGGGTTCATATTACTCCCGATTCCCGATCACATCGCTACTTCAAGATGGAAATTCCAAGGAAGAAGAATGTTCACTATACTTTCCCGCAACCAGAGATAGAGGGTATTCAGAAGTTGATCAGCCTAATGAATGACAAAGTTCTGGATGACTTCAAGAGAGAGTATGGAAAGATCTTGGAGTATGTGAATAAACCCATAGTTGATCAAAGGGACAACCTGCATTCCTTGTTGCAATTTTATGATCCACAGTTACGAGTCTTTGTGTTTCCAGATTACTTCAGAGAAGGTATGCCTTATTATGCTTCAGAGAGGATTTATCCCTATGAAGACATAATTGGTGCCTGTCACTTGAGTATGCTCAGATTCAAGATGGGGCTAGAAGCTAACAAGGTTAAGGGGATTTCCTTGGATTTTCTCATCACAGAAGCTCACGTTATGGCATTGGGAAACAAGTAGGTGGAATTCAGGGCATTGCTAGCCATGATGGTATATGGGATAAGTTTGTTCCCAGGAGAGAAATGGTTAATCAACATGGAAGCTATTACCATCTTTGTCAAGATAACCCCAATGCCTACATTGCTTGGTGATTTCTACTATGGGGTCCATTACAGGAATGAGAAGAGGAAAGGATATGTGAACTGTTGTGCTCCTTTGTTTGCTGACTGGTTTGTAAGACAACTCCCAAAATCAGGACCTTTCCAAGACTTGAAACAAGCTTGGAAGTGGTCCAAAAGATTGATGGTCTTAACCTCAGACAACATATCTTGGGGGCGCAATAGGGACCTGTTAGGCAAAGAGATTATTTTTAGCTATGGCACTTTCCCCAATGTACCCTTGCTAGGAAGAAAAAAGGGAATAAACTATTATCCTTCTTTGTCCAGAAAACAATTTGGTTACCCTCTGAAGGGTTCACCATCAGCTGAAGAGGTAGTCGAGTCATTGTATTTCTCGACAAAAGGAAACAGGGAGTTGTGTGTACAGGTAGCCCATGCTTGGGAAGTCAGGATAAAGAAAGGAAAGAAAGATTTTGGGAAGGTGGACCCAAAAACATATGATCCTTTTTTCTATATGGTTAAAAGATCGTGTAGAAGTATTACTTCTCCCGTTCTCTACGGAGTCCCCTTTGTACCTTAAGGAAGAGTTATCCTTGGACTCAGTACCTCTCAAAGAATACCAAAAGTTGGAGGCCTTGGTTAAGCATCTTAGAATGGAGAATCAAGAGGCCAACAATTCGTGCCAAAAGTTGAAGATTCAGAATCAGAAATTGGAAGAAAGAGCTCACCAGGATGAAGAGATGGCCAGGCTCAAGCAGCATGACTTCCAGGAGAGAGAACTTTACTTCAAGAAAAGAGGGTTAGCTGAAACTCACAAGGCGAGCCAGCACCGAAAAGATAAAAAAGATTTGAATGAAGCTAATGAAGCTATAACTTTGTGGCAGGAGAAATGGGAAGATAACTTGAAAAAGAAGAAAAGGTTAGAGGACAAATACAAACTAGAGATCAAAGGCCTTCAGGATTCCTTAGCTGAGCAAGGAGAGATGCTCCAAAAGGCCCACTACCAACAAAGGAATTACCTTCAGGATATGGAAAAGAATCAGCAGATAATGGAAGATGCTCAGAAAGAGATAGAAGAAATAAAGCTCCGGGTTGATGTTAAGAAGACCAAAATTGAGTCAAGTACAAGCAAAGAAAGTGAGAATGTGTTCCTACATCAAATTGAGGAGTTGCATGCATCTTTTGATCTCAGGGATCTCCTAATCCAGAAGCTCATACATGAGCCAGATCATCCAGACATATTTCAGTTGCTCCAAGGTGTCAGGCGCCTTAGCTGGAGGTTGTAGGATGTAGAATTTCCTAGGCTTTAGCCTTGTATTCACATATCTGGATTACCCATAGGCCTGTTGTGGGATTCCTCTCTTATTGATGTACTTTGCCTTTTGATGTATGAACTGGCACCCTACGTGGATTTGGTTGTCTCAGATTTCATTGGCTTATCTTGGATCTTTGGTTGTTATCTTTTGCACGGACACGGGATAATAAATACTACCTCTTCACATCTGAATGTCACACAAGGTCTTCCTTTAAAGGCTATTCTCTTAATATCGGAATGGGAAAGTAAAACAAAACCCTTGAGGATAAAAGGAACACATCATTGCATACATATCATTTGCATTTTCTTTCTTTTGCAGGTTTCTTCAGGGTACTTAACTTATCCATCTTCAGGTAAATATTGTGAGGGCAGCCAGGACCCGTCATCCCAGACAGGGCATTCCTCACCGATATGCTACCCATAACAATCAAAGAAACATCATGGACGCTGTGCAGACAGAACTCAACAAACTCCGCACCCGAATGGGAGAGTTTATGGTTATGATGCAAGGCATGGCCCAAGCGCAGCAAGAGTTGAGAAGTGCTATGCAGAGGCTTACTCCTCCCCAAACTGACCCTCCAGTGGTTACTCCAGATGATCAGGGAAATCCACCTAACAACAATAGAGGGGATGGGCCTCCAGGTCCGGAAACTAGCATATCTAATCTTATCCATGTGGAAGATCACCAGGAGGATCAATTCCCTCCTACCAATGATGATATGGGTTTTAGCACGGGTGGAAAATTTCAGGATTTTCTGTTGCTGGCTGAGAAGGTTAAGGCCCTTGAATTTAGAGACACTCTCAGAATTGATGTATCTGATATGGGTTTGGTTTCCGGAGTGGTTATCCCTCCTAAGTTCAAACCTACGAGCTTTGATAAGTACAATGGCAATTCCTGCCCCAAGACACATTTACAGGCTTTTTACCAAAAGATAGCTGCTTACACTAGAGACGAAAAAACTTTGGATGTACTATTTCCAGGACAGCCTCTCTGGGGGCTCACTGGAATGTAATATGAAGCTAGAAAAGAACTTTGTCCAAAGCTGGAAAGAGCTTGGGGAGGCCTTCCTTAAGCAGTATCAGTACAATATTGATATGGCATCTAGCCGTACTCAACTCCAGAGTTAATCTCAACAGAATTTAGAAAGCTTCAAGGACTATGCTCAAAGTGTCATACCCCAAATTTGTCCTATTGTTATCCACATAAAAAAAAATTTATTACTCATATGTTTGCATATTATTTCATCTGTTAAGTCATTTTCGCATCTTTGTGTCAGCATTTTTCTTTCGGGACCATTACATCGATTTCATTTTATGCACATCATTCTCTTATCACCCTTTATTTTAAAATATTTTTTTATATAGTTTCTCTATTTATGTCTATTAAATATTTCATCATCCTTTTAATCTTATCTTTATTTTGATAATTTTCACTTTTTTATTTTCTTATTATTTATTTAAATATTTATTTTCATCTCACCACAATTTCTTTTTATTAATCACTTTCTTTTTATTTTGTAATAACTTTTTTTTATTCCATTTTTTATTACTATTATTATTATTATTATTATTATTATTATTGTTTTATTATTTTCTATTGTTATTATTATTGGTTTTATTATTTATTTTATTATGATTATTACAATTTTTAGATTTATGTATGTTCCACTTATATTAACAAAATTCACAAAAAAGTGATTCAGCTAGCTTTTCACAAGGTGCTATCAGTATTCTGTATCTTTTCCTGCAACACAGATCCTTCTTTGGTCCCACAAACATTTTGCGAATCCCACCAGAAGCGCATATCACCAGCCTGTAATATCCACACTTTTATTCGCACAACGCATCTTCCAAGCCATATACATCAGCTGAAACCAATGTCAGCTACAATCACCATTCTTCATGGAATCCAATTTGTATAACTAAACCTGCAAGACAAAGTGACATGTCAAAATAGAAGATCAAGGGATTAAAAAAACTGTAGCAGAGAATCCAGCGTGTTATGGCCTTAATGTCAACTTACTCATCAATTCAGAGTTCAAAATTCAGCTAGAAATAATGAACCCTCAAGCCTCCATGAGCACTTATTGGGATATGTTATGCTTCGAAGAACCTACACAAGCAAAACAGGAAGAGTTCACACTAAAATCTCTACACTGACATTGAAAAAAAAAAGATGAAGGATATGCTGTTTGGAATAGATCTTGGAGCAACTTACTCCTGTGTTGCCGTGCGGCAGAAACAAGATGACAGAGTTGAAATCATCGCCAACGACCAAGGTAACAGAACTACGCCGTCGTACGTCGCTTTTACTGACTCCGAGCGTCTAATCAGTGATGCTGCTAAGAATCAAGTCACATACCACCTAGAAGCTCGCTACAGACAAACAAATTTCAGCTGTCACTCGGTCCCCACACAATCCCACAGAATTCCACTCAGAGATTCTTTCTAACGGTTGAGGAAAATCCCAGCTCACTCACACGATTTCTTGGCTGAATCCCTCAACCTCACATATGAAAATCTCAGAGACCCCTCTATAAAACACACTCAATCATTTGCAAGAAAAGGGGCACAAAAACCCTAACGTCACTTTGCTAAAACATCTCCATAAACCTCATCCTAAAACCTTCCATTCTAACCTTCAAACAAATCGCAACTCACCTTCATTGATACCTCAACACAAATCTGTGAATCAAAACCATAACCTTCATCACCTTAAATCTATCCACCAATAGCCAAGATCGAAAAAAATTCAAAGAAAGAGATGAAGGATTGAGAAACCGGATTTGCAGAAAAACCTTATACAGCTTTTCTTCTTCAATATGTTCACATAACATCATCACTTTTCAATACCAAACCATCAACAATCACAAAGCCGTGAAGTACGAATCGGTGACGAACCGAAGCCATCACCAAATAGGAGAGAAATCGTGCAAAGTCGTGATGAATCACAGACGAACCGCGATAGAGTGAGAGGGATTCGAAAGCCGACGAGCTTAAGGTCAGCGGCGAGATCTGCGAGCGGTTCAAAATCGGAGAATCGGAGGTTGTTCGTGAGAAAGAAATAGAAGGGGAGTCTGAGGCCGCGAGCGAATTCGTTTTTTTTTTAAAGCGCAGAGCTGGGCCATCGGATGTGAATTTCCGGCGGAGGGTTTGAGGTGTGATCGTAGAAGTTTGGTTTTCTGAGTTTGGACACAGGGGTAGGTCGTTTGACTTTTTCTATGGATCATTCTTGTTTTATTTCTTTTTTTAGTTTATCTCTTTTTATTTTCTGATAATTGTTTAAGAATGTTTTGTTTTGTGTTTAGATCATTGGGCTTAGAAATAAAAGATGCAGCCCGTTTTATTTTTATTTTTTTGCACACACCATTGAGCCAATAGCACCTACTTCATTGTTTTTCTTATATTTATTTTTTGATTTGTTGTTTCTGAATTTTTCGCTTATCTTTATTATTTTGGCCAATGAAATAATTATGACTTTTTGATATTCGATTTTAAATCGGCGTTATCAAAGTTGATTATGAGACCATTGTTATTTTTCGCTATTTATTTAATCGATTATTCGATTTATTATTCGGTTAATGATAAAATATGATATTCGATTATTTTAATCGACGTTATCCATTAAATTGAGACCGATTCCGTTATTCTCTCATTATTTTATTTTATGGGCCTATGATAAAAATATGGTTTATTGACATTCCATTTCGCGACGTTGTCTAAACCAATTTGAGGCCGATCTTTGTTCATTTATTATTTTGTCAATTGATTGATTTATTTATATTTATTATTCGGTCTATGATATTATTATCCGATTTGTGACATTCGATTTACCGACGTTGTCCAAGTTGATATGAGACCCGTTTTCTGTTTTTTTATGGTTTCTAATTAATTTTAGATCCATTGTTATTTATCGAATTTATTATTTAATCGGCCAATGATAAATGGTGGTATTCGATTTCTAATAAATCGACGTTATCCCCTAATTTGAGGCCACACGTTTATTTTCCTTTTTATTTCCCATTATCTCATTTTATTTTATTTTGGCCGAGGAATAAATATTTAAATATTCGATTTCAAATAAATTGACGTTATTTAAATTAAATATGAGGCCAAACTATTATTTGATTATTATTTCGACTTTATTTTATTTTTATGGTCGATGATATAACAAACGATCTAAATGTTCTATTTCAACAAATCGGTGTCATTTAGATCAATATGAGACCAAGTGTATTTTTATCGCATTTCTTTTATTTAAATAATTATTTGATTATAAAGTAATGCTCGACTTCTCATAGAATGATTCTAACTTTGAATCGATTCTAAGATAGTTAAAGATCTAAATTTCGACGCTTTCGGTTTAATTCGAGCTCCAACGGCTCCACCTTAGCTTAGTATTAGGAATCGTTCTTGCGTAACCATTTAATCCTTAACCTCCATTTTGCATTCACCCTTCGCGATCGCTTTATGCCTCGCAATCAACCTACCAAGATGGTTCACTTAAATCCAAACCCTTGATCCAACGTCAAGTGGTCTTAGGTAATAAAATATTTTAATAATATGAGAAAAATTGTACGCCACGAGCCTTAAGTGGTAGAAAGGAGGATTACGAGCTCTCGTTATTCGCTCCGATTATTCTGTCGCAAGACGTTTGGCTTGTTGGTTCGGAACAAACTACCCATAGTCTTTAGTGCAATTCGACTCCTAAAGAAAGATAATAAAATTTAAATCCTTTTCCTCTTTTAGCAAGTAATTCATTAGGCATAGACATCCTTTCGCGCGTGACAACTTAGAAGGTTCCCATCGATTACGATGGATGTAGGGGGTGCTAATACCTTCCCCCTACATAACCGACTTCCGAACCTAGGCAATGGTTCCGACGACCTTGTCTTTATCCTTTCTTCCCGGGTTTTATCTATATTTTCCCTTTCCCTCTTTGGGAATAAATCAAAATTAGGTGGCGACTCTCAAGTCGGCCCAGCCGCGACCGCATTCGCAAGGATCGTATTTTTCGAGGTACGACACAAAGATGGCGTGAGGTTGCCGCTAGGGTACAACCACCTTTGCTGGAGAGAGAAATGGTGGATCTTTTCATGGATACCCTTCCAGGGCATTTCATGGAAAGTTTAGCAGGCTATTCATTAAGTGGGTTTTCAAAAATTATCCTGACAGGTGAGAGAATAGAAAGCTGGATGAAGCAAGGCAAAATCCAGAATAGTGGAGCGTCAACCTCCAATGTAAAGAAACCATTTGTGAAACATTGAGAAGGAGAAACGGGGGTTGTGTACACTCAGAACAGAAGACGGAATCAAAATATGTATCATCAAGCAGCTCCAGTTACCATTGCTGCTCCAACAAACCAACCACAGGTTCAGCAAAAACAACGTCAACCAAACTATCAACAACAAAGGCTTCTCGACTATCTATCCTCCCTGACAAAAGGATAGGCAGTTTGAGACGCCTTGAATGTCATACTCACAATTATTACAGAATCTCCTCCAATTGCAAATGGTACAGTTAAGGACTCTGCAGCCTTCCAGGCCATGTCAACTTCCCCCAGGTTATGACGTCAATGCCTGTTGTGAATTCCATTCTGGAGCTCTTGGGCACAGTACTGAAAACTGTCAAGCTTTGAAGCATGTTGTTCAGGATCTAATAGATTCCAAACCAATCAATTTCGCCCCTACACCAAATGTAATCCAAAATCCTATGCCTCTTCATGGAAAGACTCTAGGGATATTGACGACAGTGAAGGTTTGAATTTGATATCCGATGTCAAATACTTGAAAACTCCATTGATGGCAGTAAAAGCTTGCTTGGCCAAGAGGAATGTGTTCCCGGGTTGTGGAGAAAATTTCCCAGATTGTGTTAGTTCCCTTGATGGTTGCGATCGGCTGAGATCGGGGATACAAACGATGATCAATGAAGGAAGTATATATTTTTATAAAGTTGTGAAGAGAGATGATATATCAACTATTACAATTTATTACAACCCAGCACAGGTCCCCGCTGCAGCAAGAGTGGAACCCATAACCATTACCACAACTGGTCATGTCCCATACCAGAATGGAAGAGCCAATCCTTGGAATTATGGGGGTGAAGTGTACTATAATGGCCATAAGCAAGACTTGACTGCATCCACTTCTTCTCCGTGCCAAATTGAAAATGTTGGAGTCGGGGGATTTACCAGAAGTGGTCGATTATTTTCTCCAGAAACTCTGAGAGGTAGTGCATTGCCACCAAAAGATATCGCTGATGCTCAAGCGAAAGCCAGGGGCAAACAACCCATGACTAATGATGCACCTGCGCCAACAACAGATCTTGACATCACTTTTGATAAAGATGCGGAGGAATTCTTAAGAATCATCAAGAAGAGTGACTATAAGATTGTAGACCACTTGCAGCAGACTCCCTCAAAGATCTTGATCTTATCCTTACTAATGTGTTCAAATTCGCATAGGAAAGCCCTATTAAAGATCTTGAACAACGTGTATGTACCGCAGGATATATTGGTAAATTAGTTGGAAACGGTGGTGGCAAGTGTAAACTCTAACCATGACTTGGGCTTCACATATATGGATTTAACATCTGAGGCACGCAGTCACAATCGCGCCTTGCATATCTCCATGGAATGCAAGGGGGTTGTATTATACCACGTACTGGTTGACACAGGATCCTCATTAAATGTATTGCCAAATAAATCCCTCATGAAGTTGAATTATGATGGGGTCGTGCTGAGGCCGAGCGACTTAGTTGTACGAGCGTTCGATGGCTCAAGGAGGTCAGTGTTCGGATAAGTGGAATTTCCTATCAAGGTGGGACCACAATTATTCAATGCTACTTTCTACGTGATGGACATTCACTCTGCTTATAGTTGTTTGTTGGGGAGACCATGGATCCATTCAGCAGGGGCAATATCCTCCGCTCTTCATCAAAAGCTAAAGTTCGTGTGGGAAGGGAAAATTGTAACAATGTCAGGAGAAGAAGACATCTTCATCAGCCACCTAGCCTCATTCAAATATGTGGAAATGGATGGAGAAATTGTCGAGACTCCTTGCCAAGCTTTTGAGCCCGTCAAATATGAGATTGCATCAGCTGCTTCATCTGAAGACTCGAAGAAAGGAGCTTCTATAGCTTCTTACAAGAAGGCCTTAGAAGTAGTAGAATTAGGTGCGAAAAGAGGCTGGGGCAGGACAATTGAGATCCCAGAAAAGAAAGACATGTATGGAGTTGGCTACCAGCTTGGTCAGTTAACGCCTGGAAAAAATGCAAGTGGTTGGAAAGGCCCAATCACCTTCACCAGTGTTGGTTGGATTGATCATGGTAATTCTCATACCCCAAATTTGTCCAAAATATGTGTTGTTTCTTTTTGTTAAACCGAGTTCAGGGTTCGTGCAGAAAATCAAGTTCATTTTGAGTTTGTCGAGTGCAGTGTGTTGTGTGGTTATTACTTCCATAAACTTTTTTTTTCTTAATTCTTTTTTTTTCTTCATTTATTTATACTTTCATTACCAAAAATTCTACACAAAAAATCATTTATCATTTCTTTTTATTTCTATTTATTTATTATCATATTTTTATTCCATAATTCCATTTTAATATCCATTTACCAAATATCTTTTTAAAACCAATTTCCAAAAATAAATCCATTTCTAAATAGTTATGTCTTCCATCCATATTCATACTTTTTCTATTCCAATTTTATTATACAAAAAACACTATAAAAAAGAACTCATAAAGCCCATTTATCATTATTACCACCTTTTATTATTATTAATATTATTATTATTATTATTATTGTGTTTTATTATTATTATTAAGCTTTCATTGCATCAGCATAAGGTCTTAGCCAACACATATTAATTTTCTTAAATTTTCTCACTACATCTTTTATCAACCACATGACAATTCCCCAATTTATTATCATAGCACAACTTTACAAACTTTCCAATGGCCCCAAATTTCCATTCACAGCTTGTACGATTTTCCAGCCTCCACTATCTACAATAAATTTCAGCACAACCATTAACAAATTCTCATCCAATTTCACAGCTCATTCAATTCTTTGTTCCTCAAATATCCCTTTTTCCCTCACACAATCCCCTCTATATAAACACACCTTCATCACTCTGATTGAGAAGCTTGGATTATCATAAATAAAATTTGCACAAAAAACCTTCAAGCTTCAAAAAAGCAACAAAAAAAATATTCAAATAAACTTTCCGTAAACCTGCATATCCCTTCAAACAACACGTAAATACAAACTTTCCTTTTCTTCTCCAAAATTATCACAGACCCATAAACACACCAAGTCCCTCCTTCAACCCTTCAACCAAACTGAACAAAAAAAAGCAGAACTGTGAAAACAATACTCACCTTTCCACCAAACTCAACCGAGCTCACAAACAAAAAACACTGAAACGCTGTGAATCATCGAAAACTGAGAGAACGAGTTTGAGAGAGACGAAGGTCAAGAGTTTTTATTTTTATTTTTTCGATTTACTTTTTTTGAAACGACATTGCTGTGTGTGTGTGTGTGTTTGCTTTTGGCTTTTGATTTTTTGGTTGATTCCTTTTCTTTTTTGGTTTATTTAAAAATATTTTATAGGATTTAGATTATACTGTTCTTCTTCTGACTACTATGTTAATGGGTTAAGCCCATATTGCCCATCTCTGACCTCACTTTTTTTTCTTTTTATTAATTGTTTTTTTTAAGTTTAGTTGTTAATATCTAATTTATGTTTATATTTGTTCGTTTTCACACTTGATTCTTATTGTATTTCTGATTTTATTTTCTTTTCGGGGTCGATGATATAACAAACGGTCGACGTTTTTCCCGATTTCATTATATCAGTGATACTCGATCAATATGAAGACTATGTAATTTAGTTTATTTTTTTCCACCATTTTACTTCAATTTATTTTTATTTCGCAATTTAATTTAATTTATTATTTTTATTTATCGGTTATATCATTTTATTTTATTTATCGCTTTTTAATACATAAAACGATTTGACTCCTCATATAACGGTTCTAAACTTTGAACCAGTTCTAAGGTAGTTAACGAACCACATTTCGACGCATCCGAAAAGGTCCAACGCCTCCGAATAGTTGCCTCCGGATAAAAAGGTTCAATGCCTCCGAATAGTTTAGTACACTTCACACACGCTTCCTCTTGGGCAAACTACAATGATACCTTTTACTTTTCGCAATCCCGTGTAACTTACATGTATCCCTCTCCCATTATTTTGTACGCATTTTATTTTTCGCATTTTATCGATTTTATTTTGTTCGCGAACCCATGGTCCTACACCAAGCGGTTTCACTCGCACACCCGCACAATTCATTCGGTTATGGTTTCGTATTACTAGGAGCACCCCTAGGGACTAGGAATCGGATCCACCTAACCAACTCGAACAATAAACCTCCATCTGCATTTACCTGTAAGTCGACTGCTTCGTGCATCGCCATCGAACCAAATAACCAAAATGTTACTTTTAGAACCAAACCCTTGATCCAACATCAAACGGTCTTAGATTAATAAAATATTTAACAATTATCGAAACAAGGCGAAAAAGACAAGTGTTGGATCTCCAATGCTTTTCTTCAATTGTTTAGACACGAAGCATCTGTTTCGGGTGTGAATAATTGACGCCTAATAAAATCAACAAACTAACCAACCTTAGAACCACGAACTACGAGGCTCTGACTTTCCCATTGCACAAGGGAATACGTAGGCACACAGATCTTACTCCTTGCCGAGCACCCTAGGAAGATAACCACCCATTTCCCCTCTAATATTAACCTTAGTTTAGAATCGTATCGCATTTTATTTCCGCTTTCAATTCGAAGAAGATAAATGACATTCGTTAATACATTCAATCACAAATCAAACTAAGAGGTTCCCGTTGATTACAACGGATGTAAGGGGTGTTAATACCTTCCCCTTACGGAATCGACTCGCGAACTCAAAATCTGGTTCCAAAGACCAAGCCCTATCCGTTTTCAAAAAAGAGGTTACTCGATATTTTCCTTTTCCTTAATTGGAATAAAATAAGTTTAGTGGCGACTTTGTTGTTCATTTTAATGTTTTCACGTGGCACCCTCTCTCGTCCTGAGGTCGTATTTTTCGGGGTACGACAGATGGCGACTTCACTAGGGACCGAGTCAAGCCTAACTTAGTTCGATTTGTGATTGAATGTCAACCTTGATTATTTATCTACTTCCGCTTATTTATTTAGCTACTTGTTCTATTGCTACTTGGTTCTTTTGATCTTTGGTACTTAATGAAATAGGCTCACTGCTAACGCCTAAGAAAAACCCATAGGACTAGAAGATGGTTGTGTAGTGGAGGACCACGGGGAATCTTCTCCGGGGAACAAAGAGAAAACCATCGCCTGGAATAGATTCTCTTAGAAATATTGTGATGTGATGTTCCTTCGTCGTGTTGTCAATGTTTCTATGTTGAATTGTCGACTCCAGGAACCTTCAAACCAATTCATAATGGTTAATAGTGTTAAACCTACGAGATCTATGTGACTCAACATGTTAATACGAAAACCACAATCAGACTAGATCCTTTGAACGTATTACTATCTGACAGTAATATTTTCAATCTCGATCGATGATGTCTGAGAATACCCTAAACCGGGATTGATGGTTCTGTAGTAAACGCATACGAGGAATCTTCTTCGTAGGCCGATATGAAGACCTCACCTAGAGTTGATCATTTCAAATATATTATCGTCTGATGAATCTCCGTCATGTCTATAATGTTTTTGACAATGCTCCATAACTCTGGGCACCTACCCAAAACCTACCTGTGGGGTTTCTTTATCTGAGATACCGGTTACTTTATTCTGTTATTGTGTTCGATTTCAGAGCGCATTGAACCTTTGATCCTGGATCTTGCATTGCATATGCATATCATTTTACATCACATTTATTATGCATCTTGTATCCCATTTCAAAGCTGGAAACTCATTTCCTATTCCTTCATTCTTCAGTAAATCAAGCTAGTTTCCCGACGCCCGTATCGTTCTCGACGCCCGTACCTAATTCGAGCCAACACTAGAAGACTGATGGACGTGATTCAAGATGAACAAGCTGTTATGATGGAAGATATTGACTTGGTCAAGAGCAAGATCGATCAGATTTTTGAGACTTTACAAGCTTTGGCCAAAATGGAAGAACGTCGCGAAGCTGCTGCCGCAAGGAGAAATGTTCTCGTGCAAGGATCTACCTCGCACACAATGCCTTCAGTTCCTGTTCCAAATCCTTTGGTCTATGGTTTACCTCCAAGCTTCACTTCTGCTATTGAAGAAGTCACTTCTCAACCAATACCAATCTATGGTGTCACTGTTGGTGCTATTTCTCAAGCTCAACCTATTCCAACCCAAGTCCAGTTTCCTCATGCTGAAGAGGATCAACAAGATGAGTACGAGATGCATACTGATGTTCCAATTATCAACCCCCAGGCTGTTCAAGAATCTGAAGTGATGAAGATGTGTCGTGAGTTAGCTGAAAAACTTCGAGTCATGGAAGGACACAATTCAACTTCTCTGAGTGCTTCAGACATGTGCCTAGTTCCGGATGTTGTGATCCCTGCTAAGTTCAAACTGCCATAATTCGAGAAATACAAAGGCCTCGGTTGTCCTGAGCTCCATTTGAGAATGTATTGCAAAAAAATGGTCGCTCATGCCAAAAATGACAAACTCATGATCCGTTGCTTCCAAGACAGCTTGTCTGGAGCGTCTCTAGAATGGTACATGCAGCTTGAGCGCAAAAATGTTTGTACTTGGCTTGATCTATCTGATGCATTCAAAAGCAGTACAAGTACAACACTGACTTAGCTCCTCTCCGTACTCAACTTCAGAGTATGACTCAAAAGGAAAACGAATCCTTCAAAGAGTACGCACAACGCTGGAGGGAGTTAGCTGCCAGAGTTCATCCACCATTGGTTGACTGTGAACTGATTGACATTTTCATGGGTACCTTACAAGGGAAATTCTACGAAAAGCTGATCAGCAGCGTATCTTCTGGTTTCTCGGACATGGTGATTGTTGGAGAAATAATCGAAGAAGTTCTGAAAAGTGGAAAGATCCAAGGAGGGTCTAGCAGCCAAGCAAATGCCAAGAAGCCTTTCAATGGGTACAAAAAGGGCGAAACAAATGTCATTTCTACTGCAAGTGGGAAACCTCAACAAAGTGCGCCTACTTCAATCCCCTACTATCAGTACCCGTATGTTGCTGCTGCACAATACGCTCCTGTGCCATATCAACCAGTTCCTCCAATGCCTTATCAGCCAGCTATCCAAGCTCCATTTCCACCTCAGATGCTTTATCAACCATGTCCTTATCCTCTAATTGATGTTGCGCAATATACACCCAATCCATACCAGCAACCGGCTTATCCACCACAGCCTGGTCAACAACAGCAACGCGCTCCTCAACAACGCCAACCATATCAAGAAAGAAGGCCTGAAAGAAATTTTGATCCATTTCCTATGTCATATGGAGAAATCTTCAATGGGCTGATGGCAAAGGGAACTTTTGTTTTGAAGGACATGCCACCTCAAACTAGTAACGCCCGAGACTATGATGCCAATGCTCGTTGTGAGTATCACAAGGGTGCTCCAGGTCACACAATTGAGAACTGCAGAGTATTCAAGCACAAAGTTCAAGACTTGGTCGACTCTAAGGATCTCACCTTCACCCAGAAGAATTCGAATGTCCAGAATAATCCAGTGCCGCCACACGGGGCCAACAAATGAAAGCTTTTGAAGGGGTTATTGAAGATCAAGTTGAGTGGTCTCTAACTCTGAGCAAGTCAAATCAAGAGAAGTTCATTCCTCAAATCAAGGCAGTCATCGCCATTTGTTATTCTGCATTCCTGTTATTTTGTATTGTTTGTTTAAGTAGTATTCGCTTTGAACATTGTCGTTTGTACTTGGTTTTGTTAAAGTTATGTTTATGCATGTTTTGAATCAGTCTATTTGCATTCGCTCATTATTTCTCATTTAACACAAAATCAAAAACATATTCCCTCATTTCACTTTAGCAAATATTTGAGGGAGGATGATGGAAACAAAATACCCATAACTGTTGCGGTATGCTTTCGGATAAAACCTCATCAATGATGTACAACCATTTTTTTAAAATTCCCAAACACCAAAGATATAAGGAGTTAATCCCTAGTCGACCACTTCGAGCCTAGTAGTAGGATTTTCTTTCAGATACAAACCCTTACGTTTAACCCGGGGCAGGGTGGCTGTTCAGTTAACTTGGTTACACCTTTGAATCGCAAGATGAGACATCCCGTCAGAGGACCATCAACAAATGACTTAGCAGTCACGATATTCAAAAATATACAAAAAATGGGGAAAGTCAAAGAAACCACTAAGTTGAGCACCCGAAGGGAGACTTAGTCGACAAAAAAAAGAACAAATCAAAAGAGGAGCTCAAATCCTCAGCAAAAACAAAAACAAATAGCAGGTGACCACCAAATCAAGAATCAAATTTTCAAGCAAACTTTAAAGCTTCATCTTCGCTCTTGCAACGTCGAAAACAAATGCATGTGTAGAGTTAAATGAACGTAGGACTGGAGAACATCACGAAAAGGGGTGGGTACAAATCAAACTTTGAGTCTATTATCCTTTATTTCTCAAACCATTAACCAGACCACGTTACAACCCTCAAAAGACCTAATTGAGGCACAATTTATTCTGAAAGCATGCTATCAACAAGGTTGCGTAAATTGACTCCCATATATTTGTTAATCTTCAATCTCGATTGCACATTATTCATGCTGCATCTTTCACGTACTTTCTAAGTCAACACCTCGTTTGGGCTAACGGTCCATTCGTCACACTTTAACCACATTAAAATAAAACAACTTTTTAAAAACTTACATGAACGTTGCATTAACACTACCATTTGTGTATGAACGATTTAATTGCAAATCAGTGCTTGACATCAGTGCAATCCCAACAAGTGGCAATCAAAAGAGGAACTTGAATCAATATTTCTTCGAAATCAGCTCAATTAGGGGCAAAATCATCTCCAACGGCCCAATCAGGGGCAAATTATCTTCAAACAACTCAGTCAGGGGCAAACGCCTATCAAATCCAGATACTAGGGCAGATCATGCTATGGCCTTTGTCAAAGCCTCCCCACCAGAATTATTTCCAATAGCCTACTGACAGGGACAAGCAAACAAGGAGAAAATCTTCCTATCTCTTTTCCCCAGCTGAACAAGAAGATCTTGTCAGATGTTGGCAACCATTCAAAGCAAAGCAGTTTTCATGTGTCAATTAAGTCGCTTCGCTCACCAGCAAGTGACCGAACTTGGAGCATCCAGATCCATCTTCTGACCATGCATCGTTGAAGATCAAGTGTCAGGGAATCAAACCCTCCACCCACCCAAAGTCCAATCATTATTGGCAACTACCAGACCAAAAGTCCACCAAACTGGCACCTTTCATTTTCCAATCACCTCATATGCATCATTACGCATCATTTACATCAATCATTTACAACATGTGCATCATATGTATACCTAAATAAATCAACTTTTCATACTCCCAACATTTTAACTTTCAGCAATGCATAAACACTTGCATCGTATCTCCATAATTATGGAATACCATTCCAAAAACAAACAAGCATAGTTGCATAATTCAGGATCCAGGATCAACCGAAGATTCCAGGCCTTCCCCCAGCGGAAGTCAGGATCCAGGGTTGATCAAAGATTCCAAAGTTTCTCCTAGGTGTTATTCAGTGGACGTCCCCATTGGATATTTCTCTTTCAGATTATTTATTTTTTCTGTTACTCAGCATCGACCTAGCATCGAGTGATGGGGTCGCATTATCATCCTTGCGGTGGTAAGCGATTATTTAATTTTTCTGTTACCCAGCATCGACCTAGTTCGAGTGCTGGGGTCGTATTATCATCCTTGCGGTGGTAAGAGATTATTTAATTTTCTGTTACTCAACATCGACCTAGCATCGAGTGTTGGGGTCGCATTATCATCCTTGCGGTGGTAAGCGAATATTTTAATTTTCTGTTACTCAACATCGACCTAGCATCGAGTGTTGGGGTCGAATTATCATCCTTGCGGTGGTAAGCGATTATTTATTTTTTCTGTTACTCAGCATCGACCTAGCATCGAGTGTTGGGGTCGCATTACCATCCTTGTGTTGGTAAGCGATTATTTAATTTTTGGTTACTCAGCATCGACCTAGCATCGAGTGCTGGGGTCGCATTATCATCCTTGCGGTGGTAAGCGATTTGTTTAATTTCTGTCACTCAGCATCCCTTTGGTGTCAGGGTCGCATCATCATCCTTGCGGTGATAAGCGATTATTTAATTTTCTGTCAACCTATTTATGTTTCGTATCACCTTTATTTTCCAATTTTAATCATCAATTTACTGCACAATCTCTTTTGCGGACAAATTCGGAGTCTGTTAGTATCTAATTGTCTTATACCTTGAAAGTATGAATGCAGGCCAATTCATCTTACTCGGTCTAAGTCAATTCGATAGGGCAACTGTCATACCCCAAAATTGTACAAAATATGTGTTGTTTCTTTTTGTTAAAACGAGTTCAGGGTTCGTGCAGAAAATCAAGTTCATTTTGAGTTTGTCGAGTGCAGTGTGTTGTGTGGTTATTACTTCCATAAACTTTTTTTTTCTTAATTCTTTTTTTTTTCATTTATTTATAATTTCATTACCAAAAATTCTACACAAAAAATCATTTATCATTCTTTTTATTTCTATTTATTTATTATCATTTTTTATTCCATAATTCCATTTTAATATCCATTTACCAAATATCTTTTTAAAACCAATTTCCAAAAATAAATCCATTTCTAAATAGTTATGTCTTCCATCCATATTCATACTTTTTCTATTCCAATTTTATTATACAAAAAACACTATAAAAAAGAACTCATAAAGCCCATTTATCATTATTACCACCTTTTATTATTATTATTATTATTATTATTATTATTATTGTGTTTTATTATTATTATTATTATTAAGCTTTCATTGCATCATCATAAGGTCTTAGCCAACACATATTAATTTTCTTAAATTTTCTCACTGCATCTTTTATCAACCACATGACAATTTCACAATTTATTATCATAGCACAACTTTACAAACTTTCCAATGGCCCCTGTAAACACACCAAATTTGCCCCAACTCATATCAAACCATGGCTTGCGATCTTTCATGTTTGCATAAGCATAAGCATACCACATCACATTGCATATTTGTTTCATCTGCATAGTTCAAGTTCATCTGCATCTAGGGTTTGTGATCTGAGCAATCCAAGATTCCATCTGAGCCATCCCAAAGGCCTCTAAGATTTCCAAGAGGATCCATGTGTTCTACCATCATATTATATCCCTCAAAGTTAATGGAAGTCAAGAGATCACAAGAACTGGCAAAGGCATGGAAGCAGAGTTAGGGTTTTCACTACACAGATGACCAAAATTAGGGTTTTGGTTTCAGAGGCCTTAACTCCAAATTTTTGGACCATTCTTGTTTCTAATGTTCTTAAGATGTTATAAGGATCATGTGTACCAAGTTTGATGAAGAAATTCATCGTGGAAGTCATCCGTTCATTGGGTAACTTCTTGAGCAAGTTAAGTCAAAATCAGGGCATCTGAGGCCCCCAACAATGGAACCAAAGGGGTATTTTCATCAAATTGAAGTTCTATGATCTTTATTTGATCTTAGAAGTGGTTGGAAGTTCACAAGATTGAAGAATTTTGAGCCATTTGACTTGCCAAAAATGGAAATGACTTGTAATGGAAACTTTCCATTTTGGGAAAGTTTTTCAACCTCCTCTTTCTCAACCAAAAATGCTTCAAATGAAAAATTCTTGGTCATGAAAGTTGTAGATTAGGTCTATCCCTTTTCAAAAAGTACAATAAAATGTCTTGATTAATCCTAGAACTCAAGATATGGCCTTTCAAAGTTGTCAAAAATCCTAAAATTTCAAGTTTCATGTCAAAGAGGGATTTTACAAATTGGCATATTCAAGCTTTCTAATGACTTCTAATATGCACAAACATGTTATAACTTGCCAAGGAAACTTCTAAACATAAGAATTGGCCCAAGAATTTGGCATTTCCATGACTTGATTCACAAGAAACATCAAAGTTGGAAAATTGCATAAAGCATGACATCTCTTCATCCAAGCCGTCCAGCTGCAATCCTTTGATCCAAGGGCCCTCCACAAAGCCAGCTGAGGCCAGACATGCCTTGGAACCACTCCTTCCATGACCCATGCTCATAGTACAACCAACGTTGACTTTTTGCAAAAACAACCATACCAATCACACTATGCCACCACAAAGGTTCTGACCAATCAAGACCTCTTATGCAAACCCTAAGGAACTCATTTCACACATCACACAAGCCTGCATGCATTCATAGACTCAGAATCACAAAATCCTCCATAACATTTCCCCTCTTCCAATTTCATCACACAGCTACTCAAACTCCAAACTTTCTTCATCATTTAACTATATCTCACCTAAGGAACAAATCCCAACCATTAGAATGGCCTGAAACCTCACAAAACAAAGACACGATTTTTCACCTCTAAAAACTGAACTTCAAAAATAAGCCACATACACTCTAGCAAAGTATCAAAGAAGCTCAAGGGTGATCAGAGGAGGGTGTGTGCATCAAGAAGAAGGTCCAAACAGCTCCATTGGCAAAGCTTCATCTCAGGTACCTTCTTGAAACATTTTTCCAAAAATAATTTCTTTAGTTACAAAATGATAGAGTTTGCTCTCCTGATCACAATGAACTTTGAATGATGAAGAATGGTTGAGAATTGAGTGTGTATGCATGTTCTAAAATTTTATCCGTTTTTATGTTTTTGTTCGATTCTTGATTATGATGCATGATAAATGAATTTTGGGGTCAGAATCTTGTTTAGGGATGTTCATTGATCATTTCTGGAGAGTTGGGGAGGTTTTTATGGCCTGTGGAGAGAGATAGGATAGAGACCTTGCCGGAGAAGACGACCGGAACACTGTTCCGGCCGTCTGAAAGTGATTAGGGTTAATTTCATTTAATTAGCTGATTTTAAATATAGACCCTTGGATGTGTGTTTGCCACACGTTTTGGATGGCCAGGATTGATCATTAAAACCCTAAACCGAATTAATTATTTAATTTAAGTCAGATTAAAACTCAACCATTGGATCTCATTTAATTGATAAGTTTAAGTCATGGCCTTAGGATCTGAACACCTCAAGTCACGTGGACTTTGCTTCCTGACCACTGGATCCCTCAACTTCCAATCACAGCCTTTCATCTTGCATACTTTTGTTTTTATTTTATTTTTCTTTGTATTTTATTTCACGAATTTATTTAAAATAGTTAAAATCATCCAAAATATATTTCCTCTTGCATTTTTCTTTTAAATATTTTTCTTAATCAGAAAATGATATTTATTTTATTTTTTGCATTAAAAAAGTATTTTTAAAATATTTAAATGTTATTTTTAATTAATTAAAGTCTTTTAATTAATTAAAAATACATTTAGGTTTCTAAAAATCACCAAAAAAATCATGAATCATCCCATTGCATTTAGAAACTTTTTGAACCCTAACTTGAAAAAATCTTTTCTGCCTAACCAAGAAGATTTTGAAGATGATTCTTTTTGCATTGTTTTGTGCATTGCATGTAGTTTATAAGACATTGTTCTCATGAATTTATCTTGCAGTTTTGAATTGATTTGCATTTTCCTTTGAGAATCACCCAAAAAAACCCTAGCAACTTAGGAAATTCATAACTTTTGAGTGGTAAGGCTTCTGACCTTCTCCTTTGGGGTGTGACTTAGTATGGGATTAGGGTTTGTTTGAGTGTGATTTCAAATTTTTATCATGTCATATGCTTCTGTTTGGTTCATGTGCATCTCATACTTCCATATAACCCTAATTTCTCATGTTCATTTGCATTCATCTTGAATATGCATCCATACATGAACTTGCCATGACATTTCTTGCATTCATATGTCATCTTAGACATCTTAGGACATGTTAGAATTATGCTTGGTCATTTCTTCATTCATTTGCCATATTTTGCATTCATTTCATTTCATTAACTTTCATGTGTTTTCAAACCTCAAAGCATGCTTCCATTTGCATCTCTTCTTTGTATGATCATACATATACATTTTGTATGCCTTAGCATCATCTCACATGACATTTAAATGGTATAAACACTTCTGACTTTGGTCATTTCATCTCATTTCATCTCATTTCATCCCATTTCACTTCATTTCTTTATGCTTTGAACTTTATGCATTCATGCTAACATTTTCAGGTGGTAAGTTACTTTGAGAAGTGGATTTGCCTTCACTTCTCATTTCTCTTTATCTCTTTCATATGAATATTGTTGGTTTCTTTGAAGTGAACTTGTTCACTTGTGTTCATTCTCTCTCATTTTCTTTCTTTAAGTTACTTATCTTCTTCAATGAAGTAAGTAACTTATTCTTCTGCTTCTCCCTCCTTTCATCTGCTTCTTCCATTGGTGGCTTCCTTTAAGATCTTTCTTAAGCCTCACAAACCATAGGAACATCCAAGAATGATAATAATTAGGGTTGTGATTAGTCCCCCTTAGCGTTTACCTTTGAGTCTCCTATAGTCTCTCTTCTCATCTCAATAATCAGAGACTAAACTCTTAAAGTTTTAGGACTTTGGAATTAGGGTTGTGCCTGCATCCTTCTATTAGGATGGAGTGTATAACTTTAATCCTAAGTGTTAAACCTTTAATTTGTTTAAATCTCTTAATCAAAACATCTTAATAATCACTAAGACTTCATCTTGTAACCTGGGCCTTACATTAGGGTTCTAATTCTTCCTTTATGGTTAAGAAGGACTAACCCTAGTGTTTAATGGATAAGTCCCCCTCAAGTTGTCTTACAAACCATAAAATTCACTTCTTAATCTCATCCCTTAATTAAAATCCATTTAATAAAGGCTTTTTATATAATGAATTTAATCCCTAACCATGGATTAAGTTGAGGTATCTTCCTCAGCTTAAATGTTCTCATCTATTATCCTTCTATTAGGATGGTGTAATGAGTTCATTAATCTGTGATTAGAGATTAAACTCATTACTTAACACTAAACAAAAACCCAAAAACATCTTAATAATCACAAGCAGGTTAATGATCTTAATCCTACATCATCAGGGTAATTAAGTTGAGATGCTTATCTCATACTTAAGTAGGCTCATTATCCCTAATCAGGGAAGATATAATGGGTTTATAACCCTTGATATAGGCTTAAACTCATTAACTTATGCGAAACACCAAAAAACAATAACAAAACTGAAAACACAAAAACAAACAATAATCGTCTCCTTCGGGATTCTTTTCTCATCATCTTCACTCACAAACGAGAACTCGCTTCTTCCGTCTAATGCAAGACAGTTAGCACTCGAGCCAGACGGGTCATACACTTGAGCATAGACAAGCAAGCAGTTCACAGTCAATTTATCTTTCAGTCTCTTTGAGTCGAACTACGATGTTCTGACTTCCTCATTGCACGAGAGGATACGTAGGCATAACTTAACTGTTATCGAACAAAAGTCTTTGTGTCTTCCCCTTCTTTCAGCATTCTCTTTAAGCCTCAGTTCCTGAGCATTCACCTTTTGCACTGACACTTGTATATTCTTTTCCAGATTTTGCACACAGACAACACATACACTACCCCTTTAAACACAATCTTTTAAGCGTGGATCCCGTCGAGTATGACGGACAATCTGGGTGTTAATACCTTCCCAGGTTGTAACCAACCCCCTTTCTC
Source organism: Lathyrus aphaca (assembly GCA_963966055.1). Classification (NCBI taxonomy): domain Eukaryota; kingdom Viridiplantae; phylum Streptophyta; class Magnoliopsida; order Fabales; family Fabaceae; genus Lathyrus; species Lathyrus aphaca. The sequence continues at coordinate 458,060,586 of OZ014519.1, forward strand.
AGTTTCTCTGGTTTGCGACCATCTTATCCATCTTTCCTTAGGTTTATGCAGCATTACCTTTCCTTCGGGATAAAAATGCTTAGCTGACGACTCTATTCACTTCACCTTCATTTTCTCTTTTCGCCGACCATTCGCGCTTGTACCGGGATGCAAATCTTCGGCAGCGGCAGCTTGGCGACTCTGCTGGGGACCTTATCTTGCAACCAGGGCTTCTGGTTCTTTTTATGGGTTTTTCCTAGCGCTTGTTTGATTTGTGTTTATGGGGTTGTTATGTGCTACTTGTGCTTTTTGTTTATTACTTTATTTATTGCTTTCTGTACAGCTTTATTTATTGCTTTCATTTACAGTCTTATGCATTTCATAATGTTATCATCATCTGTGATGGATTTTTTATTTCCTTTGGTGGGAGGGATTTTGAGTGAGTGAGGTTCCTACCTGAGTGACACATAGGATAGAGTGGCTTCATATTCTTTCCCATTCCATTTCGGTCTGGTGCGGGAATATGAAACACGGTTCAGACATGGGTTTCTTCTTGAGAACTCTATGCTACGGATTTCTTGTAGTACTAAGGCTATCTGGGAAGCCTTCTAAGTCTGGATGACCTTTTATGACCTTCAGCATCTGAGGTGAATTAGAGGAGGATCTTTTATGGTTATTGTAAACACTGTACCTCCGGGTTAGAAGTGTTTACAATTCTCATAACTGATCCAAGTCTAAGGATCCTTGTTCTAGAACAATACATGTGAGGGGGTTGGGATGTTTACAGGTTTGCAGGAACCATTGGCCTCATCATACCCTTGTTACTAATGTTGTTTTAAGGTTGTTTCATTTTGGAAAATTCTTGTGAAACCCTGGACTTGTGACTCTTTATTTGAGTCCCCCACCTAGTTACTAGTTTTCTAAGCCTCCATCCGGACTTATGAACACACATGGACCCTATCAAGGCAGATAACAGATCCAGCACTTGATCACAAACCCTTTGCATATCATTCTGCATACATCATTTTGTATCATTTAACATTTGTCTATTTGTTTTACAGGGTATCCACATTTTATCTTTGGTTTGGTTTTGACCTGTTCTACTGCTCAGATTCCTCCAGTTATCTCCATCAGAGATTCTTCTCCAGCACCTTCATCAGCTTGTCTTCATCAAAGACCGTTCTCCAGCTATCTTCATCAGAGATTATTTACATCCTTCTTCACCAGTTGTCTTCATCAGAGACTCTTCTTCAGCATTTGTTTCAGTGGATTTTGTCAGCAGTTGCTCTCAGTCTTCTTCACCAGCATCCATTGTCAGCATGGACACTTCCAGGAAGAGCAACATCACTTATCATTTCTTTGAGCCCACTCTGACAGGCATCAGACAGATCTAGTCTCTCATCACTCCTGATCATGTCCCTTTATTCTGGGAACATTTTGGAGGCATTATGGACATGATCATGGACCTGGATGTATCCCAGAGGAGCATGATTCACACTTGCTTGAAGTTTTATGATCCTCCTCTAAGATGTTTTACATTCCCTGATTTTCAGATGGGACCTTTGCTAGAAGAATTTTCCATTTTGTTAGGTGTCCCCATCAGGAGAGGGATTCCTTTCAACCCTGAGATGGTTGCTCCCAAGAATGAAGATATAGCTAATGCCTTGCACTTGGAGCCTACCCTCATTGATCAGGGCATGACCACTAAGGCTGGAATCCCAGGCCTTCACTTGGATTTCTTGGTAACTCAGGCCACCCTGCATGCTGCAGCAGGGAAGTGGGATATTATTTGTGCTCTCTTGGCACTCAGCGTATATGGAGTTATCTTGTTTGCAGACGAGCCAAAGTTTGTAAGCAAGAATGCTATTCACGTGTTCTTACTAAGGAACCCAGTTCCTACCCTGCTTGGAGACTTTTACTATTTAGTGCATCAAAGGAATGAGAAGCAAAGGGGAAGATTGGTCAGATGATGTGCACCCCTCTTCTACTGTTGGTTGTTAAGGCACTTACCGAAGTCAGACACTTTCCTGAACCCTCATCAGCCAAGGAACTGGGCTAAGAGATTGATTTCCCTTACATCAGAAGACATCAGATGGTGCACTCAGAGCACCAAGGGCAAAGATATCATTACCAGTTGTGGGAAGTATCCCAATGTACCTTTGATTGGAGTAAAAGGTTGCATCAACTACAACCCTCTTCTTTTCAAGAGGCAATTAGGGTATGCTTTGGTATATCCCCCAAGAGGGTCAGATTTGACAGAAACCCTCTATTGTGACATTCAGCACAACCTTGCCATTGTCAGACAAGCTGCCTGGGCTTGGGACAATATTCAGACTAAGGGGACAACTATTCTTGGCAAGTGCAACAACATTGCTTCAGCTCAGTACCTTGATTGGTCTCGTACCAGGGGATAGATCACCCGGATGCCATTCACCTTAGAAGATGTACCTGGCCCATCAGCAGTGGAGCCTGCAGCCACTGTCAGCTTGGAGGAGTTTTAAAAATTGAAGGAAAGGAATACTCGGCTCTCTGAAGCCTTGAAGAAGACCCTCTGGGATAGGAATGACAGTCGTCTAGATAATGAGAGGTTAGAGAAGCCCCGGATTGGGCACTTGACCAAGATTGAGAAGACATATGACTACATCAGAAAGGCTAGAGCAGGAGAGTTAGTGCTGAAGAATGCCTGCAAGGAAGCTAAGACTCAGAAGGCCAGAGCTGAGCATTACTTAGAGGAAAGTCAGACTAGGTGGATCAGGATCACTGAGGCCCGTGCACAAGAGGATCAGAGAACTCAAGCTAGGATAGAGCAGCTGGAGGCTAATGAGAAGAAGAATCAGGCAACTTTGTTAGCAGCACAGAAGGAGATCTCTGAGTTGAAACTCCGGGCGGGGTTGAAGAGGTCTAAGGATATGGATAAGCATAAGAAGTTAACGAGTGCCATTTCCACCAGGAACCTTCTTATCAGGACCATCACAGAGCACCCTGTAGGTCCAGTGACTTAGGCTCTCCTAAAAGAAGTTAGAGAGGATGACTTTGGGCTGGATGTTTGATTTCTTTGTACTTGTATTTCTCTTTTGTCTGTACTTTTGATTTGGTTGTTGTATTTTGACCCACCATGGGAAATTTATTGTAATCAAACTATGTCTCTTCACTCTTTTGTAATATATGGTTTGTATTATTTTGTGGGCTTAATCTCTCTTCAACATCAGCATTTCCTCGAGGTCTGGAAAGGTCAAAACCAAAGAACCAAGTCGGATACCCTTGGAAGGAAAATAGGCATCCTGCATTGCATACTAACATCTTTTCTTTGTTTTGTAGGTTTTGTTTTTGTTGTTGTTTCTCACTTTGTTGTGGTTTCAGGAAACATTGCTCGCAGAAGAGTGTTCCCTGTCAATAGAGTGCACCGGTATCCGACAAGAAACAACCTTCCGGGATTACAAATGGATCAGGTTCAACAAGACTTGACTGAAGTGAGAGCCCAAATGGTCAATGAGAGGACATAGATGAGGGCCCAAATGAATCAATTTATGAAAGTGATGACTGGTTTGGCTCAGAGCCATGAAGAGACTGAGAGAGTTAGTCGAGCGAAAAACTCCCGAGGAAAACCATCCAGGTATAGGGGGTACCAGCAACAATGATCACGTACAACCTCATACTGATCCCCCTGAGTTTGGACCTCATCTGAACCCAGACATCAATTCTATAAGAAACACCCAAGGTAACACAGGAGGGAGGGCCTTACAGGAAGACCCTCAGGAAGAACAGTTTACTGTGGTTGGGGCTGGAGACGAAGTTTACGACCGTCGGTTGGATGAAATAGCAGAGAAGCTAATATCTCATGAATCCCAAAACTCTCTGGGTTTTGATGTTATGGACATGGGGTTAGTGGAAGGGGTTAGAATTCCTCACAAGTTCAAACCTCCTTGTTTTGAAAGATACAATGGCACATCCTGCCCACGCACCCATCTTCAGTCTTTCCTAGGGAGATTGAAAGCCTACACCATGGATGAGAAACTGTGGATGTTCTACTTCGAGGATAGCTTGACAGGGGCATCCCGGGAATGGTACTCCCATTTGACCAGAGCCACAGTGAGAAATTGGAAAGACTTGGCTGAAGCTTTCATTCGTCAATATCAGTATAATCTGGACATGGCTCCAAACAGAACCCTTCTGATGGGAATGTCACAGTCTTCCCGTGAAAGCTTTAGAGAGTATGCCCAAAGGTGGAGGAAACTAGCTGCTGCTGTTCAACCCCCAATGTCAGAGAGGGAGATGGCAGATATGTTCATGAATACTCTCCAGGGTACCTATATTGATAGACTGGCTGCATTTTCTTCCACCAGCTTTGCAGACGTGGTGATAGCTGGGGAAAGAATTGAGAGCTTACTAAAGATGGGAAAGATTTCTGACAACGGTGCCAGTTCAAGAAGTGCAAGAAAGCCATTTGCAGGGCCCTGCAGATCCGGTGAAACAAATTATGTACATATGGGAAGAGGTAGACCCCAGTATCTGCCAAGATCACTTGCCTCCGTCACTATTCCTACTCCACCTCCACAATATACTCAACAACTACAACACTTTCCTCAACAACCACAGTTTCCTCAACAAAGATCCTACAACAACAATAACAACAATCAACAACAACGCCCTTTCCAACAGCGGCCATCTTAGATCAACAGGGTGATTGACCCTATTCCAATGACATATGTCGCACTACTGCCACAACTCCTAAAGCTCAATCTTGTTGAGTTGAGGACATTGGCTCCACCTGATCCTTATAACCTTCCGAGAAATTACGACGTCAACGCTAGGTGTGCTTTTCATTCTAATGCACCTGGTCACTCCACGGAAAAATGCAGGGCTCTGCATATGAAGGTCCAGGATCTGGTAGATTCAAAGGCCCTGAACATTGCACCACCTCCCAATGTCATGAAAAATCCTATGCCAAGCCACAGTGGGCCGAGGATTAATGCTATAGAGGAAGGCTCACCCATGATTTTGATTGAAGATATTGCAAATATTCAGACACCTCTGGCAGAGGTTAAAGCTCAGCTTTTGAAATGCCAAGTGTTTTCAGGTTGTGAGGCCTGTTGTGAATCTTGCAAGGTTTCCGTGAACGGGTGCGCAAGCTTAAGGAATGGCATCAATGGCTTGATTAAAGAAGGCATTCTGCAAATAACAACAACAACTTCTACAACACCAGCAACTCCTTTTTCGACAACAAATGATCCTCCTACAACTGCAAAGACAATTGTTCCTATAGACTCGTCTACAAAATCAGCATCCACTTCTTCCATCACTACAACAAACAACAGTTCCATTACATGCACTTCTACCACTACATCAACCACCAACAACGACATCTCCACTGTCACTATCTATTATAACCCTAAAACGGTCCCAATCTCCAGCAACTTTCAACAACAATCTCAGCAACAGCTTCAACAACAACCAAGTTTCAATTCATCACCACCAACATCCACAAGAAGTCCTGTCACCATCTTCTATGATCCACAGACAATAACGGTTCCAACCTCTCCTACAGTGAGCCCAATCACCATCACGATGCCAGGGCCTATTCCATATGATAAAGACAACGTTGTACCATGGCACTATGGTGCAGACCTTTACTACAACGAAGAAAGAGTCTTTCTTGATTCTTCGGTTCACACTCCCCAAGTGGATAATGTCGGGGAAGGCGGAGGCTTCACCCGAAGCGGACGTCTCTTCGCGACACAAGTTCCAAGAACCAGTACTGAGGCAGAGGCTGCTGCCAAAGCCAAAGGGAAAAGTGTGGCACCTGAAGAACCTGCACCAAAAGAGACTCATAAATCATCCTTTGACCAGGATGTGGATGAATTTATGAGGATAATTAAAATAAGTGACTACAAAGTTGTGGATCAACTCCACCAGACTCCTTCTAAGATCTCCATCTTATCCCTACTGTTGTGTTCCGAAGCTCATCGGGATGCATTACTCAAAGTTCTGCATGCTGCCTACGTGCCAGAAGAGATCATAGTAAATCAGCTTGAGACAGTGTTGTCTAATGTTAATACTAGCCATGGGCTAGGTTTCACCAATGCTGATTTGACAACAGAAGGACTTCACCACAACAAAGCTTTGCACATAACCCTGGAGTGCAAAGGGGCTGTAGTCTCTCATGTTCTTGTGGACATTGGGTCTTCACTCAATGTCTTGCCGAAGAAAGCTCTTGTCAAGCTCGAATATGATGGAATAGCTCTCCGACCAAGCAATCTAGTGGTCAGGGCTTTTGATGGCTCCAAGAGGTCTGTTCTTGGAGAGGTGGAGCTGCCTGTGATAATCGGTCCGCAGGTCTTTCAGACTACTTTCTATGTGATGGACATACAGCCGGCCTACAACTGTTTGTTGGGTCGATCATGGATTCACTCTGCGGGCGCAGTTACATCGACCCTTCACCAGAAATTGAAATATGAGTGGGAATGACAGATTATCACCATATGTGGTGAAGAGGACATCTTTGTTAGCCATCTGGCTACATACAAATACATTGAGATGGGTGGTGAAATCCATGAAACCATGAGCCAGGGGTTCGAAGCTCTAAACGTCAATGAGGAAACGACTGAAGTATTTGCTGCATCCTAGGAGGATAGGATGGGTACTTCAATTGTCTCCTATCAGCAAGCCTGAAAGGTTGTTGAAGATGGTAATGCCTAAGGCTGGGGAAAGCTGCTACCGGTGGAGAAGAAGGAGGACATATTTGGTTTGGGTTACAAACCATTCCGACAATATCAATCAGAGGCTGCTAAGGAGCACAAGTTCATCAGTGGGGGATGCTCACCCCAGATGCTGTTAACAACCTGAAAGATGAGGCGGAAAGCGACCGCAAGCTGGAGAGCTGGGTACGTCCAAGGATCCCGGGTCATCAAGTCCTTAACTGGTCTTCCCGGGAAATTATAAGGGTTACTCATGCAGAGTAATTATTATTTCCTGCCTTTGTTAGCATGCATCAAGTCCTGCATCTTGCCCAAGGTGTCAGGACTCATTTTGTAATAGGGCCATATTGTAATTTTGTGCAAATGAATTATCAATGAATATCAGACATCTTTTGAAAACAAGTCTCTTTTTCGCTCACTGTCTTTTCATTTTTTACTTTTGTACAAAACAATAAAATGGCAATGTTTTCAAAATAAATAACTTCATTTTACACTTTTTCTAAACAAGATTAAAATTGATCACTAAAACGAACAAATCTCAACCCTTGCAGAGATTACCCTCCAGATTGCACTGAAAATAACACTGCTATGACCTTGTATGACTTCGACAATCCAATTAATCAAGCTGATGAAGGAGTTGAAGAAGATTATGAATTACCTGAAGCGTTAGCCAGGCTGTTGAGGCAAGAAGAGAAAGTGATTACTCCTCATCAGGAGGAGGTTGAGACAGTTAATCTGGGTACCGAAGTGGATTTGGAAGAAGTGAAGATTGGGGCCGGTCTGCAAGCTTCAGTAAAAGAACAGCTCATCGACATGCTTCAAGAATACATCAACGTCTTTGCTTGGTCCTATCAATACATGCCAGGTATAGATACGGATATTGTTATGCACAAGCTACCTCTGAAAGAATATTGCCCTCTAGTGAAACAAAAGCTACGCCGTACTCACCCAGATATGGCCATGAAGATTAAGGAAGAAGTACAAAAACAGTGGGACGCTAGTTTCCTTGTTGTAACTAGTTACCTACCGTGGGTCGCTAACATCGTACCAGTGCCTAAGAAAGATGGAAAAGTACATATGTGTGTGGATTACTAGGACCTGAACAGAGCTAGCCCAAAGGATGATTTCCCATTACCTCATATTGATGTATTGGTGGACAACACAGCTCAGTTCTCGGTATTTTCTTTCATGGGTGGATTTTCTGGGTATAATCAGATCAAGATGTCACCCGAAGACATGGAGAAAACAACTTTCATCACACCCTGGGGCACTTTTTGTTACAAGGTAATGCCTTTTGGACTAAAGAATGTCGGTGCGACTTATCAACGGGCCATGGTAATGTTATTCCACAATATAATCCACAAAGAAATTGAATGCTACGTGGATGACATGATTGCCAAGTCCCTTACTGAAGAAGACCATCTGGTAAATCTGCTGAAGTTGTTCAAACGTCTGAGGAAATATCAGTTGAAGTTAAACCCCAACAAATGCACATTCGGGGTGCGTTCTGGTAAGTTGCTGGGATTTATCGTAAGTGAAAAGGGAATTGAAGTTGATCCTGATAAAGTCAAGGCCATTCAGGAGATGCCTGCACCAAGGACCGAAAAGGAAGTTCGAGGGTTTTTAGGTAGATTGAACTACATATCGAGGTTCATATCTCATCTCACTGCAACATGTGAGCCCCTGTTCAAACTATTAAGAAAGGAACAGACGGTCAGGTGGAACGAAGATTGTCAGAAAACTTTTGACAAGATCAAGGAGTACCTGCAAGAACCTCCGATTCTTATGCCTCCAATTGAAGGAAGACCTCTAATAATGTACCTGACAATATTAGAAGGGTCAATAGGGTGTGTGTTGGGCCAACATGACGAGTCTGGTCGAAAAGAGTATGCAATATACTACCTAAGCAAAAAGTTTACCGACTGTGAACAACATTATTCACTGCTCGAGAAAACTTGTTGTGCTTTAGCGTGGGCTGCTCGCCGACTAAGACAGTATATGTTGACTCACACTACCTTGTTGATCTCAAAAATGGACCCCGTCAAGTACATATTTGAGAAGCCAGCACTTACCGGAAGGGTTGCAAGATGGCAAATGATTCTGACAGAGTATGATATTCAGTACACATCTCAAAAGGCCATCAAAGGCAGTGTACTGTCTGACTATCTAGCTGAGTAACCCATTGATGATTACCAGCCCATGAGATTTGACTTCCCTGATGAAGACATCATGTACTTAAAAGCAAAAGATCATGAAGAGCCTGTTCACACAGGGCCTGACCCAGAAGAAGAGTGGATAATGATGTTTGACGGGGCTGTCAATATGAATGGTCGTGGAGTTGGTGCAGTGCTCATTACACCTAAAGGAGTCCATATGCCTTTCTCGGCAAAACTCACCTTTTCCTGACTAACAACGAAGCTGAATACGAAGCTTGTATCATGGGACTTGAGGAAGCCATTGACCTCAGGATCAAGACATTGAATGTATTCGGAGATTCAGCTTTGGTAATCAATCAGACCAATGGCAAATGGTACACTCACCAAGAGAATCTGGTTCCATACCGTGACTACACGAGGAGATTATTGACTTTCTTCACAACAATCAAACTTGAGTATAACCCTCGAGAAGAAAATCAGTTTGCAGATGCTCTAGCTACCATTTCCTCCATGATCAAGGTTCAAACTGTCAATTATGTGCCTCAGATTTCGGTATCCAGACTAGACCGACCAGCATACGTATTCTCCGTGGACATTGCTAAAGATGACAGGCCTTGGTTCCATGACATCAAATGCTTCTTGGAGGATCAAACATACCTACCTGGGGCATCATCCAATGATAAGAAGACATTAAGAAGGTTGGCCGGTAGTTTCTTCCTTAATACTGATGGTTCATTATACAAGCGAAACTTTGACATGGTTCTGCTCAGGTGTGTTGATAAGAAAGAAGCAGACTTGCTGATGCACAAGGTGCATGAAGGATCTTTCGGTACCCATGCTGGAGGACATGCAATGGCTAAGAAATTGTTAAGATCAGGTTACTGCTGGATCACAATGGATGCAGACTGTTGTGCCTATGCCAGAAAATGCCACAAATGCCAGGTCTACGCAGACAAAGTGCATGTGCCTCCAAATTCTGTGAACGTGATGTCTTCACCTTGGCCCTTTGCCATATGGGGCATTGACATGATTGGAAAGATCGAACTAACTACTTCAAATGGCCACAGATTCATCCTGGTAGACATTGATTACTTCACTATATGGGTTGAAGCAGCTTCGTATGCAAACGTCACTAGACAAGTGGTAGCCAGATTTCTGAAAAGAGACATCATCTGTCGATATGGAGAGCGAATCATTACTGATAATGGTTCTAATTTGAACAACAAAATGATGGCAGAACTGTGTCGGGACTTCAAAATCCAGCATCACAACTCTTCTCCTTACAGGCCAAAGATGAATGGCATTGTCGAGGCAGTTAACAAAAACATCAAGAAGATTATGCAGAAGATGGTGGTTACTTACAAAGACTGGCATGAAATGCTACCATTTTCTTTGCATGGGTACCGAACCTTAATCAGAACGTCTACTGGGGAAACGCCTTATCAGCTTGTGTATGGTATGGAGGCAGTCCTACCTGTTGAAGTTGAGCTACCCTCCTTACGGGTACTGATGGATGTAAAGCTGGACGAAGCATAATGGGTCCGATCTCGGTACAATCAACTGAATCTGATCGAAGAAAAAAGATTAGCTGCAATCTGTCATGGGCAGTTATATCAGAAAAGGATGAAGAAAGCCTTCGATCAGAAAGTCAGGCTTCGGGAATACTAAGTAGGAGATCTTGTGCTGAAAAGACTTCTTCCTCCTCATACAGACCACAGGGGCAAGTGGACTCCAAATTACGATGGTCCATTCATAGTAAAGAAAATTTTCTTTGGTGGAGCACTGATGCTCACTACTATGGATGGTGAAGATTTCTTATCCCCTGTGAATTCAGATGCAGTTAAAAAATACTTCGCATAAAATGACCCGCTGGACATAAAAACAGAATGTAAGTCCATGCAAAAATAGGGCATCCCGGCGAGACAAAAACAGAATAAAAGACTCGGGAAAAAATAAGGGAAAATTGAAAAAAATGTACACCCGTTGAGTTGAAAAGCGGCATTGGATAGCTCAGGAAAAAATGGGTATCCCGGTGGATTGAAAACCCGAAAGGGCAATCCACGCAAAAACAGGGAATAAGCGAATAACTGCATTCTGAATTCGTCTGTATCACTCACAACACGGCAAGCTTCGAAAGGATAAAGCATCAGTCAGAATCAACCTTCTTTAGAAAGCAGGATGAGAAGAACGTCAAGGTCATACAGGTCATAGCAAAGTAAGTTCACCAGAGCGTCGTCAACATTGCCAGCACTTTTACTTTTCTCAATTTATAGCGATCTCCTCATTCCAGGGGATTTGTTTCTTTGACTGTATTTGCCAATTCAGGGCACCGAGATTAATAAAATCAGAATTTTCAGTCACATCTCGTTTTGTACATTTTTGTTTCGTTTGCAAAATGTCTAATATTCATGATACGGTACTTGCATAATACAAATGAGCCATCTTTAATAAATGCTTGCAGGAAATATATTACTTTCAGGAAAGCCTAACTCCTATGACGGAATTCGGTAAGGGATACCTCGGGATACTTGTGCGTTTCTTTTGTCTTAACAGATTGCAGGTATTCAATACACAACATAGGGCATGCCAAGCATCACTTCCCCAACATACCTCCTCCCTAAGAAGTATCTAAAATTTTTTTCCCCAGCAAAGCTATCAAAGCTTCCTCATCCCCAGTACAGGTCTAATCAACAAGAGTATCCCCAACCAGGATCCCCACCAGAATACCAGATCCCTCGTCAAGAATAAAAGAACAAATCTCCCCACAGAATTTCCAGTCTCTCCCCGGAAGAGCAATGCCTGAAACTCTTCCCCAACAAAGTGGCTAAGGATTCCTTCTCCCCAGATGAGTTCTCCTTACAGATAGATCTACCAATGATCTATTTCCCCAAGCAGAGCTATATCTCCTAATAGATCTACCAATGATCTCTTCCCCAACTGGGATATCCCTCCAAGCAGATCAGCTAGAGATCTTTTCCTCAAGCGTGATCCGAGTCCCGAATCGGTTTCTCTTTTGCATAATCATAGCATTTGCATCATATTCACAAAATAAGCGTAGCATTCCGTCTAATACGGAGCATTACTGAAAAAAATCAAACATTTGCATGATCACAAGCCAGGTTCGAGCCAGTCACCTACAATTACCATCAGTATTTCATCAGTAATATACATAAAAACTTACATCCCCTGCAAATAAAATCCAAAGCGTCCCCTTTTCACTCTCTAACACAAATTCCTGTTCACATATACTCTTTTTGACACTCATTCGTGTCGTATTATTCCCCGCAGATAAGCCAAAGTGTCTCCTTTGCACTCTCAAATACGGATACTTACACACTCTTTTTGACACTCGTCCGTGCCATATTCCCCCAGCATGGTTGCCAAAACACTGGTTGTAAACCAAATGTTTGTTTATAACACACTTTTTTTCGACACCCGCCCGTGTCATCTTATCCCCACAGGTCGCCAGAATACCTTTTTACACTCTCACATACAAATATTTTTTCATAACTTATACATATTCTGTTTTGACACTCGTCTGTGTCGTACGTTCCCCAGCAAGTCGAGCACTCGTCCGTGTCTTGCACCAACTTCACCAACAAATCAATATCCACTCATATTTATACAGAAGTCTCTGATACTCGTCCGTATCTTGCTTATCTATCACTCCTCGACAGATCTGACACTCGTCCGTGCTCTTTGTTAACCAGTTGGTACTCGTCAGTATCATCATCTCTGAACATGCGTCAGCATTTGTTTCTACCGATACCCGTCTGTATCATGGTCCTAAGGATGCTCGTCCGCATCTTTAATCTATAAACAGTGTCAAACACTTATACCTTTTATTCTTGAGCGTGAGCACTCGTCCGTGTTTATCGTTCCCCAGTAAGTCACCAACAAAACAACTTTTCTCCTATCTGACATTTGTCCCATGTCGTGATACTTTTGGCAGCCGTCCCCTTCCAGGTGATCGTCCTTCACCTTTGGATGACCGTCCCTTACCCATTTCCCCAGCGGAGTCCCCATTAGTGGAACCCTTTCTATCCGACATTCGTCCTATGTCATGATAAAGAGCAGTCGTCCCCTGCTAGGTGATCGTCCGTCACCTCTTGATGATCGTCCTTCATCATTTTATCCGATGGTCATCCCCATCGTTGATCTTGTTATCCGACATTCATCCTATGTCGTGATAAACCCCGAGAGCAGTTGTACCCTGCTAGGTGATCGTCCTTCACCTCTTGATGACCGTCCCTCATCATTTTATCTGATGGTCGTCCCTATCGTTAATCCTTTTCTATCTGGCATTCTTCCTATGTCGTGATAAAGAGCGGCCATCCCCTGCTAGGTGATCATCCTTCACCTTTGATGACCGTCCCTCATCAATATTTCATTTATTCTTTAAACAGATGGTCGTCCCCATGATTGTTTACTTTACTTTGCAAACCTGATGGTCGTCCCCATCATTTCCTTTACTTTAATCCCCAGAGAATCTTGTTTCTTTACCTGATGGTCGTCCCCATCATGATCTCTTTATCTCCCCAGTATGTCGGTCGTCCCCGTCATTGCTTTACTTACTGATTTTATCCCCCAACAGTCGTCCTCTGCTCGATAGTCGTCCTCCATTGCCTTCAGTTGATAATCATGCTTTACTACCTTTTACAATTTATATCCCTTTTCTTCTTCTATCCAACGAGTTCAAATTTTGGACTGTCTTTGGTATTCAACCACAAGTTATCTTGTTTGTCTGTTAAGCCAAGCGCTTACATCCTACACAGTTAACTCATGTTTGAATAGGGGAAGCTGTAAACACCCAAAATTTTCCCTCACTCATATCACACCATGGCTTGTGATCTTTCATTTTTTCATAAGCATAAGCATACCACATCACATTGCATATTTGTTTCATCTGCATAGTTCAAGTTCATCTGCATCTAGGGTTTGTGATCTGAGCAATCCAAGATTCCATCTGAGCCATCCCAAAGGCCTCTAAGCTTTCCAAGAGGGTCCATGTGTGTTCTACCATCATATTATATCCCTCAAAGTTCATGGAAGTCAAGAGATCACAAGAACTGGCAAAGGCATGGAAGCAGAGCTAGGGTTTTCACTGCACAGATGACCAAAATTAGGGTTTTGGTTTCAGAGGCCTTAACTCCAAATTTTTGGGCCATTCTTGTTTCTAATGTTCTTAAGATGTTATAAGGATCATGTGTACCAAGTTTGATGAAGAAATTCATTATGGAAGTCATTTGTTCATTGGGTAACTTCTTGAGCAAGTTAAGTCAAAATTAGAGCATCTGAGGCCCCCAACAATGGAACCAAAGGGGTATTTTCATCAAATTGAAGTTCTATGATCTTTATTTGATCTTATAAGTGGTTGGAAGTTCACAAGATTGAATAATTTTGAGCCATTTGCAAACTTGCCAAAAATGGAAATGACTTGTAATGGAAACTTTCCATTTTGGGAAAGTTTTTCAACCTCCTCTTTCTCAACCAAAAATGCTTCAAATGAAAAATTCTTGGTCATGAAAGTTGTAGATTAGGTCTTTCCCTTTTCAAAAAGTGTAAGAACATGTCTTGATTCATCCTAGAACTCAAGACATGGCCTTTCAAAGTTGGTAAAAATCCTAAAATTTTAAGTTTCATGTCAAAGAGGGATTTTGCAAATTGGCATATTCAAGCTTTCTAATGACTTCTAATATACACAAACATGTTATAACATGCCAAGGCAACTTCTAAACATCAGAATTGGCCCAAGAATTTGGCATTTCCATGACTTGATTCACAAGAAACATCAAAGTTGGAAAATTGCATAAAGCATGACATCTCTTCATCCAAGCCATCCAGCTGCAATCCTTTGATCCAAGGGCCCTCCACAAAGCCAGCTGAGGTCAGACATGCCTTGGAACCACTCCTGCCATGACCCATGCTCATAGTACAACCAATGTTGACTTTTTGCAAAATCAACCATACCAATCACACTATGCCACCCCCAACTTTCTGACCAATCAAGACCTCTTATGCAAACCCTAAGGAACTCATTTCACACATCACACAAGCCTGCAAGCATTCATAGACTCATAATCACAAAATCCTCCATAACACTTCCCCTCTTCGAATTTCATCACACAGCCACTCAAACTCCAAATTTTCTTCATCATTTAACTATATCTCACCTAAGGAAAAAATCCCAACCATTAGAATGGCCTGAAACCTCACAAAACAAAGACACGATGTTTCACCTCTAAAAACTGAACTTCAAAAAGAAGCCACATACACTCTAGCAAAGCATCAAAGAAGCTCAAGGGTGATCAGAGGAGGGTGTGTGCATCAAGAAGAAGGTCCAAACAGCTCCATTGACAAAGCTTCATCTCAGGTACCTTCTTGAAACATTTTTCCAAAAATAATTTCTTTAGTTACAAAATGATAGAGTTTGCTCTCCTGATCACAATGAACTTTGAATGATGAAGAATGGTTGAGAATTGAGTGTGTATGCATGTTCTAAAATTTTATCCGTTTTTATGTTTTTGTTCGATTCTTGATTATGATGCATGATAAATGAATTTTGGGGTCAGAATCTTGTTTAGGGATGTTCATTGATCATTTCTGGAGAGTTGGGGAGGTTTTTATGGCCTGTGGAGAGAGATAGGATAGAGACCTTGCCGGAGAAGACGACCGGAACACTGTTCTGGCTGTCTGAAAGTGATTAGGGTTAATTTCATTTAATTAGCTGAGTTTAAATATAGACCCTTGGATGTGTGTTTGCCGCGCGTTTTGGATGGCCAGGATTGATCATTAAAACCCTAAACCTAATTAATTATTTAATTTAAGTCAGATTAAAACTCAGCCATTGGATCTCATTTAATTGATAAGTTTAAGTCATAGCCTTAGGATCTGAATACCTCAAGTCACATGGACTTTGCTTCCTAACCACCGGATCCCTCAACTTCCAATCACATCCTTTCATCTTGCATACTTCTGTTTTTATTTTATTTTTCTTTGTATTTTATTTCAAGAATTTATTTAAAATAGTTAAAATCATCCAAAATATATTTCCTCTTGCATTTTGCTTTTAAATATTTTTCTTAATCAGAAAATGATTTTTATTTTATTTTTTGCATTAAAAAAGTATTTTTAAAATATTTAAATGTTATTTTTAATTAATTAAAGTCTTTTAATTAATTAAAAATACATTTAGGTTTCTAAAAATCACCAAAAAAATCATGAATTATCCCATTGCATTTAGAAACTTTTTCAAACTCTTCACACAAATTTATTTTTAGGTTTGATCATAGTATGTGAATTTTCTTTGAATTAAGGGTCATTTAAATCATATTTTTGAACCCTAACTTGAAAAAATCATTTCTGCCTAACCTAGAAGATTTTGAAGATGATTCTTTTTGCATAGTTTTGTGCATTGCATGTAGTTTATAAGACATTTTTCTCATGAATTTATCTTGCATCTTTGAATTGATTTGTATTTTCCTTTGACAATCACCCAAAAAACCCTAGCAACTTAGGAAATTCATAACTTTTGAGTGGTAAGGCTTCTGACCTTCTCCTTTAGGGTGTGACTTAGTATGTGATTAGGGTTTGTTTGAGTGTGATTTCAAATTTTATTAAGTCATATGCTTCTTTTTTGTTCATGTGCATCTCATACATCCATATAACCCTAATTTCTCATGTTCATTTGCATTCATCTTGCATATGCATCCATACATGAACTTGCCATGACATTTCTTGCATTCATAAATCCTCTTAGACATCTTAGGACATGTTATAATTATGCTTGGTAATTTCTTCATTCATTTTCCATAATTTGCATTCATTTCAGTTCATTAACTTTCATGTGTTTTCAAACCTCAAAGCATGCTTCCATTTGCATCTCATCTTTGTATGATCATACATATGCATTTTGTATGCATTAGCATCATCTCACATGACATTTACATGGCATAAACACTTCTGACTTTGGTCATTTCATCTCATTTCATCTCATTTCATCCCATTTCACTTCATTTCTTTATGCTTTGAACTTTATGCATTCATGCTAACATTTTCAGGTGGTAAGTTACTTTGAGAAGTGGATTTGCCTTCACTTCTCATTTCTATTTATCTCTTTCATATGCATCTTACTGGTTTCTTTGAAGTGAATTTGTTCACTTGTGTTCAATCTCTCTCATTTTTTTTCTTTAAGTTACTTATCTTCTTCAATGAAGTAAGTAACTTATTCTTCTACTACTCCCGCCTTTCATCTGCTTCTTCCATTGGTGGCTTCCTTGAAGATCTTTCTTAAGCCTCACAAACCATAGGAACATCCAAGCATTATAATAATTAGGGTTGTGATTAGTCCCCCTTAGCTTTTACCTTTGAGTCTCCTTGAGTCTCTCTTCTCATCTCAATAATCAGAGACTAAACTCTTAAAGTTTTAGGACTTTGGAATTAGGGTTATGCCTGCATCCTTCTCTTAGGATGGAGTGTATAACTTTAATACTAAGTGTTAAACCTTTAATTTGTTTAAATATCTTAATCAAATCATCTTAATAATCACTAAGACTTCATCTTGTAACTTGGGCCTTACATTAGGGTTCTAATTCTTCCTTTATGGTTAAGAAGGACTAACCCTAGTGTTTAATGGACAAGTCCCCCTCAAGTTGTCTTACAAACCATAAAATTCACTTCTTAATCTCATCCCTTAATTAAAATACATTTAATAAAGGCTTGTTATATAATTAATTTAATCCCTAATCATGGATTAAGTTGAGGTATCTTCCTCAGCTTAAATGTTCTCATGTATTATCCTTCTGTTAGGATGGTGTAATTTGTTCATTAATATGTGATTAGAGATTAAACTCATTACTTAACACTAAACAAAAACCCAAAAACATCTTAATAATCACAAGCAGGTTAATGATCTTAATCCTACATCACTAGGGTAATTAAGTTGAGATGCTTATCTCATATTTAAGTAGGCTCATTATCCCTAATCAGGGAAGATGTAATGAGTTTATAACCCTTGATATAGGCTTAAACTCATTAACTTATGCGAAACACCAAAAAACAATAACAAAACTGAAAACACAAAAACAAACAATAATCGTCTCCTCCGGGATTCTTTTCTCATCATCTTCACTCACAAACGAGAACTTGCTTCTTCTGTCTAATGCAAGACAGTTAGCACTCGAGCCAGACGGGTCATACACTTGAGCATAGACAAGTAAGCAGTTCACAGTCAATTTATCTTTCAGTCTCTTTGAGTTGAACTACGGTGTTCTGACTTCCTCATTGCACGAGAGGATACATAGGCATAACTTAACTGTTATCGAACAAAAGTCTCTGTGTCTTCCCCTTCTTTCAGCATTCTCTTTAAGCCTCAGTTCTTGAGCATTCACCTTTTTCACTGACACTTGTATATTCTTTTCCAGCTTTTGCACACATACAGCACATACACTACCCCTTTAAACACAATCTTTTAAGCGTGGATCCCGTCGAGTACGACGGACAATCTGGGTGCTAATACCTTCCCAGGTTGTAACCAACCCCCTTTCTCAGTTTCTCTGGTTCGCGACCGTCTTATCCATCTTTCCTTAGGTTTATGCAGCATTACCTTTCCTTCGGGATAAAAATTCTTATCTGGCGACTCTATTCACTTCACCTTCATTTTCTCTTTTCGCCGACCGTTCGTGCTTGTATCGGGATGCAAATGGGAGCGACAGCGCCGCATTTCCATTCACAGCTTGTACGATTTTCCAGCCTCCACTATCTACAACAAATTTTAGCACAACCATTAATAAATTCTCATCAAATTTCACAGCTCATCCAATTCTTTATTCCTCAAATATCCCTTTTTCCCTCACACAATCCCCTTTATATAAACACACCTTCATCACTCTGATTGAGAAGCTTGGATTATCCTAAATAAAATCTGCACAAAAAACCTTCAAGCTTCAAAAAACCAACAAACAAATATTCAAATAAACTTTCCGTAAACCTACATATCCCTTCAAACATCACGTAAATAAAAACTTTCCTTTTCTTCTCCAAAATTATCACAGACCCATAAACACACCAAGTCCCTTCTTCAACCCTTCAACTAAACTGAACAAAAAAAAAGCAGAACTGTGAAAACAATACTCACCTTTCCACCAAACTCAACCGAGCTCACAAACAAAAAACACTGAAACGCTGTGAATCATCGAAAACTGAGAGAACGAGTTTGAGAGAGACGAAGGTCGAGAGTTTTTATTTTTATTTTTTCGATTTACTTTTTTGAAACGACATTGCTGTGTGCGTGTGTTTTCTTTTGGCTTTTGATTTATTGGTTGATTCCTTTTCTTTTTTGGTTTATTTTAAAATATTTTATAGGATTTAGATTATATTGTTCTTCTACTGACTACTGTTTTAATGGGTTAAGCCCACATTGCCCATCTCTGACTCCACTACCCACACACAACATAGATCCATCGCCCCCCTCACTTTTGTTTTTCTTTTTATTAATTGTTTTTTTAAGTTTAGCTGTTAATATCTAATTTATGTTTATATTTGTTCATTTTCACACTTGATTCTTATTGTATTTCTGATTTTATTTTCTTTTCGGGGCCGATGATATAACAAACGGTCGACGTTTCGCCCGATTTCATTAAATCGGTGATACTCGATCAATATGAGGCCTATGTAATTTAGTTTATTTTTTTCCACCATTTTAATTCAATTTATTTTTATTTCGCAATTTAATTTAATTTATTATTTTTATTTATCGGTTATATCATTTTATTTTATTTATCGTTTTTTAATACATAAAACGATTCGACTCCTCATAGAACGGTTCTAAACTTTGAACCAGTTCTAAGGTAGTTAACGAATCACATTTCGACGCATCCGAAAAGGTCCAACGCCTCCGAATAGTTGCCTCTGAATAAAAAGGTTAAACGTCTCCGAATAGTTTTGTACAATGCACACACGCTTCCTCTTGGGCAAATTATAATGATACCCTTTATTTCTCGCAATCCCGTGTAACTTACATGTATCCCTCTCCCATTATTTTGTACGCATTTTATTTTTCTCATTTTATCGATTTTATTTTGTTCGCGAACCCATGGTCAAACACCAAACGGTTTCACTCACTCACCCGCACAATTCTTTCGGTTATGGTTTCGTATTACTAGGAGCACCCCTAGGGACTAGGAATCAGATCCACCTAACCAACTCGAACAATAAACCTCCATATGCATTTACATGTAAGTCGACTGCTTCGCGCATCTCCATTGAACCAAATAACCAAAACGTTACTTTTAGAACCAAACCCTTGATCCAACATCAAGCGGTCTTAGATTAATAAAATATTTAACAATTATCAAAACAAGGCGAAAAAGACAAGTGTTGGATCTCCGATGCTTTTCTTCAATTGTTTAGACACGAGGCATCTGTTTCGGGTGTGAATAATTGACGCCTAATAAAATCAAGGTTGAAATTTCATTGTTTTCTACATGATATTGGGTACCTAGGGTTGAAATTTCATCCATTGAATCATTTTGGAAGAGGTTCAATTGGTCAGTTGATTGAAAATCAAGAAATTGGGGAAAAGTCAACCATGTTGAGTAAAAAGTCAACTCCTGACTTTTTGAGGTCAAATTCATGAAATTAGGGTTATAAGGATCCTATGGACTAATTTTATCAAGAGATGATGTAGGAATCATGAAAAATCAAGAAAACCAAAACTTACCATTTTTGGAAAATTAGGGTTTCCAAAAATGGCAAGTTTTGGCCATTTTTGCAGCCACTTCAATAGAGGCCTTCTCCCAAAATAAAATTCAAATGGAAATTCTACTTCAGGCCAATTAAAGTAGACATCTTAAGTTTTAAATCCATATGTGGAACACATCCATTGCATTAAATTTGAGAGAGTTATGATCATTCAAAGTTTGGACAAATCAAGGCAAAAACCAAGTCATGGGCTAGGCAAGGCAAGGCCTGCGTGCATGACTTGCCAGGCATTTCATCAAACATGTGGAGGGGAAATGTATGGGCATTTTTCTTCAACAAGATGACCTCAAATGAAAAATTTTCCAACTTGAAAATTGTTCCTTGCCATGTTTCCTACAACTTTCATGTTTGACAAATTTTCATTTGAACAATATTTTTGGGACATATGGAGGGTCAAAGAGGTAAGGCTCAAACTGAAAATACATAGGCCAGGGTTCCAAGGCAAGCCAAGTGCTAGCATGCCAATTGTGCAGTCTTGAGACATGAAGTTCAATGGCAAATTTGAAGTACCTGAAAGAAATATCTCATCATGAAATGAACACCAAACATGATCTATGAAACTTCTAATTTAATTTGAGCACAAGAAGTTCATGTTGTGATGCCCTAAGCTTGAAGATTCATTTCATAAAAGTTTAACATTTCACTTCTGGTTTTCTTGGGTTTTAAGGCATTGAATAATGGTTGTATCAAGGTTTGATTTACTCATTTCAATCTGCAGACCTCATGTAGCATCAATGTGATCATAAGGCATTGTACTTAGAGTCAAATTATCCCATGTATGGCCATGCACATCAATTGTCATGCACTATCATTAAAGTATCCAATGCATTTAACTCATGCTACAATGACCAGCTTCATCACATTTCACTCATGCTCACCATAACAAGCATGAACCTTATTACATTGAATGATACTTGAGCTTACCATTGAGTTGATCAACTGAATTACTCTATTCACCCTCATTGCACCTTACACCTCAAGTTAGAGTTAACTATGGTTCTAACTGTTAACCATGAGGGTTAACAGTTAACCTGAGCTATATAAGACTTTCTCTAACTGAATTTTGGATCACTTTTCATTTTTGCTTGAATCACACCACATAACTTCATCATTCTCCTCTGAATTTCCCTCTAGTTTTATGAAGAAACTTCACTGCAACATTGATTGATCAAGCTTCAGCTTCATATCTCGTCAGCATTCTTCTTCTCCTTCATTGAGTATCATCATTATCATTGAAGAGATCTACTTCCATGGCTTCATTCATGTGAACTTCTCAATCTGCACCATTGAAGATTGCTGCATAACATCAGGATTTTCACTGCATTTCATCCACAGTGTGGCAATTATCATCAATTCATTATCACCACTTTGATCTGCACTTTCTCCATGGATCAATCTTCCTGAATCTTTAAGAATAAGTGTGACTGCAGTTTTGGATTTCTAACATTTCATCAAGGATTTGAGCATTGCAGAGTGTTTGTTTCACTCAATTATGGATCAAGATCATTTTTCACAAAGAATTGGATCCTCACCTCTGATTTTCTCAACAATCAAAGCTCGACATCTTCAGGTTTGAATTTCTGATCTATAACTTGTGAAGTATGAAATAATGACCTTAGGCTGTGTAATTTGAGTGTAATTAGCAAGAATGAACTGATATGGATAGTAAGTAGACCTTGTAGAGGTTCCTGAACATTTTAGGGCAAAAAATGAATCGTTCGATCTAGGCTTTATGTGAATCTATGGAGGATTTGAGAGTTGGATTTGGAGTGTATGTGACCTCAGCTTTCATTTGATACCTTATTTTTTCATTTCTGGAAAGTTTGGGACTGTTGCACCGGTGAGATGGTTGGAGAAGATGACCGGAAGTCATTCTCCGGCCGGTGAGCTCAAATTAGGGTTTATGCATCCAGAAAATAACGTGACCGTTAGATCTCTCAGATCCCATGCTCATGGATTATCCATCACATTAATGAGAATGTGCCTCTCACGTGCCTTCATTAATGCGCATGAGTGATCATGTGTGTGCGTTCCTAGTATCCTTGCCATGTGTCCACCCTCTCAGCCAATTGTTCATTTTTGTTGGATTAATTGGTGTTCGTGTGATCAATCAAAAGGTCATGGTTTAAGTCAATATGTTGACTAAGATTCCACTATAACTCAGTGAACCCAACACAATTGGATTGGGCTCCAATTCCTATTGGAACCTCCAGTTCAGAAAGCCCAATGAGTCTCAGTTCATTTTCCTACTAAATGCACCCTTGCGCCATGTTTCTTTTTTATTATTTTCATTTTATTTCCATTTTGAATTAAAAAAATACTAAAAAGATTCCAAAAATTTCCATTTAATTCTCATAAAATCTTTAGCATTTTTAAAAATTTTCCATAATTTTTTAATTCCTTTTTCCTTTATTTTTGAGTCAGAATTAATTTCCCAATTATTTTCTCTCATATTTTCTACTTTTTGAACACATTGCTTTGCTCATTTTATTTTTCTCAAACCATATATGATATGGAATCCATTTTTTTTTCTCTATCAAGAGTACACCCTGAGGTCATAAAAATATTTTTTTCTTATTTTTTAGGTCATGTTTGGCACCTTTATGAGTCCATCCTTTTGCCTTAATCACCATAAACCCTAATCCGCTTTGAGCCCTTGTTTGAATAGGTAAAAATGTGAATTCTTGTGGGATTTTTTAGAGGTAAGTCACCTTCTGCCTTGTGATCTAAGATTTTAATTTCTATAATTTTACAATGTAATTCTCTATTTTTCCAAGTATCTTGTACTAAAAGTCATATTTTGGTCCTTCTTCCCACTTCTTCTTATTTCATTTTGGTAAGGCATTCATGCCATTCATTTGAGGTCATAATTTTGAGTCTTTTAGGTCTTATTATAGGTCCTGGAATGATGAATGTCCACCTTGGGTTATCACTTTTTGATTTTTGTTGATTTCTTGCTTCATAAGTCACATATATGTTCATTTGCCCTAATCCTTCTTCTCTTTTCATCTTAAGACTTCTAAACCTATCTCATGAGTATGTCAACCATGTTACATCATTTTTATTCATCTTATAAGTGTTACACAATCATCTTTATGCATTCACTTCTTCTCATAAATCTTCATGCTTCATTTAGTTCCACATGACATCTTGAAACTCCAAAATCAAACTTTTGTACCATTAACCCTAATGTTTTCCATACCATTTCATTTGTGATTATTTTGTGAGTTAAAATTTCATTTTAAATTTTCATAAAGCCCCTGGTTTTTGTATGGGAAGTTCAAATACCTTTGATCATGTTTGATTTTATTCTAAGTCCTTTTCTTCCTTTGAAGTTCCATGTTCATTTCTTCTTATTCTCACTTCATTCAACATAGTGTTTGAATCCCTTTGCTCCTACTTTGTTTTACATATTAGGATACTTTTATTAAGTGTTAGCTTCTGGATTTTCCATTTACCTTTGACTTCATGCAATTTTACCTTGCTTAACCACTTAAGTTTCTCATATGACTTCACCTTAACTCCTATTAGGGTTTAGCTCCATTTTAGGGTATAGTTTGAAGTTGTTCATCCTTATGGATTTAGATTAATTTGGTATGATTTAGCTACTGACTTTAGAAGCTTGATATCATGTAATATCCCTTAGCTTTAGATCTTAGCCCTAGAAGTTTATTATTGCATTTCATTAGCTAGTGTGAGCTTTGTTGGAGTTTTGCCATGCTTTACATGTTCAAATTACTTTATCATGCTAACTTTTGTTTTGTAGGGGGGAAGATTGAGGTAAGCATCACTTCATTCCTATCTCTTATGCATTTTAATTGTGTTTTCCTTAGCACCTTGTGCTTTTCTCTTAGGCTTTCCCTTTCTTTAGAGACAAATTAACTTCCTTAGGAAGTAAGTTGATTTCTAATTCTCTTTTCTTCTTTTCCTTTCTCTTTAGGATTAGAAAACCTCACAAACATTTAGGGCCTACTTTTTTATATAATAAATGACTTAGGGTTTTGTCTTAGCCCCCCTTAGTTTTTTCCTTTATCTATTTGAGTCTTTCTTCTCCCATCTTCAAACAAAATCCAAAAGACACTTAATAAAGGATGGAAGTAGACTCTTGTGTATAGACTTATACCACGGGGAACTCATATTCATTCTATATTGGAATCATGTGAGCTTGTCTAGCATGATGTACAAGTCTAATCATGAGACTATCTTCACAAAGAAAACATAAAAGACACTTCTTTACAAGCTACAAAAACATGTGATAAGTTCAACAAGTTAGTGAACTTATAACCTAATCTTTGGAAACTAGTCTTGGATAAATTCTCCTTACTTGGTGTGATTGTTCTACTATTCCATCTTGGAATGTAATAGCAAGTACACATTCCATAAAAAAGAGTTTGAATTCACTTCCTTGTGCCAAATTCAAAATACTTCTCATAAAAGACAAAACAACAAACAATAAGCGACCTTCATGCGGGAATTCTCTTGTCATCTCACTCACTCTAAACGCGAACTTGCAACGACTTGTCTCATTTGCAAGACGGTAAACACAGTTGTACCAGACGAGCCTGCTACACCTAAGCATAGACATAAGCAGTTCCAGCGCATAAAAAACACAAACAAGTTCCTGCCTTAGTTAGGCGAACTACGTCGACTCTGATCCTCATTTTCCCGATGAGGTACGTAGGCAGCGGGGTAGGGCCCGTTCGTGCACATTCTTTATTTTCCCTATATTTCCCCCTTTCTTACCATTCTCTTTTTCCAGTTCCAGTTCTTTTCTCATTTCAGATTCCAGTTCCAGTTAGCAGTTCATTTGTTCAGCAGCTTATTTCTTACCCTTTGAAACAGACAAATAAGCGTGGATCCCGTCGGGTACGACAGACAATCTGGGGTGCTAATACCTTCCCAGGTCATAACCGACTCTTGAACCCAAATCTTTGGTTCACAAGGCCTCGTCCTTTCCTTCTTCCTCAAGTTTGTGCAACATTACCTTTCATGTTCCTTCAGGATAAAAATGTCTGGCTGGCGATGTAACAGCCTGGGCCCCTCGCAAGGCAGTCCCGACACTGCCACCTCACGATCTTCCCTACCCCCCTCACTAGTAGAGTTTTTGCCTTCCGTGGGAATCGAACCCTGTACCCTGGGGTTCAAGTACATGTTCAATCCATTCCCACTACCACTTGAGCTAAGTAGCTCAATTGGTAGTGGGAATGGATTGAACATGTACTTGAACCCCAAGGTACAGGGTTCGATTCCCACGGAAGGCAATAACTCTACTAGTGAGGGGGGGTAGAGTAGATCGTGAGGTGGCAATGTCGGGATTGCCTTGCGAGGGGCCCGGGATGTTACAAAAAAAATGGTAGTGGGAATGGATTGAACATGTACTTGAACCACAGGGTACAGGGTTCGATTCCCACGGAAGGCAAAAACTCTACTAGTGAGGGGGGTAGAGAAGATCGTGAGGTGGTAGTTTTGTTTGTAACAGCCCGGGCCCCTCGCAAGGCAATCCCGGCACTGCCACCTCACGATCTTCTCTACTCCCCTCACTAGAAGAGTTTTTTCCTTCTGTGGGAATCGAACCTTGTACCCTGGGGTTTAAGTACATGTTCATTCCATTCCCACTACCAATTGAGTTACTAGCTCAATTGGTAGTGGGAATGGAATGAACATGTACTTGAACCCCAGGGTACAAGGTTCGATTCCCACGGAAGGCAAAAACTCTACTAATGAGGGGAGTAGAGAAGATCGTGAGGTGGCAGTGCCGGGATTGCCTTGCGAGGGGCCCGGGCTGTTACAGGCGACACTACCTTTTCCGTGCCATTTTCGCATTTGTACTAGGATTAAAATCCCGGGAGCGACAATCATTAATCAAGTTAACGGAAAGTGGCTTGTCCATCATCCGCATTTGATTCCATACATAGATTACACAAGGAGACTGTTAACATTCTTCACGACGGTAAAGCTTCATTATGTACCTCGTGACAATAATCAGTTAGTTGATGCCCTAGCAACCTTATCCTCCATGATTAAAGTGCATCAATGGAACTATGTGCCCAGGATTGTGGTATCTTGTCTTGAAAGGCCCGCTTATGTGTTTGTATCCGATGTTATTGATGATGATAAGCCATGGTACAATAATATCAAAAGTTTCCTGAAATGCCAAGAATACCCGACGGAGGCATCCAACAAAGATAAGAAGACTCTGATGATGATAAGCCATGGCACAATGATATCAAAAGTTTTTCACTTCAATTTTGCACTTCATTCTAACTTTCCAAGGGAAATTTCTAGAACAACCCACCAATTTCCAAGGGAAGGTTCTAGAAGTTTTCCTAACTAACTCCTAACCATATTTCCAAACCTCACTCCTAAACAAAAGCAAACCTCAGCTTGTAGGTTGGTGAAAATCATAATCACTTTTGTTTTAAGTTATATCTCATTTTCTCGACATGTGTGTTCATTGCGTTTTGTTGATTGTTGATGCGTTAATTAATTGGATCATTAGTGTCGCTCCCGGGATTTTCATCCTGGTACAAACACGAAAGTGGCACGGAAAAGGTAGAGTCGTCAGCCAGGCATTTTTATCCCGAAAGAATGGGAAAGGTAATGCTGCACAAACCTAAGAGAGAAGGAAAGGATGAGGCCTTGCGAACCAAAGATCTGGGTTCCGGAGTCGGTTACGAATTGGGAAGGTATTAGCACCCCAATCCGTCAGTTGTACCCGACGGGATCCATGCTTGCTTGTTTTGTTTCAAAGGGTGAGAAATAAAGTGTTGCTGAACAAATGAACTGCTAACTGGAATGAGAATGAGAAAGGAGTTGAAAAAGAACAAAAAGAAAGAATGAGGAAAATGTAGGGAAAATAAAGAATATGCTCGAACGGGCCCTACCCCGCTGCCTACGTACCTCATCGGGAAAATGAGGATCAGAGTCGACATAGTTCGCCTAACTAAGACGGGAACTATTTGTTTGTGTTTTTTATAGCTTGAACTGCATATGTCTATGCTCACGTGTTGCAGGCTCGTCTGGTACGAGTGCTTTTACCGTCTACAGCCCCTAATACACAAACAGCTATGAAATACAGCACCTACTACAACCCCTAATACACAAACAACTATGAAACAATGCATAACACAAAGCAACTTTTTACAGCCAGCATGCAGCATGAAAAGGTAGGTGTAAAAGGTCAAATACAGCATGCAAGCACAACAAACAACATGTATTTTACAGCACCTATATGCAAAAACAGCTATGAAATGCAAAATACAAATTTGATTATTTTCATTTTTTAATGCACAAACTCAATGAAACATGTACCAACTTCATCATGAACATGCATTTGAACATAGGATCATCATACATAATTGAAAGAACATGGGCATTTTTGAAGGATTATGCAAGAATGCATCACATGGTTGATTATGCAACAAGTAATGCAAAAATGTAGCACATGAATATGGCATATGAACATGATGATCATTGATTATGAACATGCAATATGATAGATCAACAAGAATGCCAAACTCAATGCAAAATTCAGAATTGAAATGATGTGAATGATAGGATCAAACATGCAATCAAATTCAACCAAATGCACATACATACATGATTATGTAAAATGCAATATATCTTGATACAATAGGATGCGAAATGATTTAATGCAATGCGAAAGATATAAAAACAGAATGCAACATGATTATTCACATGCCAAATGATGCATAAACATTGCAACAAAATGCAATAAATCAAACTATGCACAAAGGAACACCTAAATGCATGATACGCAACATGAACGGAAACGCGTCGAAACGACTTGAAATGGGGGAATGAGCTACTGGAAATGGACCCAAAAATTCCCTAAAATCAGTACCTAAAAATGTATGAACATTAAAGGCACTAGAAACAAGAACTAAGCTATCAAATAAGCCAAGATTCCAAAAATTAACAGCATTAACCGGTTAACACTGATCCAGAATGTGAAAAAAGTTAAGAAATAAGTGCTTTTGGCCACAAACGCACTTCTAATGATCCCTTACCTACACATGAACATGCTAACACGAATTTCTACTCAAATGGGACTTATTTACACATGCTAACACCAATAACTATCTACACCTTAACTTCTAATCCATTAAAAATCATAAATCGCAAGCAACACATAACGAAAACGAAATTGATCACAAGCAAAGCGAAAAAACAATTAAAGAACGCCGAAAGTGGCAAGATGAAGAGAATAACTTAAAGAAGAAGTGATTTAGATCACCAACCTACGAATCGGAGAAGTGCTTCGGTGGATGTTGCAATAATCGGAGCTTGATCGAAGAGAAAACCAAGAAAACCGCGAA
Organism: Lathyrus aphaca; assembly: GCA_963966055.1. Taxonomy (NCBI): domain Eukaryota; kingdom Viridiplantae; phylum Streptophyta; class Magnoliopsida; order Fabales; family Fabaceae; genus Lathyrus; species Lathyrus aphaca. The sequence goes on from OZ014519.1 coordinate 458,089,515, forward strand.
TCCACAAAATAAATGCGTTCTTAATGCTTGAACCTTCGTGCACTTCCGATAAGCCGAAATCCTCACAAAAATCAGTAGCTTCTTCTTCCACAATCCACAAAATCAATGGAGGTTGGAGGTTAAGCTTCAAGATCTTCAATTTTCAATGTGAAACTTGAAGAGCTTCTTCAAAAGCTTTAGTGAAAAGGGAAAATGGAGGAAAAGTGAGAGTGAAAAAAGTGATTGTGAGAGAGTGAAAAATTTGGAAACTTGGGAGAACGAAAATTGTGTGTGTGTTTGTGTGTGTGTGTGTTTTTGGTTTGGATGAAAATGGATTAAATATGGTTTAGGTTTGGGGCCCAAGAATTAGGCTTGGGATCCAAAATTATGGTTTGGTAGTTAGTTAGGGTAAGGGTTGGAGAAGGAATATCTTGGAATATTCCTTGGAACACTCTAGAAGATGGTAGAGCATGGTAGAAGTTTCCAAGGGAAATGGAGTGGAATTGAAATGGAAAAACAAGAGGGAAAGAATGAAAGGAAGTGTGGAAGGAAAGTGGAAGGAAAAGTGGAGGGAAATGGTGAAATCAACCACTTTTCAAATGATTTTTGTTTTGATTTTTTATGATTCCTCCATCATTTCTTGACCAAATTTGAACCATAGGATCATTGTAACCCTATTTTCATGATTTCAATCTTAAAAGTCAATAGTCAACCTTTTTTACCTAGCTCGGTTTCCTTTTCCCCGATTCTTCGATTTTCAGTCATCTGGCCAGTCGAACTTCTTCAAAAATGAATTTGTGGACGACATTTGAACCCTAGGCACTTGACATCATATATAATACAAAGGAATCCTCTTTGAATCATGACTTCATGCAGAAGCCCAGCAGAAGTGAAGGCTTGTGGGATATTGTACTGCTTGCCTCCTTTGATCAACTCAAATCTTTGCAAGGCTTGTGGCTTCAAATGAAGGCTTCTGGGATATTGTGAACCCTTTGCAGAAGGTTGAGAAGCTTTGTGGCCCTGTGATTGCCTTTGTATAGCCTTCGGTTGCTCCAATCATTGATCACATACCTATGTCTCAGCTATGCTACACATGATGCAATGTTTTTGGTTATTTTATGAACTTATGTATGCAAAATGCTATGCAAAATGTTGGGGAAATGAGAGGGAAAATTTTGAGGTATTACAGTTAGGTTTTAGGATCTTGATGTGTTTGTGGTTAAAATTGATGATGTATTGGTGCATTTAGGTGTAAATTTCGTGCTCACTTGATAGGAAGGGTATTAAGAACCTTTAGAAATAAGTTGTTGCTGGAAGTGCTTTTTTCTGCATGATTTTTTGCTACTGGTTCAGTGTTAACCGGTTAGCACATTGTTTAACTGGTTAACACAATGTATTTTGGTGTTTTCTTCAGATTTTAGATGTGTTAACCGGATAACACATTAGTTAACCAGTTAACACTAAGTCAGGTTGAGTTTTTTTGAGCTTTTTCTTGTATGTTTGCATGACATTCCATACCTAATCACCTTGGATCATTAGGATATCATTTTAGGGAATTATTATGAGTTGTTTTGGTGCAGGTTCATGTATCTTCAACATCTTTCAACATGCATGTTGCTTACTTCTGATTTTTGGCATAACTATGTATTTGTGATCATGGTGTGTTGTGAATGTTGTTCCCATGTTTGAACCTCATTGTTGGCATGATAATAATTGATTAAATCAATGTTTTTTTTTTTTGCGTTCATGTTCGATGCAAGTTTTGGACACTCATGTGCATAATCGAAAATGTTGCATATTGCTTGATAAAGGGGAATAATACATGTATGCATGCATACATTCTTGCTTTCATGATTGTTCTATGTTTTCATTTTGATGTTAATATTTACATTAGTTAGAATGCATTGTGATGCATGTTCAGGCTTTGTGGTTTCTTGTTTGCATTAAGTGTTCAATTCTTGAAAATGCACATTACTTTTTTGTGACAATCCATTGATGCAAAGTGGTTGAAATGTTTGCATTTTCACATGTCCATCTTCATATTAATAATGTTGCATTATTTGATGTTGTTATTTAGTGCATATCTCAGTGTTGTGATACATGAATTTACATGTTAAAAGGCTTAATTCGGCCATGTATTTCGCTGCTGCATTTCTGAACAATAGCTGTTAAATGTATGCTGCCATGCCCTATTTTTGCACTTTTAACACCTGCTGCCATGCTGTTAGGTAGTTGTAATAAGCTATTTGTATGTCATTTGCATGTTATAATTGATTGTGTACTGAAGCATTGTTATAGCTACTGACTTTGGAATTTATCTAACCTTTAAGTACCCTTAGCTTTAGGTTTGAGTCTAGTTGGAACCCTAATCATTTTAGACGATGTTTGATGCTTAATTGTTTTCTTTTTTTTATCATTTTTTATTTCATAAATCATTGAATTTACTAACCTTTTCAGGGGATAATGGTAATTATGAAGAATGTGGATGTGCATCCACATTCTACCTTCTTCCTTCCTCTTTTAAGCTTTCAATTTGTGTGATTGTGACAAACATTTTATGCTTCTTTGACATTGCATTTCTCTTCATCCCTTTGAGTTCTCATATCATCTTAAATCCTTGAAGTGAGTTAGAACTTGCTTTTCTCTTTTCTTTTAGGATTAGAATACCATACTTAACCCTTAGGATCTCCAAGCATGATAACATAGGGTTGGTTTTAGTTTCCCATTTAGTTTTACCTTTGTTTCCTTGAGTATTCTCTTCTCATCTCAAAACAAAAGCTCAAAAACACATAATAAAGGTTGAACTTCTTCATGTTCCAAGAGACTTTTCCATGGGGTTCTTTCATTCATCCCATCTCGGGGTGAGGTGTAAGTCATCTAGCATGATGAACAAGTCTTAGCATGAAGTGGTATCACAAATAAAACCAAAAACACTTCTTCATTCTTAAAACAACAAAAACACTTAATAAGAAAAAGTATGCTAGGGTGCTTGAGCCTCAATACTTAGAACTAAGCTTGGGGATCTTCTCCGTCATTAGGTGTGCTTCTTCTTCATTCCATTTTTGAGTGATGTAAGAAGTACACACTCCATTGAATGAGACTTGAATACATTCTCTTACGCGAAGCATTTCAAATAAAAAACTCCTAAGACATAACAAATAGACAACACATATTATTTTCTCATCTCATACTCCTTTGCAGACGTATTATACCCCAAAAGTTTCCCTCCCACAATCAAAGCAACGTGTCTCAAGAGTTCTTTCAAGGTTTACAAGGTTCATAATTGGTCAAAACGATAGAAGACAAAGCCTCCTCCTGAACAGGGATCCAGCATTAGGGTTTTGAATTTCTCCAAGATAAATGGACTTTCAAGGCCTCAAGTGAGCTTCATAACATCCCACATGTCTTCAAGATCCCCATGTCAAGTTTCAGAGCTTTCCCAATAAGTTTGACCAGTCAAATGTTCAAGTATTCAAAAATCAGTCAACTTGATAAAAAAAGTCAAACTGAGGTCAATTGTGGTCAACTCAAAGTCAAACTTCAAGATTTTTGTCAACATCAAGGTTATGAGGTAAAATTCATCATTTGATAAAGGTTTGATCATGATTCATCAAGGAAATCTCAGATCATCAAGAATCAAGAAGTTTTTAAATTAGGGTTTCATAGTAAAAGTCAACTGAACTTTGACCAGCCATAACTTTCACATACTTCATAAAATATTTCCAATCCAAGGCTCATTTTGAAGCAAGTTGAATTCTCTACAACTTTGTGTCTCACAAGCCAAGGCCAGATATGCTTCATTTGGAAGGTATAAGCTAAAACATTATAGGTCCTTTTGAAAGTCAACAAAAAGTCAACTTTTCCAAAGCTCATAATTTGAAAATGGTAAACGATATAGACATGGGACCAAAACGGTTGGTTATAGGACTCTCTAAGCTTTCTAAAAAGTACAAGAACACCTTCATAGACTTAAAATTGAGGGAGTTATGCCTTGTCAAAGTTGGGAAATTTTCAAGGGGTGTATGAAGCAAAAAAAGGTCTTAACTTCAAAATTTTCTAAATGGGCCCATAAAATTGCAACTCAATCTCAAAGATAAAGTCATGCACAACCCAATGACCATTTATCCTAATTTTTATAATTTATTTTATATTATTTTGGATTTTATTTGTTAAAATTCAATTTTAATAAAAATAAAATATAAAAAGTCAATATTTAGATCAAATCTTTGTTCTAGAAGCATATAAAAAACATTTAAGGTGATTGAATACTCTCCAAATTCGTGCTAGACCAATTTAGTAAGGATATATGTGATTTTTGAATCATTATGTGTGATTGATTTCTTCATGACCAAGCAACTAAAATCCATGAACACAAAGCCCAATTTTTAACCTAATTGTATTCTACTATAAGTACATAACAATACCAAGGCATAAAAAAACGAATTTTGGCAGGTCAGGACATTGTTTCAACTTCAAAAAATTTCAAGAAAAGTTGCATTCTGTTTTGGAGATTTAGGCACTTTCAAGACAAAACAAAGATGACAATCTCTTCTAGGATGATCACTGAACGTTTCCCCATCATCATCATCATCTAAAACCTAACATAACTCATAAATTGAATTTGTGTTTTATGTTATTCTTGATTTTTTTCCGAATCATATACTTGATGCATCTTACTTGAGTTTTAATTACTGATTCTTGTTTGTAACAATGTGCAGATTATTTCTGGAGGTTTTAATTCGATTTCTAATGCAGGAGGATCAAAATGCCATTATTAGGTTTTTTGAGGTCGCGAATTAGGGGTTCCATAAAAAGCCTATTTTAGACCAAATTAATGACATATTTGGATTTATTGGACTGATTTTGATTGATCTGGATCCTTAGAATGAATTTATTGCTCGTATTCTTAATGTTTGAACTTGCATGACTTATATTGACGAAGAAGATCCGTCACTATAGCCTTTAGCTACAACAAAAACGTCACTAAAACCCAAGACAACGGCTGGAGGTTGAAGATGGTGATGGCGCGGTTTTCAATTTCAAATTTTACTTTATATTATATAATAATGTTTTGATATGATTCACAAACTATGCAGTTAGCCTAGTGGTCACACGCGTGCGTTGGTAATCAAAGGGGACTGGATTCGATCCCAGGTTTCCCAATTTTTTAATGCCTTGTTTTAACTTCAGGTTTAATATTTAATTTGTTTTGCCCAGATCATATACCAGCTGCGCGTGCAGCCCAGTGGAATGCTTCTAGTCTGGTAAGGGGGAGGTCCTTGGATCAAAACCAAGCCTCCCCATCTTTTTTTGGGAGCACTTCGTTGTTTCCTTTTTTAATTTCCTTAATATTAATTATTATATTATTAGGTTATATTAATTATTCTATTAACCAATTAATTAATTTAATAATGTCATTTAAAAACAAACTCACTAATAGTTTTCTTAAACTATTTTCTTTTTTCTAAAAAATAATAATATTATTGTAAGTATTTAATTTCTATCAATTTGTAAATTAATTAAAACCTTTTCTTTTCTTAATAAATTCACTAATAAACCTTTAATTTCTCTTTTAATGAATTTCACTAATTATCTTTGTTTCTTAATGTTTAATCCATTTTTTTTCTTAATAATAAAAGTTTTTCTTGTAAATTAATCAATTTATAAATGAATTTATTAATTAGGTTATAATTTTCTTAATAAACTCTATTTTCTAAAATCAACCATAATTTATGTTTAAAAACCTAATTTCCTTCCTAACCTTAATAATTGTATGCTTGGTTATTTTTATAATTCTCTTTATTTTATTTATTTGTCTACTATTTAGAAAATTGTATAGGCTATTATTTGATGTAATTTATTTTTCTGCTCGATTATTATGTATTTGCCCCTAAGCGATGTAATAGCGTAGGATTTATTGTTTTTTTTCGCATTTTATTTATTTTATTTTATTTATGGTTGTCGCTCCCACCAGATGACACATGGCCATACGGGGTACAAACGCGAACGGTCGGTGAAAGAGAGAACATGAAGATGAACTGAAAAGAGTTGCCAGCTGGGCATTTTTATCCCGAAGGAAAGGTAATGCTGCATAAACCTGGGAAGATATGGATAAGACGGTCGCGAACCAGAGAAACTGAGAAAGGGGTTGGTTACAACCTGGGAAGGTATTAGCACCCAGATTGTCCGTCGTACTCAACGGGATCCACGCTTGAAAGATTTGTGTTTAAAGGGGTAGTGTCAGTGCTATCTGTGTGCAAAAGCTGGAAAAGAATATACAAGTGTCAGTGTAAAAGAGATGTGAAGTGAATTGCTCAGGAATGAGGTTTAAAGAATAATGCTGGAAGAGGGGGAATATACAGAGACTTTTGTTCGATAACAGTTAAGTTATGCCTACGTATCCTCTCGTGTAATGAGGAAGTTAGAACACCGTAGTTCGACTCAAAGAGACTGAAAGATAAATTGACTTGTGAACTGCTTACTTGCCTATGCTCAAGTGTATGACCTGTCTGGCTCAGGTGCAAACTGTCTTGCATTAGACGGAAGAAGCAAGTTCTCGTTTGTGAGTGAAAGAGGTGAGAAAAGAATCCCGAAGGAGACGATTATTGTTTGTTTTTTTTGGTATTTTTCAATCTTTTATTGCTTTTTGTGTTTGTCATAAGAAAATGAGCTTAAGCCTAAACCAAGGGTTAGTAAACTCATACATCCTCCCTCTGATTAGGGGTAATGAGAATACCTTAAGTATGAAGTAAACACCTCACACTTAATCACCATGATGTAGGATTAAGATCATTAACCTACTTGCATTTATTTAAATGTTTTTGGAGTTTTGTCTAGTGTTAAGTAATGAGTTTAAGCCATAATCAAGGATTTAATGGACCCATTACACCATCCTAAGAGAAGGATAATAAATGAGAACATTTAAGCTGAGGAAGATACCTCAACTTAATCCATGATTAGGGATTAACCTCATGACAAAACAAAGCCTTTATTAGAGTGAATTTTAGTTAATGATAAGATTAAGAAGTGAATTTTATGGTTTGTAAGACAACCTGAGGAGGACTTGTCCATTAACACTAGGGTTAGTCCTTCTTGACCAATTAAGGAAGAATTAGAACCCTAATGCAAGGCCCAAGTTACAAGCTTATTGTCTTGGTGATTATTAGATGGATTGATTAAGAGATTTAAACACATCATGGGTTTAACACTTAGGATTAAAGTTATACACTCCATCCTAAGAGAAGGATGTAGGCATAACCTTAATCACAAAGCCTTAAAACCTTGAAGGTTTAGTCTCTGATTATGAGATGAGGAGAGAGACACAAAAGATGACACAAAGGTAAAACTAATGGGGGGGACTAATCAAACCCTAATTGTTAACATGCTTGGGTATTCCTAGGGTTTATGAGGCTTGCAAGAGATATTCAAGAAGAGCCACCAAGGAAGAAACAGATGAAAGGAGGAGGAGCAGAAAAAGCAAGTCAACTTACTTCACTTAAGAAGATAAGTTGCTTGAAAAAAGAAGGTGAAGGAGGAACATGAATGAGCAAGCTCACTCTAAGACAAATATAAAATGCAGCAAAGATGCATAAAATAAGAGATGAGAAGAGAAGTGAGAAGTGAAGGCAAATTCACTTCTCAAAGTACTTACCCCCTGAAAAGTTAGCAAAAGGAAATGAAATGAAATGAAAATGAAATGAATGCAAGGATGAAAACCAAAACCAGAAGCATGTTCATGGTGTAAATGATGCTAAGAGATGATGCAAATGTATATCAAGAGCAATGGATGATCATACAAGTAATGAGAATGCAAATGAAGCATGAAAGGGACATGAAAGTTCATGAATGCTCATGGAATGTAATGAATGCATAACATGGAAAATGGATGAGGAAATGATCAAGAATGAGTCTAATGTGTCCTAAGATGTCTTATAAGTCATGTGAATGAATAAAATGTCATGGAAAGTTCATGAATGCAAGCATATGCAAGATGTATGCAAGAGAAGATGAGAAATTAGGGTTTTCATGCAACATGAGATGCAAAACTCAAAAACAGAAGCAAATGACAAGATAAAAATTTGAAAATCCAATCAAGAGAAACCTAACCCCATATGATATCACACCCCAAAGGAGAAGACCTAACTCTTAACCTAATGAAAGATATGATTTTTCTAAGTTATCTAGGATTTTAAGGTACCTAAAGGGAAAAAATGCAAATCAATTCAAAAAGGCAGAAGAAATTTGTAACAAAATTATTCTAGAAACTACATGTCAAATGAAGATCAATTAAAAAAGAATCATTATCATACCATTCTTGGTTAGGCAGAAAAGAATTCTTGAAGTTAGGGTTCTAAAATGTGAATTTTATGAACCCTAAATTCAAGAAAATTATCAAAAATGGTTCAAAACCAAAAAGAAATTTGTGTGGATGGTATGACAATGTCTCTAAATGTTTAAATATGCAATATGAATTTTTTGGGATTTTTTAGAAACCTAAATGATATTTTAATTAATTTTCATTAATTAATTAAAATAAAAATTTAAATGTTTAAAAAATGTTTTTTTAATGTGAAAAATAAAAATAAAAATATTTTTGGGTTAAGAAAATTATTTGAAACAAAAATGCAGAATAAAAATATTTTTGGAAATTTTTAGCTATTTTAAATAAATCATGCAAAATAAATGAGAAAAATTGAAATTAAAATTGAATTAAATAAAAGTAAACGCAAAGAATGGCTGAGATTGAATCTGGGGTTTCTAGGGTTGACTGGCGCCAGATCCTGTGGCCTAAATTCAAATCCAGCTAATCTCAATTAATTATTTATTTAATCCTAATTAATAACTAATGAAATGATCGGGTCCATTCAACGCGCGCAGGAGATGAAGATCTAATGGTCCACGTTTAAACAGAAGCCCTAACCCTAATTACACATTAATGACTTTCAGGTCACCGGAGAAGAGCTTATCTTTTTCCCTAGGTAATTTCTGGAGCTCTAAAGCTCCATATTAACTCTCCTCACTCCCCTAAGCTCAAATCTACCCTCAAATCACATTTATTCTCACTCAAACTCAAGATTCGAAAGGAAGAACAAAAATGGCAGAAATTTCAGATAATCAGTACAAGCTCGTTTCTACACCATTTTCAAAATTTCAAAGTCCAGAATGACCAGTGAAGCATGCTTATTCATTTTGTAACATAAAAGAGAGATTCTGGAAAAAAATAAATTCAGATGGCTACCTGAGGTGGAGCTTTTCACCCTTGAGCTTTCTAGCCACTTCCTTGGTGCAGAATGACTCTAATGAACCTCCTGAGGCAGTTGCAATGCTTGGAAAGCTTTGAGGATGGCTGGTTTGAGTAGTAGCAATCCAACTGGTCAGAAATCATGTTTGGTGTATGGAGTGTTTTTGGTTGTTTCAATGGTTGGTTTGTGATCAGTGAGTGATTTAGAGATGAATAGTGGAATTTGTTTTGAGTTTGAGTAAGTGTGCAATGAGTTTCGAAGGAAAATGCAAGAGGGAGAGTTTTTTTGGCAATGCTGAGTTCTTGGAGGTTTTAGCTTGTGTGTCCTATGACAAATTATCTTTGAGGCATGCTTGTAGTGTCTGGATTGGGCAGAGAGTGGGTGGTGGACTGTTGTGATTGGTATGGGTGAATTTGCATAAAGTCAACATTTCTTGTACTTGAGGTATGGGCAAGAATTCAGCTGGCCTTTGGGCATGTCCATGCGCAGCTGACTTCAAGGAAGTCCATAAATTCAATCTTGAGGCAATTCAGCATATGGGAGCAAAGTTGTGGGGCCTTTTGCAAATATGTGAAGTTTTGGCCCCTTTGAGAAATCTTGCAATTCCTTGGGCAATTCTGATCTAGAGGCAATGCACTATGATGTTATGATGTATTGAAGTGTGTTTGACGTCACAAAAAGTCTTGGCAAGTGGTTTTGCAAAGAATCCCTTTTGGTGCATTCTTGAAATTTATGGGATTTTTGCCAACTTTGACAAGCCATAACTTGAGTTCCATAATGAATTAGAACTTGTTCTTATACTTTTTGAAAAGGGAATGATCCAAATACAACTTTCATGACCAACAATTTTGCATTTGAAGCATTTTTGGTTGAGAAAGAGGAGGTTGAAAAACTTTCCCAAAATGGAAAATTTACATTACAAGTCATTTCCATTTTTGGCAACTTTTGGTTTAGCCCACTTTTCTTCAATTTTGTGAACTTCTAAACACTTCAATGATCAAATAAAGATCATATAACCTTAATTTGATGAAAAATCCACTTTGGTTCCATGTTGGGGGGCCCTAGATGCCCGGATTTTGCTCTGACTTGCTCAAGAAGTTACCCAGTGATCAGATGACTTCCACAATGAATTTCTTCACCAAACTTGGTATGCATGATCCTCATAACATAATGAGACCAATGGAAACAAGATTGGACAAAAAATTTGGAGTTATGGCCTCTGAAACCCAAACCCTAATTTCAGGTCATATGTGCAGTTAAACCCTAGCTCTGCTTCCATGCTTTGCAAGTTCTTGTGATTCTTTGACTTACTTGATCTTTGGAGGATAAAATATGATGATTGAACATACATGGACCCTCTTGAGATGATTGATGACCTCTGGAGTGGCTCAGATGGATCCTGGATTGCTCAGATCACAAACCCTAGATGCAGATGAACTTGAACTAACACAGTGAAGCAAAAATGCAATATGATATGATATGCTTGAACTGATGCAAATATGAAAGATCACAAGCCATGGTGTGAACTTAGTGAGGGAAAATTTGGGGTGTTTACAATGGTTAGTAAATAGGGAGTGCAAAACCTAATTTATTTAAAAAGTATTTCGATAATTTAATTTAAAAAATTAAATATCTGAATAAAATCACTCACACACGTAAGTCGATCTATGATCGTCGTCTGCACCTCCTAGGGTTACCCTTCTTAAGTTGCCTTTATATGGTCAAGTCCCTCGAAAATAGGGGTGTCTTAAGCAAACGACCCTACAAATAAAAATCATCTTGTCCCCCCCTGTTTAAAAGATCAAGTCCCTACGATGTTGCCTTCGATAATGATTTTGTCACTTCGGTTTAAAAGATGATAGTCCCTCCCAATTGCTAAAGATACCCCTCAAGTTTCCTTCATTGATCATACAATAACCCTACGCCCGTCCCTTAAATAAATCCAAGGTAATGACTATTTATTCCTTAATAATAGGGACAGTCTTACCCTTGAAAGAACATACAAGAACATGAATGACTTAGTCTAGGGTAGGAACTCTAAGTTACTGGCTCACACCCTTTAAAATACTTTTCACACCTCACAATTTTCAAACATTTTCAAAACAAAGGCTTTGTATACATCCATACGAGGATCATTACAAAGTACTTAGAAAATTTTCTAATCACACACTTCACCTTTTCAAAACAATTAAGTGAGCTAAGTAACTAAGAGCCCATGGATAACCATGGATATAAAGGGTGCTAACACCTTCCCTTTATATAACCTACCCCCCGGACTTAAGTCTTTTAAAATAGGAATTTCCTATTCTTTTATGTCCTTTCCACATGGATAAAATAAAAGTCGGCGGCGACTCTTGTTATCTACAACATTTATAGAAAGTCAGTTCTCCCACCGTGTTACAGAACTAGCAGATCTGCTGGGGAGTTACTAAGTAAAAGAGGGGTGCCCTTAGGAATTAGATCACTTAATTATTTGCTTTGTTTGATTTATATTATCTGTTGGGCTTTTGTGTGAAAGATCCCGAATCTAGTGTACCCTAGGTAAGTAGCAATAGACCAAGGAAAATGTACAACGTATACCGATATGGTTGATCTGGTGGCTACGTTAGTGTAACTTCTTGATCGGTTCTTATGTTCCTTAAGTAAGTTGAGGATAACCTGAGGCTGCCATACATTTTCATTACACTAACTAACTTTGTAGAACCCTAGTTAACCCATCTTGGCCTTTAGAAAGTAGTGAGATAGATGACTTTGGTGAAGACTAAAGTTGGTTGATACTCGATGCTACGCTCATTGAGATTCTAATTTTGGGAGATTTTGGTTGGCAAGTAAGTTGCCTACTGAATAACAACCCTTGATAAGGATCAATGATATTGATATCCCTTAGAACCTGGTTACTTTTGTAGGACAAGATGAACCAACCAAACTTCAGGGCGGGGGGGGGGGGGTACTTTCCTTTAAACCTCATGCAAGCCTCTAAACATATGGATATTGTGTGACTTATTTGTGTGTGCCAAATGTTTGTGATTGAACATAACATCATAAGCATAGCATTTTCACTAACCATTTCAAGGACCAAAGGATTTATCTTTGTTCTTTGTTGCAGGTTATGGCTTCCACTCGTAGGAACACTATCTGGATCAACTTTGTAGGACTACCTTCTAAGCTTAAGGAATTGGTCTCTAAAGTTTTTGAAAGCTCCCAATTCATCAAGAAACATGGTTACCTGATGGATCTAGTTACTTCAGGGTTCAATGAAGATATGATGAGTGTCCTATTCAAGTTCTTTGGTCCTAAACATCATTGTTTCACGTTCCCCGACTATCAGCTGGTACCTACAATGGAAGACTTATCCAAACTCCTGGGTATGCCTATCCTTGATCAGAGACCCTTCATAGGCTTAGAGAAAGAGTCCAAACTTGAAGTCATTGTTGCAGCCCTACATTTGAAGAAATCAGACATTGTTCTAGAAACGAGAAGTGGAGTTAAGGGTATTCTTGCTAAGGTATTGATAGAGAAAGCTCAAGTGTTCTTGGATGCTCTAAGCTATGATGCTTTTAAGGAGATCTTAGCCTTGCTGATCTATGGTTTGGTGTTGTTCCCTAATCCAGACTAGTTCATAGACGTACACGCCATCAACATATTTCTGACTCACAATCCAGTGCCTACATTACTTGGAGACATCTTGCATTCTCTTCATACTCGTACTACAAAGGCGAGGGGAACTTTGATGTGTTGCATACCTATATTATCTAGGTGTTTTATTTCTCACCTTCCTCGATCAGTGATGAAGAATGAATAAGGGTTAAGGTGGTCTAAGAGGATCATGTCACTTTCTCATTCAGACATTCATTGGTGTTCTCGGTCTATGGAGAATGTTACTATCATTAACCGTTGTGGGGAGTTCTCTAATGTACCACTCCTTGGCATAAGATGGGGAATTACTTACAACCCTTCTTTAGCTCTACGACAGATTGGTTATGCTCGGAGTAATGGTCCTCATGACATGCGTATTCAAGGAATTGTGTTTGATTACGACAACGGTCTTCAAGGTTATCGTCAAAGGTTTATACGAGCTTGGAGCAAAGTGAACAAGGCTGATAGTAAGACTTTGGAACCAAAGTACTCCATTCCTATGGAACCTTATCTCAGATGGGTGCGATCTCGTGCTCAGACTCTTATGATGCCATATCATGTTGTCCTACCAGTTACTGTGGAGCCTGTTGTTGAAGGAGATGTTCCTTACACCATTCTCCATCCTGATATGCCTATTGATTTAGAGGAACTGCAGAAGTCTTGGATCCAACTAAGGAGAAAAGAGATACTTTTGAGACTCAATTTAGAACTAGTCAAGAAAGAGTTTTAGAGCTGACAAAGCAACTTCACGAGGAGCGAAACCTCAACACATACCTCCATACAAAGAGGAAGTGTCCATGGGAGACTTAAAACCCCATATATTTATTTTGTAATTTATTGTCATTTCCTTTCATTTTAAGCCCAAGGGGCAAATTATTTTAACGCTTACTAATAAAAGTTTTGTTTTGTTTTTGTCTTTAAAGAAATTTAAATCCTATGTGGTCCTTGAAAACATTACATATGCATCTACATACCATATCATTGCATGACAGGTTTTCACAGCAGGTTTCAAGAGGTGATCATGAATTTGTCCAAGGGGCAAGAAGAGTTGAAAGCCCTCCTCTCTAAGGACATGAAAAAGAAGAATCCTAAAGACAACGAGGATGATCAGTTGGAACAACTACAAGCAGAGATGACAGAGATGAGAATCCAGATGAATGATCAGGTGGCTCTTATCCAAAACATAGCATGGGGGCAAGAAGAGCTGAGAGTCTTTGTCAATAAACTTCAAGGTAATAGAGTCGGGAATCTAATCATCAGTCAACCTCTAGTGAAACAAGCTGACTTGGTTGAAAGGAAGATGAGGATAAGAGAAGGAAAGAGACATGCTACTACTGATAGTTCTTCAATTGAAGAAAGAAGATCTTATAAGGTTAATCCACCTCGACACAAGGAATGTAGAAGACAATTCATCCAATTCAGCACGCAAATGTCACAAATTTTGCAATGCTTGTTGGAGATGAAGTTAATTTCCTTGGAAAATTCTCCTTGAAAGCCCAAAAATTCCTCCCCTCACTATAATCCCAATGCAAGGTGTGCGTGTCACTCCAATTGTCCTGGACATGACACTGCTAACTGTTGGGCATTGAGGAATAAGATTCAAGATCTGATTGATGAAGGAATCCTCGAGGTTACGCAAGAATAACAAGTTGAATTCTCCTATCATCCATCAAACACCAAAGCTGCAAGCCAAATCACCCGAGGGAGTCAGAAAGAAAGCTCACCAACCCCTGCTGAAGTTTGGGACACCTTGGGACAGCCAAGTGGCAAATTTGATTTCGTGGTAAAATATACTGCTCCTGAAAGTTCACAGATTGCAATCGAAGACATTCAACCAACTAGATGGGTCATGATTTGATTTATTTATTTGTAATTTCCTTTGTTTGCTCAAGCACTTACTATTATGTTGAACTTTGTTTTACATTAATGCATTGCGTATGTTTGTCTTGAATTAATCCATTCGTTTCACTATATTTAAAACTATGCTTCTTACTTCTATTTTGTGATATTTAACTCTTGATAAAGTTGTAAGCCTTTAGAGGGAGGATGACGAAAACAATACCGTAATCTTATGCAGTATGCTTTTGAATAGACTATGCTGATGATGTACATGCATTGTTTCAATTCCTAAATAGTGGATATATAAGGAAGTTAATCCCTAGTTAACCCTTTTGAGCCAAAGAAGTAGGAGTTTTTCTTTCTCAAGCAAGTTAAAACCCTTATTCATAACTTGGGGTAGGGCAGTTACTCAGTTAACTCAATTATGCCAATTGTATGTATTGTATACAACTAATGATGGTTCCCTGCAATCATTAAGCCTGACAGTCAATATCTAGCAAAAGAAAAGCTCACTAAGTCAAAACCTATGAAGGAGACTTAGTAAAAAAAACATTGAGACATCCCACTGACTGTAATCTTGAAATAAACAGTTCAGGCAAAAGGAAGGGATAACAAAGTCAAAATAAAAAGAGGGCACTACAAACCCTCAACGAAAAAAAATGACCGGTTCTTCAAAAACACTGATGTTAGTGTTATAATTCCAAACCACTTTGAAGCCTCAATTCATAAGTTAACCGAACATAGGACTGAAGAACATCACAAAGAATGGGTTGGGTACAAATAAAATTTGAGCCTTTATCTTTTGTTTCTTAAACCGTGAACCAGGCCACATTATAACCCTTTAAAAGTCCTATTTGAGGCATGGTTAGTTCGAAAGCGTACCACTACAAAAAGGTATCCTGACTCCTTTAAGTCTTATTATAAATCTCGAGCTAATATCACAGTTTTATAAACATTGTTCTGCTAAAAAAACATTTTTCAAAAAACTTCAAGACAAACATAAGCATTGCATTTTGAATATCATTGTTTGCATATAACTAAGTGTTTGACAACAGAGAAACTTACATGATAAAAAGTCAATGAATCAAAGTCCTCCCGACAAACAAATTTGCTTTCTGGATATACAAAGGGTCATAGTCACTATCTTCTAATAAAGGGGGCATGCCATGTTATTTTGGTCAATCAGCTCAAGATTCAACTATGGTTAATAGCCAGGGGAAACACTCATCTATCTGAAGCACCAAAGGAAACATTACCAAGTTCATGATGCCAGGGGCATATTATTTTGGGGAATTTTGTTTGTTTCTCTTGAGGAAGCTTTCAAACACGGCCATTTTGGAATAAGTCATCTTCAGTTATTGGCAACGCTCTCTTTTCAAACCTAATTAGATCAAATTCAGTTGCAAGCTCCTTAACCATTGACCAGGACGTACACGATCCATCACAGTCTGAAAATACATTCCTCTCGGAAATAGATTGTTTGGGCCAATAGTATCAGATGGTGTCAATATCATGTCTTCGGATCCAGCCATGAGAATTCCTAGAGAATTACTCTGGGAAGTCGAGAATCTCAGAATTCCTAAAATCCATTGGTTACTTTGAATGAGTATACACCTTCAAAATTGATATAATCCTATTTTCGAATTCAAGTTTACTTTTCCCTCTTTATTCAAGTAAGAAATGTATTCCGAATTCAGGTTTACTTTTCCCTTTTTACTAAAGCGAGAAATGTTCATTGATTATGTTTGAATGTATATATGCTTTTGAATATGATTGCTTTTTACCATAAATTCATAAAATACAATAATAGTATTTACCAAGGACGATCGGAGATAGGAATCCAACGAATCTTCGCCGGTTCATCCCCACAGAGTAATCTTTACGGATATTCTTACAGAATACTTTAAATAGTTTCATTTCAAATACAATATATCCTCCGAAATTTTGATACTTGACCGGATAAGTCTCCCGGAGCAATATCCACCTCTTTTATCCTCAGTCAGGATTTTCAGGAACTTAATCCTTCAATAAGAAGTATGACGAATGAAAACGGGAGGTTCTAAATACGATATTCCAAAACAAGATAGGAACAAAGTCTTCATATTCCTCAACAACGAATCGAGATTTATTTTCCCCAGCCAGCAGTTGTTCTACGAAGCTACGCATGCGCCTCAACTACATAATTCATACATACATCATCATATCATATCATACGTATACAACATTCTCATGAGATGTCATCTTGCAAAGTGTTATATACATCATGATATTTGCATAGAACTAACCTTGTTTTTCAGGTTAATTCCCCAACAGACAAACGTCATCAACAACTTATTCTTGGGTTGCTATATCCCCCCAAGGGTTACTTCAAACAATATATCTTGGACTGCTAAATCCTCTAGGAATACATATCACAATACCTTGGGTTGCTTTATCCTCCCAAAAGCTATATAACAATACCTTGGGCTGCTTTATCCTCCCAAAAGCTATATCACAATACCTTGGGCTGCTTTACCCCCAAAAGCTATATCACAATACCTTGGGCTGCTTTATCCTCCCAAAAGCTATATCACAATACCTTGGGCTACTTTATCCTCCCAAAAGCTATATCACAATACCTTGGGTTGCTTTATCCTCCCAAAAGCTATATCACAATACCTTGGGTTGCTTTATCCTCCCAAAAGCTATATCACAATATCTTGGGCTGCTTTATCCTCCCAAAAGCTATATCACAATACATTGGGCTGCTTTATCCTCCCAAAAAGCTATATCACAATACCTTGGGCTGCTTTATCCTCCCAAAAGTTGTATCACAATCTCCCTATTTTTGAAAAAATCCTAAAGATATTGGGCAGAATCAAATCTTGTTCTCACAATCTCCCTATTTTTGATAATGACAAAACATTGTATTTTGAAGAGCCAATTTTGTACGTGGTAATAAATGGTAATTGACATGAAATTAGTTCAGAATCATCTTCCCTTTACCAGATACTCTCCCCCTGATTGTAATTATCCCAAAATTTTATTTATGCTAGTTCAGAAGCTCCCCCTGATCCCAAGACTCATAAAATAGAAAGTTTCAGTTTCCAGATCATAAGATAGAGAAGGAATACTTCCCTATATCGACTCGTCAGAGTCTGACTAGAACACCAGTCCTCATCTCATATTCTGGTTTCTATCTAAACTTAGATGATAAATAATGGCCAAAGCCTGATATTCAATGTCTTAGAATGTCAGAACTGTGATTCAGAATCTAGATATTGAGTTTCAAAATAACTTCCCTATTAATACTCCCCCTTTTTATCATAATCAAAAAGGAAAAAAACTTAGATGAGCTATGAACAAACGATGATACCATCAGAATATAAATTAAAAGAGGATAAGCTCAAAAGATTTTCAAAAGAAATTTTGGGAAGAGTATTTATAGTGATTATCTTGAAATTCTAGCCTCATACAATTATAATTCTCGAAGTATCACTTCAACGAATAAATATGATCAAAAGACCTAACTCATCTATTTAGTGAAGAGTTTGCTTTTCCTTAGTTTCTGAATAAAGTACCTTCTAACTTGTAGAAGTATTTCTTTTAGAAATTCACAACTCCATATTTTCTTGGAGTCAAAACCTCTTGTTACACAGAAAGTCTAAGCCAATTTTGAAGGAATTTATTCTGGACAAATGCCCGTATTTAAGTTCCTTAGAGCTTCTGACACAATTTAGAACTTGCTTCTTCTTTCTCTAGAATACGTGTTAGATGCATAAGGGTTTAAGAAAGTTTGCTTTTTGGAATATCAAACTTATTTAGAAGTTCTTTTGCATATTTACTTTGATGAATATATGTTGCATCTGGATTTTGATCAATTTGGATTCCCATGAAGAATTTGAGTTCTCCCATCCGACTCATTTCGAATTCTGCTTGCATCAACTTAGAAAATTCGTTGCATAAGACAGAATTAGTAGAACCAAAAATGATATCATCAACATAAATTTGAACTACAAGAATATCATTCTTAAATGTCTTGCAAAAGAGTGTAGTATCAACCTTCCCTCTGGTAAAATCATTTTCCAAAAGGAATGTACTGAGTCTGTCATACCAAGCTCTGGGAGCTTGTTTTAGACCATACAAGGATTTCTTTAGAATCCTCAAATCCAGGGGGTTGTCGTACATACACTTCCTCAGAAATGTAGCCATTTAAGAATGCACTCTTAACATCAATCTGATAAAGAATGCTTTTATGATTGACATCTAAAGAAACTAATAGGAGAATATATTTTAACCTCGCGACTGGAGAAAAGGTCTCCCTATAGTCAATTCCTTCTTATTGACTATATCCTTGTGCAATCAGTCGAGCCTTGTTTCTGACTATTTCACCTTTCTCATTCAGCTTGTTTCTAAACACCCATTTGGTTCTAATAACATGGGCACCTATATGTTTCTGAACAAGATCCCATACATTGTTTCTGGTGAACTGATTCAACTCTTCTTCCATAGCCATGATCCAATCATTGTTTTTGAGAGAATCTTCTATAGATGTTGGTTCTATAAGAGACACCAATCCATGAATGTTTTAATTAGAAGGACTGAAAGTGGATCTGGTTCTGACTGGAGCAGATTTATCTCTTAGGATCAGTTCTTCGGAATGAGAATCGCTGATTCTGTTTTTCTTCTGTGTTGGACTCATCATTTGTTCTGGTGAAGGAGTCTCTAACTCTTTAGTTTCTGCAACCTTTTCTTCTTCTCCCTCTTTGGGTTCTGAGAACTTAATCTTTAAATCTGCAAACTTTTCAGCTGGCTCTGACTTTTCAAGGTCATACTTATCATTAAATCTGACATGAATTGATTCCTCCACAATTCGTGTCTATATGTTGTATATTCTGTAGCCTTTAGAGCATTCATAATATCCTAGCAGCAGATATTTATGTGCTTTGGAGTCAAACTTGCATAGACTCTCTTTAGTGTTCAACATATAACATATACAACCAAAGGGATGTAAATAAGAAATGTTGGGCTTTCTATTCTTCCAAAATTCATAAGGATTCTTACCTAGAATAGGTCTTATAGATACTTTGTTATGAATATAGCATGTTGTATTTACTGCCTTAACTCATAAGTGATTTGCCATGTTAGTTACTTGAATCATGATTCGATCCATTTATTGCAAAGTCTTATTCTTCCTTTCTACAACTTCATTTTGTTGTGGAGTTCTGGGACAGGAGAAACCATGGGAAATGCCTTTGGAATCAAACAATTCATCAGAGTATCTATACTCGAACTCACTGCCATGATCAATTCTAACTTTGACAATTTTGCAACCCTTCTCATCTTGCACTTGAGAATAAAAGGTAGAGAATACAGAATGAGACTGATCCTTGTGTTTTGAGAATTTTACCCATGTCCATCGACTGTAATCATCCATAATGACTAGTTAATACTTCTTTCCATTGACTGATGCAGTTTTCACTGGAACAAGTAAATCAATGTGAAGAAGTTCTAGTGTTCTTGAGGTCGAGACAACATTATTCACCCTAAAGGCAGTTTTAATAATTTTTCCTCTCTAACAAGCCTCACAAAGAGAATCGGAAGAATACTTCAAGTTTGGCAGACCTCTGACCAAATTAAGTTTGTTTAGTTGAGAAATCCTCCTCAAGCTAACATGTACTAGTCAACGATGCCAAAGCCATTTATCTTCGGAAACAGACAGAAGACACTGAAATTTTTTATTCTAAAGATAAAAAATGTGATCTTATAAATGTTGTTCTTCCTCTTTCCACTAAACAGGAATGAGCCATCTTTCAGACTAATATCTTTACAACATTGTTGATTAAACATAATGTCATAACCTGTGTCACTAAGTTGACTTATCGACAACAAATTATACTCTAAACTATTAACTAAAAAAACATTTTTAATAGAGGGAATTTTACTATTACCTATTGTTCCAACAACAATTATCTTACCTTTTTGGTTCCCTCTGAAGATGACGTTGCCTCCAGACTTAAGTTCCGGGTTTGGGAACATATGCCTTCTTCCCTTCATGTGTCGTGAACAACCATTGTCCATGTACCATGATTGGTGTTTCAATTGTGCTATTAAGGATATCTGCAACATAGACTATTTTATCTTTAGGTACCCACATTTTGGGTCCTGTTTTGTTTAACCTTCCCATAATTTCTATAAACTTTGGGTCTTCTTGCAGAACGATAAAAAAATGGAATTCATGCATTGCACCTAGATTTGTGTTTAGGCTTCTGTGTTTGTGAAGGTGCGCATTCTATCTCACAAAAGTTATGTTCAATACCAGAGGAGACAAACTGATCATGAAGTAGTATAACTCTCTAAGGTAATGTCTCATCAGTTGTGATGGACTCTTTACATCCTAAAACTCTGTTGCCATTTCTACTAACACCATAGATCATTGAATCCATTTTGCTTCTATCTATGTTTTTAGCTAGAAACTATTGGAAGGATTTATCATACTTATTGATACAACTAGTATTAGAGACCTTAGACATCAATTCATCTTTTAGAAAGGAGTTTTTGTTTTTCAAAGTGGTGTTAACATTTTTCAAAGAAAAATGGTTTCATCTAAAGAATAATTTCTTTGTTTAAGCTTATCTCTTTCTTCCAACGTAGTTACATGGATTTGTTTAAGATCCAAGTATTTACCTTGGAGTTTGTGATAACATTCCAATATTTCAGAGAGACATACTTCTAATTCACTATGAGTGAGTTTAAAAAATACCTCTTCTGTATTTGATTCTGATATTTCTTTATCTTCTGGTTCTTCAAAACTATTAGAACTAGTTGTTGCAACAAAACCAACATTAGTGCGTTCTTCATTAGAATATCCTTCGTCAGAGTTAGACTCGTCCCAAGTAGCTAACATTCCTTTCTTCGCGTGGGCGACATAATTCTTTGAATTCTTCTACTTCTTGAGAAGCTTTGATCAACCAGTTCTAAAGTGCCCTGGTTCATTACATTCGTAGCATATGGTCTCCTTTCTAGAACCTTGTCTTCTTTGACCAGAAGATGATTCAGAACGTCCATTGTTTCTCTTAGAATCTATGATTCTCTCATATTCGTGTTTCCACATTCTCTTGAGCTTTCTGGAGATTAAAGACAATTATTCTTCTGAGTCAACATCAGAACTATCTGATTCTTCTTTAGCTTGACATGCCTTTGTCTTTTCAGTTTTTGACTTGAGAGAAATATATTTAACCTTCTTATGAGGTTCGTCTTATTCTAGATCTTTAGCTAGCTTCAAAGTTGTTACCACTGTCTCCATTTTGAAGGGAGACTTCTGATAATTTTCTTGATGTGATCTGCAATAGAGTATCTGTAACACGGTGGGAGAACTGACTTTTAGTCATGTTGCGGATAGCAAGAGTCGCCACCGACTTTTATTTTATCCAAATGGAAAGGACATAAAAGAACAGGAAAGACCTATTTTAAAAGACTTGAGTTCGGGGGGTGGGTTATACAAAGGGAAGGTGTTAGCACCCTTTATATCCATGGTTATCCATGGGCTCTTAGTTACTTAACTCACTTAAATTGTTTTTGAAGAGTGTAGTGTGTGATTAGAAATTTTCTAAGTACTTTGTAATAATCCTCGTATGGATGTATACAAAGCCTTGTTCGAAAATGTTTGAAAATAGTGAGGTATGAAAAGTATTTTTTATTTTGAAGAGTGAGCAAGTAACTATGAGGTACCTACCCTAGACTAAGTCATTCATGTTCTTATATGTCCTTTCAAGGGTAAGACTGTCCCTATTATTAAGGAATATGTAGTCATTATCTTGGATTTGTTAAGGGACGGGTGTAGGGTCATCGTATGGTCAATGAAGGCAACTTAAGGAACGTCTTTAGCAATTTGTAGGGACTATCATCATTTATTCGAAGGGACAAGATCATTATCGTAGGCAACCTCGTAGGGACTTGATCTTTTAAACTGTAGGGACTATGATGATTTATATTTGAAGGAACTTTGCTTAAGACATCCCTACATTCGAGGGATTTGACCATTTAAAGGCAACCAAGAGGAATACCCTAGGAAGTGCAAGATGGCGATCAAAGATTGACTTACGTGTGTGAGTGTTTTATTTCAAATATTTATCTTATTTAAAGTTAATTATCTAATTTAATTTTAATTACAAGTAGTTTCGCACTCCCTAAATTACTAACCACGCAGTTAAATATTTACAAAGAAAATAAAGGCAGAAAAATAAATCTATAAGCTATTACAAGGCTTTGGCAGATACATAATAGTAGGATAAAAATAAATTATAAAGCAAGAATAATATATAAAATAAAATAATAAATAAGCAATAATAATAATAATGAAGCAAAAATAATAAAGCAATAATAACAATAAAACAATAATAATAAAGTAATTATAATAATAATAAAGTTAAAATAAATTAAAGAAATAACAATTAAACATTTAATTAAAAAGAAAAAGTTTAGGTTAGACAAGTTAGATTTTTTAGAAGTTATTAGAATTAATGAAAAAAAAGGGAATTAAGTTTAGAGAAAAACAATTAAAGATTATTGAGAAAACTTTTAATTGTTTACACTATATGATTATTACTATTATAATAAAATACTATTAATATATAAAATATTATTGACAAAATGTTATTGAGAAATTTTTAGAGAAAAAAAATAATTTAATATGTACAAAATTATAAAAGTGTTAGTATTTACCAAATAAAGATTTATTGTTATAAATAAGTAATAAAATAAATTTATAAAAAATAATTAGCATTTATTTACAAAAAATATAAAGATTATAGAAAAATATTAAATAATTAATTTAGTAGGTTTTCACGCCCTACATTACTAAACCACACAGTTAATATAGGATCAATGGCAGAAAAATAAATGGCAGAAAAATAAATGGAAGAAAATAAATGGCAGAAAATAAATTGCAGAAAATAAAATCCTAACTATTACAACGCTTTGGGGCAGTTACATAATAAAGATGGCGAAAAATAAAACTGAAAATATTACAAGTTAAAACTTAAAATATTACAAGGGCGAAACAATTACAGTGTATGAATAACATAAAAATCAATGAGGGTAGAAATAAAGGTTTGAAATTAGGTTTGATAAAAAAAGGTTTTTTAAGGGTTAAAAGAAAAATTAGAGTTTAAAAGTTTGAGAAAAATGTTAGAGTTTATAAATAAAAAAAAGAATTGAAACAAATGTTAAAGTTTAGGAAAAATCAGAGTAGTTAGTTATCTGTGCAGATCTAGGTATATAACATAATAAAAAAATATGAATTAAAAAAAAACAACGACATTGC
The DNA here is from genome assembly GCA_963966055.1 of Lathyrus aphaca. NCBI lineage: Eukaryota > Viridiplantae > Streptophyta > Magnoliopsida > Fabales > Fabaceae > Lathyrus > Lathyrus aphaca. Next base: position 458,113,515 of record OZ014519.1, read on the forward strand.
TAACGCAAAAGTTGCGATCATTGCAATTGGATCAGATCAACACGAATGTCACGCCTCATGCACATAAACATGCGAACGGCGTATCGACACGATCCAATCGGAACAATATAATCAAATTGTAAATAAAACGGTAATAATCCACACATATTATATAATATAAAAAAAATTCACAACTTATATATATATATATATATATATATATATATATATATATATATATATATATATATATATATATATATATATATATATATATATATATATATGAACTAGAAGAAAAAAAACATAGACATGTAAAAAACAAAATGACGCTAAGAATAGGTTAGAACTATTTAGCAAAAGATGATCATGTACAAAACATAGGTATATCAAAAACAAAGTAATTTAATGACATAGATATATATATATATGAATTGTAAACATATGAATCGGAAACACACAAACCAAAAATAAATTTGAACTAATTAACGGAAAATCGAATATATGTCTGTACCGAAGTGCCGCTTGTCTATGTCTCTCTTTTTTCTTTTTTGTTTCCACTAGTCAGTATATATAGGACCAATTAGGGTTAGTATAATGGGCCTAAATATTTATTTTGGAACCCAATAAAATATTAATATAAATAACTAAATAAAGTTTAATAAAAACAGTTAAAATTAAAATAAAACTAATTAACCTATTTATGTACACTAGACCCAATGAAATGTTAATTTAAAACTAAATAAAGTTTAATAATTAAAATAGTTAAAATAAAAATAATAATTACTAATCCTATTTATTTATTCTAGAACCTATATAAAAATAAATAGACTCAAAAATAAAAGTCGGGCGCCAAAGTGCTCGAAAAAATAAAAAAAACACGTCAAAATAATCAGCGCAAAATAAATGACTCGGAAAAATACAGCGTTTGGTCGGATTTTAAAATAAAATTATGACCGTTTAAACTGCTCAGACTGATTAACATATTGTTGCTCCCCCGAAAAGACACCTGGTCAGATAGGGTATAAACGCGAACGGTCGGTGAAAGGAGAAGATGAGATGAATAGAGTCGCCAGCTAGGCATTTTTATCCCGAAGGAAAGGTAATGCTGCATAAACCTAGGAAAAGATGGATAAGACGGTTGCGAACCAGAGAAACTGAGAAAGGGGGTTGGTTACAACCTGGGAAGGTATTAGCACCCAGATTGTCCGTCGTACTCGACGGGATCCACATTTAAAAGATTGTGTTTAAAGGGGTAGGTGTATGTGCTATCTGTGTGCAAAAGCTGGAAAAGAATATACAAGTGTCAGTGCAAACAGGAGTGAAATGCTCAGGAATGAAGCTTAAAAGAATGCTGAAAGAGGGAGAAGACAAAGAGACTTTTGTTCGATAACCGTTAAGTTATGCCTATGTATCCTCACGTGCAATGAGTAAGTCAGAACACCGTAGTTCGACTCAAAGAGACTGAAAGATAAGTTGACTGTGAACTGCTTACTTGTCTATGCTCAAGTGTATGACTCGTCTGGCTCGAGTGATAACTGTCTTGCATTGGACAGAAGAAGCAAGTTCTCGCTTGTGAATGAGTATGATGAGAAAAGAATCCCGAAGGAGACGATTATTGTTTGTTTTTATGTTTTCAGTTTTTTATTGTTTTTGGTGTTTTGCATAAATTAATGAGCTTAAGCCTAGATCAAGGGTTGTAAACTCATCATATCCTCCCTGATTAGGGATAATGAGCCTACTTAAGTATGAGATAAGCATCTAAACTTAATTGCCATGATGATGTAGGATTAAGATCATTAACTTACTTGTGATTAATTAGATGTTTTTGGGGTTTTTGTTTAGTGTTAAGTAATGAGTTTAATCTCTAATCACATATTAGTGAACTCATTACACCATCCTAATAGAAGGATAATAGGTGAGAACACTTAAGCTGAGGAAGATACCTCAACTCAATCCATGGTTAGGGATTAAATTCATGAAAAAACAAGCCTTTATTAAATGGATTTTAATTAAGGATGAAATTAAGAAGTGTGTTTTATGATTTGTAAGACAACTTGAGGAGGACTTGTCCATTAAACACTAGGGTTAGTCCTTCTTAACCATAAAGGAAGAATTAGAACCCTAATGTAAGGCCCAAGTTACAAGTTGATGTCTTAGTGATTATTAGATGGATTGATTAAGAGGTTTAAACAAATTAAAGGTTTAACACTTAGGATTAAAGTTATACACTCCATCCTAAGAGAAGGATGCAGGCATAACCCTAATTCCAAAGTCCTAAAACTTTAAGAGTTTAGTCTCTAATTATGAAGATTAGATGAGAGACTCAAGGAGACTCAAAGGTAAAAACTAGGGGGGCTAATCACAACCCTAATTATTATCATGCTTGGATGTTCCTATGGTTTGTAAGGCTTGAGAAATATCTTCAAGGAAGCCGCCAATGGAAGAAGTAGGTGAAAGGAGGAAGAAGCAGAAGAAATAAGTTACTTACTTCATTGAAGAATATAAGTGACTTAAAGAAAGAAAGTGAGAGATGAATACAAGTGAACAAGTTCACTTCAAAGAAACCAGCAAGATGCATATGAAAGAGATGAAGAGAAATGAGAAGTGAAGGCAAATCCACTTCTCAAAGTAACTTACCACCTGAAAATGTTAGCATGAATGCATAAAGTTCAAAGCATAAAGAAATGAAATGAAATGAGATGCATGAGATGAAATGACCAATTTCAAAAGTGTTTATGCAATGTTAATGTCATTTGAGATGATGCAAAGGCATACAGAGTGCATATGAATGATCATACAAAGAATGAGATGTCATGTAGGCATGCTTTGAAGTTTGAAAGTTCATGAAAATTAATGAAAGGAAATGAATGAAAATCATGGCAAATGAATGAAGAAATGATCAAGTATGATTCTAACATGTCCTGAGATGTCTAAGATGACATATGAATGCATGAAATGCCATGGCAAGTTCATGTATGGATGCATATGCAAGATGAATGCAAGTGAACATGTAAAATTAGGGTTTTGGAAGGATGCGATGCAAATGACAAAGACAGAAGAAAATGACATGATAAAAAAATAAAAATGCACTCAAAGGAACCCTAAACCTATACTAGGTTACCATCCAAAGGGGGAGGTCACAAACTAAACCTAGAGGGATTTATGAATTTCCTAAGTTTCTAGGGTTTTTTGGGTGATCCTCAATGTAAAATGTCAAACAAATTGAAAATGCAAGATAAATTTATGCCAAATATATACTAGATACTACACGATATTGTCGCTCCCGATAAGTGACGCCAGGGTCAGATAAGGGTACAGACGCGAACGGTCGGCGAAGGGAACAGTGAGAACACACAGCCGTGAACTCACTGGAGAATGAATAGAGTCGCCAGCTAGGCATTTTTATCCCGGAGGAAAGGCAATGCTGCATAGGCCTAGAAAAAGATGGATAAGACGGTTTGCGAACCAGAGAGACTGAGAAAGGGGGTTGGTTACAACCTGGGAAGGTATTAGCACCCAGATTGTCCGTCGTACTCGACGGGATCCACGCTTAAAAGATTTGTGTTTTAAAGGGGTAGTGTCAGTGCAATCTGTGTGTAAAGAGCTGGAAAGCAATATGTACAGGTGTCAGTGTAAAGTGTATAAGTGATGTGTATAAATGAAGTGTCAGTGTGAGATCAGGAATGAAATGAATTGCTCATGACAATGAGGCTAAGAAAAAGAAGCTGGAAGAGGGGGAATGTACAGAGACTTTTGTTCGATAACTGTTAAGTTATGCCTACGTATCCTCTCGTGCAATGAGGAAGTCAGAACACCGTAGTTCGACCCAAAGAGACTGAAAGGTGAATTGACTTGTGAACTGCTTGCTTGTCAATGCTCAAGTGTAAGACCTGTCTGGCTCAGGTGCAAACTGTCTTGCATTAGACGGAAGAAGCAAGTTCTCGTTTGTGAGTGAAGATGATGAGAAAAGAATCCCGAAAGAGACGATTATTGTTTGTTCTTGTGTTTTCAGTCTTTTATTTCCTTTTTTGGAGTTTGTCATAAGATAATGAGCTTAAACCTAAATCAATGGATTTGGTAAACTCATCACATCGTCCCTCTGATTAGGGGTAATGAGAATTACCTTAAGTGTGAAGTCAGATTCTCACACTTAATCACCTTTGATGTAGGGTTAAGATCATTAACCTACTTGTGATTAATTAGGTGTTTTTGTGATTTTTGTTTAGTGTTAAGTAATGAGATTAAGCCATAATCAGGGATTTAACAGACTCATTACACCATCCTAAAAGAAGGATAATAGATGAGAATGTTTAAACTGAGAAAAACTCCTCAGCTTAATCCATGATTAGGGATTAAACCCATGACAAAACAAGTCTTTACTAGATGGATTTTAATTAGTGATATGATGAAGAAATGAATTTTATGATTTGTAAGACAACTTGAGGGGGACTTGTCCATTAACTTTAGGGTTAGTCCTTCTTAACCAATTAAGGAAGAATTAGAACCCCAATGCAAGGCCCAAGTTACAAGTGTGATGTCTTGATACTTATTAGATGGATTAATTAAGAGATTTCAACACCTTAAGGGTCCAAGACTTAGGATTAAAGTTATACACTCCATCCTAAAAGAAGGATGCAGGCATGATCTTAATCACAAAGTCTTAAAGCCTTGAGGGTTTAGTCCCTGATTATGAGGTGAGAAGAGATGACTCAAAGAGAGACACAAAGGTAAAAACTATGAGGGAGACTAATCAAAACCCTAATTCATTATCATGCTTGGTTGTTCCTAAGGTTTGTGAGGTTTTCAAGAACAATCTTCAAAGGAGCCACCAGGGAGCAGATGAACAAGATCAAGAGAAGCAAAGTGACTTGCTTCATTCAAGAAGTCAAGTCACTTGAAGAAAGAAAGTGGGAGAAGCAAGAATGAGCAAGCTCAAACTCAAACACAAGTATAAATGCAGCATGGTATGCAAGAGAGATGAAAAGAGAAGGTATGAGAAGTGAAGGCAAATTCACTTCCCAAGTTACTTACCACCTGAAATGTTAGAAACAAATGCAATGCAATGCTAAATGAAATGAAATGACATGATGCTAAGCCAAACCAGAAGCATACACATGATGATTATGATGCTATGAAGTGTTATGAACATGAGGCAAGACATGGGAATGCTCATACAAAGTCAAGGGTGCAAATGATGCAAGCTAAGGAACATGAACAAGCATGAAATGTTATGAAACATACAAGACAAATGGCATGGCAAATATGTAATGCAATGATCAATGATGCTTCATACATGTCTTAAGATGTCAAATGAATCATAAGAATGCACAAAGTGAAATGACAAGTCAAGTTATGCAAGGAAATGCAAGAAGGATGCAAATGAAAGCCCAAATTAGGGTTCATGGATCAAACACCAAACACAAACCAAAAACAGAAGCAAACCTTAACCTAAAAAAATGGAAAATGGTACCCAAAGAAACCCTAGACCTATAATGAATCACTTCCCAAAGGGGAGCTCTCAACTCTCAACCAAACTCAAGTTATGAATTTTACAAGTTATTAGGGTTTTTTAGGGTTTGTAACAAAAGAAATGCCAATCAATTAGAAAATGCAAGATCAAATCATGGCCTTTTTATCCTTGAAAGTTCATGCTAAATGGAAAACAATGCAAGAAGAATCAATGTCTCAACCTTCACCAATAGGCAGAAATGAATTTTCAAACTTATGAACAAAATAATGCATTAAAAATGATTTAATTCAATGAAAAATTCTTAAAATGCATCAAGATCAAAAAAGAAATTTGGTTTGAAGGTTGGACAATGTTTCTAAATGTCTTAGAACACTTCATGAATTTTTTTGTAATTTTTAAATACCTAAAAGTATTTTTAATTAATTAATTCTCATTAATCAATTAAAAATAATCTTTTAAATATTTAAAAATACTTTTTTAATGATAAAAAATAAAATAAAAATGTTTTTGTGTCATAAAAATTAAATAAACCTTAAAGAAAAAGTTTCATAATTTTTATGATTTTTTAGCTATTTTAAATAAATTGTACAAATAAAATGAAATAAGATGAATTAAAAATCAAATAAAAAGAGAAGTAAACAGAACGCGTGGCCAGGATTTGATCTGAGGGAGATTGGGTTGACTTGGCGCGCTATCGTGTGGCTCACATTCAAACTCCTAAAATACAATTAATTAAATCTAATTAATCCTGATTAGGGCTAATGGTGAATCTGGGCCATCAAAAAGGGTGGGAAGTCAATGGGTCAACGCACATCAACGGACCAAATTCAAACTAACATAATTAATGACAATTAGGGCAAACTAAACTCAGGTGGCCGGAGAAGACTTCCGGTCGTCTTCTCCGGCCAGAGGGTCACCTGAAAAATCTCAAAACCTCTCAAAACGTAATGTAAATGAAAACTAAGACATGGGAAATGATCCCCAACACCTCACGAACTAAACCCCTCTCTCAAAACAAATTTATCTAACCTAAATCATCTGAATCGAAGGAAAGAAAAACTAGGGTTCGTAAGCTTCAAACAGCAATTAAATTCTCAAAACACATCCATTTCAAAAACTAAAAGCATCAGCATGATCAGGAGAACATAAGGAACAAGTTTGTAACTAAAAAAGAGATTTCTGGAAAAAATTATTTGGAGCTACCTGAGATTTGCAACCTCTGATTTAGGAACTTTCAGGCCCTTTCTTTAAGTGCAAGCTGCTCCTCTTGGCCCCCCAAAGATGTCTGGATGCTCAAATGGAGTTTAGACTTGCTGGATGATGAGTTTCGAAGAGAACTGCTTCAGTTCAGCCAACAATGGCAGTTGAGATTTTGGCACTTTCAGGCTATGAGAGATGGTTGTTTGTGATCTATGAAGTGTGTGGAGAAGTTTGGCAAAGTTTGTTTTGATGTTTGTGGGCTATAGAGAGAGTTGCAAGTGAAACTGCAAACTGAGGTGAGAGATGGCAGTGAAGTGTTTTGGTTGTTTCAAGCTCTGGTTCTTGATGCTTTGTGTTCTATGGATCAAGGTGAGATGAATGGAGGAAAAAGATTTTGTGTTTGCAGGCTGTGTAATGAGATTCGATAGAACTTGCAAGTTGGGAGTTTTTTGTGTAAGTGATGAGTGAGTTGGTTTCAGCCCTTGTTCTTGTTATGTTCAACTTGCAAAATGAAATGATAAACAATTCTGATTGGTTGGCTGATGTGACTTGTGCAGCTGTGATAGGTAGTTCACTTTTTGCTCAAAAACCACTTTATGTGTAAGAGAGGCATGGTGTTTGGACTAGGCAAGGACAAAGGTGGTTCTGGTGCAGCATGGGTGAGGGAGAGGCCTAGCTTGGCTCAGCACTCAATGCAGCAAGTTGGCATAATGTTATGAGTGGTTTTGCAAGTAGGTTGGCTTATGGTTCACATGTGACTTTTTAGCCTAACCAAGCATGAAACCATGACAAACCTAGTCCAATTCTGATTTTTAGGACTTAGAGGATGTTTGTGTAATGGTTTGTAGTGAATTAGAGGCTGCATTATGACTTAGTACATGGTTTTGCAAAATTTCCTTTTGATGCATAACTTGAAAAAACAATGATTTTTGGCAACTTTGCATGGCCATAACTTTTGATCCAAGAAGAGTTTGATCATGTTCTTGTACTTTTTGAAAAGGGAAAGATGAGATCTACAACTTTCATGACCAAAGTTTTTCCATTTGAAGCATTTTTGGATCAAGAATCAAGGCTTGAAAATTGACCTAAAATGATGCATTCTTGAAAAGTCAACAAAACCCAAAAAGTCAACTTTTGCAAAAACCCTAAATTCTTGATTTCCATGAACTTCAAACTTCTTCCATGATCAAATAAAGATCATATACACTCAAAATGATGAAGATCACCCATTGGTTGGGTCATTGGGGGCCTCAGATGCCCTGATTTTACACTGACTTGTCTGAAAAGTCAACTCTTGATCAGATGACTTCCCCATGGAATTTCTTCATGAAAATTGATATGTATACTCCCTATACCATATAGAGATCAATGGAAACAAGAATGACCAAAAATTTTGGTGTTATGGCCTCTGAAACCAAAACCCTAATTTTCAGTCAACTGTGCAGTTCATCCTGGCTCTGTATCCACTCAAACCCTAGTTCTTGTGATTCCTCTGCAATTTTGGCTTTGTGAGGATGCACTATGACATAAGAACACACATGGTCCCCTTTGAGTTGATTAGTGGTCTTTGGAATGGCTCAGGAGGCCCTGAGGTTGCTCAGATCACAAACCCTAGGTGCAGATGCCTTAGAAACTATCCAGTGAAACCAAATGAGACATGAGATGATGTGATTGTGTTTATGCATATGAGATGATCACAAGTCATGTGTGAATGGGTGAGGGCAAATTTGGGGTGTTTACAGATATGTGTAAAACAATGCAAAGAGAACCAACTTCAAACCCTTCATGGTTAGGCAGAAAAGATTTTTCAAAGGTTAGGGTTTAAAAATGTGATTTTATGGACCCTAAATTCAAAGAAAATTGTCAAATGATGATCAAAACCAAAAAGAAATTTGTATTAGGGGTTTGAAAATGTTTCTAAATGTGTTAAGATGCAACATGATTTTTTTGGTGATTTTTAGAAACTTAAATGCTATTTTAATTAATTAAATTCAACTAATTAATTAAAATAAACATTTAAATATTTTAAAAATACAATTTTTATGCAAAAAATAAAATAAAAATCATTTTTGGGTTAAGAAAGTTATTTGGATCGGAAATGCAAAAGATCAAATTTTTGTGATTTTTCTAACTATTTTAAAATAAATATGCAAGAAAAATGAATAAAAATGAAATAAAAATGAATAAGAGAGGAAGTCAACGCATCTGATGGATGAGATTCAAAGGGAAAAGGGAGGGAATTGACTGCGCGCCAGATCCAGTGGTCCATATTCTAACTGGCCTTAATTACTTAATTAATTTAATTAATTGAAAATTAGGGTTAACTGAAATGATCCAGGCCACACATTTACGCGCTAATCACCATCCTACAACCATAATTCAAACTGGGCAACTAAACCCTAATTACAAACCCTAATGACATTCAGGTGACCGGAGCAAGCTCCGGTCATCTTCTTCGGCCAGCCCAAAATCCCAACTTCTTCCCTAGGCAAAATTAGGTGCTCTAACTTTCCAGATCAACTCTCCTAATCATTCTAAACAAGAATCAACCCCCAAACCACATTTATATTGCATCAAACACAAGATTCAAATCAAAACATAAAAACTGCAAAAGTTTCAGAAGCACGATACAGGCTCAATATTCAATCATTTTCAAAAGTAAAAGGTGCAGTGTGATCAGTGAAGCATGAAGAACATTTCTATAACAAAAAATACAAGTTCTGGAAAATTTGTTCTTGATGATACCTGAGCTTGAGCTTTCTCAATCTGAGCTATATGGGCCTCTCCTTGGTGCCAATCAACTCCAATGGACCTCCTGAGGATGCTTTAATGCTTGGAATGAATTTATTTGGGCTATTTTGAAGTTTCAGTTCAAAGGGGGGGGGGGGGGGGTGAAATCGTGTTTTTGATTCTTGAGGTTTCAGGCTTGTTTAATGGTTGGGAAATGATCTGGAGGGTGTATGGAGATGATTGGTGAAGTTTGCTTAAAGTTTTGATGGCTGGTTTATGAATTTCGAAGAGATGAAGTTTTAGAGGGATTTTGGCAATATGAATGTATGGGATGATTCCAGCTCCAAGATGTTATGAAATGTGATCCTTAGGGCATGTATGCGAAGCTGTGATAGGTCAGAAGAGTTGTTGTGGGCTATGTTGATTAGTATGGTATGAAATGCAAAAAGTCAAGTTTGGTTGTACTTGAGGTATGGGTCATGGCAGGCCTGGTTGCAAGGGGTGTCTGGCCTCAGCTGAGTTCAAGGAGGACCATGGAAACAGATTTGGCATGCTGGTACAAGTGTATGGAAAGATCTATACCATTTTGCAAATTTGAGAAGTTTCGGCCCTTTTGAAATTTCTTGAAGTTCAAGGCATGAAAATGCATAATTCTTGGGCCAATTCTGATCAAAATGAGTTTTACTATGATGGTATGATGTTTAAAGATGCATTAGAGGTCAAGAAATGGCTTGGCATGAGAAATTGAAAAATTCCCTCTTTGGCATGAATGTGAAAATTATAGGATTTTTGCCAACTTTGAAGGACCATAACTTGAGTTTCATAATGAATTAGAACATGTTCTTGTACTTTTTGAAAAGGGAAAGACCTAATCTACAACTTTCATGACCAAGAATGTTTTATTTGAAGCATTTTTGGTTGAGAAATAGGAGGTTGAAAATGTTTCCCAAAATGGAAAGTTTCCATTACAAGTCATTTCCATTTTTGGCAACTTTTGGTTTAGCTCAAATTTCTTCAATTTTGTGAACTTACAAGCACTTCAATGATAAAATAAAGATTATATAACTTCAATTTGATGAAGATACCCCTTTGGTTCCATTGTTGGGGGCCCCAGATGTCCTGATTTTGACTTAACTTGCTCAAGAAGTTACCTAATGAACAGATGACTTCCACAATGAATTTCTTCATCAAACTTGGTATATATGATCCTTATAACCTCTTAAAAACATTAGAAACTATAATGGCCCAAAAATTTGGAGTTGAGGCCTCTGAAACTAAAACCCTAATTTTGGTCATTTGTGTAGTGAAAACCCTAGCTCTGCTTCCATGCTTTGCCAGTTCTTGTGATTTTTTGACTTCTTTGAACTTTGAGAGACATAATATGATGATGGAACACACATGGACCCTCTTATAATACTTTGAGGCCTTTGGAGTGGCTCAGATGGAATCTTGGATTGCTCAGATCACAAACCCTAGATGCAGATGAACCTGAACTATGCAGATGAAACAAATATGCAATATGAGGTGTAATGCTTATGTTGATGCAAACATGAAAGATCACAAGCCATGGTGTGATATGAGTGAGGGAAAATTTGGGGTTTTTACACATATGACCAAAAATAGTCGTAAAAATATTTTTAGCATGCAGATAAATGTTACCGACATTTGCAAACGTAAACTTGACATTTTGCCGTTTACTGGTTTTAGGCACAATTGAAATACATGCTATGCTATGAAGATGATGAAAATGAATGCGAAACAAAAAGTCGGTTAGAGTTAAAAATAGAGGGCAAATTTTGGGGTACAACAATATCCTTTGTCCAATACTCTAAGCCTAGCTACAAGCATTTGAAATCTGGAAAACATGGTTTCCACAGCTTCATCATCTTCCATTTTGAAGGTTTCATATTTTTGGATCAAGGTAAGAGCCTCGGTCTCTTTAACTTAAGTGTTCCCTTCATGAGTTATCTATAATGAGTCAAAAATGGATTTGGCAGTTTCTCTGTTGGTTATCTTCTCATACGCATCATAAGAGATAATATTGAGCAGAATCATTCACGTCTAGTGATAACATTTGTAATCCTTCTTCTGTTGGTCACTCATGGAACTTCTAGTGACTTTATTTCCCACAACATCTACCGAATGAATATAGCCATCGACTACCATATCCCATAGATCCACGTCATAGCCAAGAAAAAAACATTCAATCCTATCCTTCCAATAATCAAACTTTTCTCCATCGAAGATAGGTGGTTTAGCACGGTAGTGATCTTTCTCATGTGAAGTTGAGGTTGTTGAAACTTAAGGAGTTGCAACAATAATAGCAAAGATAACTCACACAAATACTGGATCGGTACTGACACAGTAAAGTGTATGATAACCTCTTATCACAGTCATAACCAGATCTCTTATGCCAATTGAAGGTGTGATAAAACACAAGAAATGGGTGGTTTGAATTGGTGTTTTAAAAATGAAAGCTTTTTGTAGAACCCGAACAAAAAAATCAACAAAAGAAAAAATGAACATAGTGATTTATCCTGTTTCACTTGTCAACCACGAGCTACCTCCAGTACACCCACCAAGGTGATTTTTCCTTCAACAAGGACTTAAACTACTATATCTAAAAACTGATTACAATGCACAGAAACTCCATGACTAACTGCACACTCAGCTACAACTAGCTGATGCGACTTCCACAATGCACAACCAACTACTGTGACTAACAACCCTAGTCTTCCTAAAGCTCCCGACCTTCACTCGGTCCTTTAGGAAATGTAATCAACAATTTTCTACAAGGTTTGTTTACAATATAGTGCTTCTAAAATAAGCATAGTAAACACAATTTAAGACCTTTTTGAAATTATGCACTACTGATAGAAAATTTGCTTCATATGTGCGCTTCAAATTTGCATAGTCTTGTGTTCTGCTTGTTCCTTTAAGAGACAATATTTATATAGGCACTTGAGTAATAGATCTATTACATCACAGTTGGCCGAAGGAATGTCGTTGCTGAGGGTGAAAAATATTACACACAATCGTCCTTTCATACCACCAAATCAGGGTAGTAGAGTAATGGAATTGTTAGTGGAATGAAGTGTCTTTGTATTATTGTATTATTCCCTCTTATTTGTTAACTCATATATTTTAATATTCAAAGGTTTATGGTTGATAGAAATTTGAAGCATGAGCAGAGATCGAATAAATTTCATGTCAGTTATTTCTTTTCTTCATAACTTCAAAGGCTTCTGGTTAATAAACGTTTGAAGCATCAGTAGAGAAAATAATAACTCTTGATTCTATTCATTAGAACACCAGAGGCTTCTAGTTGATATATGTTTGAAGCATGAGAAGATGAAAGGTAGTGTCTTGATCATTAATCATTATCTGAAGAACTTCAGGGACTTATGGTTGAAATGTGTTTGAAGCATGAGTTGAAGAAAGGATTGCTGGGTCTTCAGAATCTCAAGTCTTCCGTCTTCAGAACTTTGTTCACTCAGAACCACGTCTTCCGAACTCCAGCAGTTGTCTTTGAAACCCTTGTTCTTCAAAACTTCAAATCATAGGATTCTTCAGCACCTGGTCTTCAGAACTAATGTATCAGAGTCTTAGTCACTCAGAGTCAGAATCCTAGAAAATGTTGCAACAATAATACTAGTTTTCTCAAGATCTTTCTAATGAGTTAGTACATGAGAATTCTTGCTTTCTTTTAGTGCATAAGCGGATATCATCATGTCAAAATATTTGGTTCGTAAGAACTCCCTCAGAGTTAGAACCCGTTTGTCAAGACTTACTGAATAACAATCGTTAGAGTATCAAAATTGCTTTCACACAAATACTTTGTCGTTATTATCAAAACATAAAGATATTGAGTAGAACCAAATCTTGTTCTTAATAAATGTACTACAAAAAATGGAAAAAATGTAGTTGCATGGATCAGGTTGACTACTAATTTAATCAGCATTAGCCAACTTTGTGATCAAGGATTCAAAGTTAATTTCACTAAATCTAAATGTCTGGTCACAAATGAGAATAGTGAAGTTCTTTTGAAGAGAGACAGATCTAAGGATAATCACTACTTATGGATTCCTCAAGACTCAAGTTATTCCTCCACATGTTCACTAGCCAAAGAAGATGAAGTTAAATTGTGGCACCAAGAACATGTTCATTTGCATATAAAAGGGATGAAAAATATCATTTACATGGAAGCTATAGAAGGAATTTCAAAGCTAAAGACTGAATAAGGAAAAGTATGTGGTGAGTGTCAAATCGGAAAATAGACTAAGATGTCACATCAGAAGCTCCAACACATGACGACTTCAAAATTATTATAACTTCTCCATATGGACTTGATGGGACCCATGCAGGTGGAAAACCTTGGTGGAAATAAGTATGCCCGTGTAGTTGTGGATGATTACTCAAGGTACACTTGGGTGAACTTTATTAGAGAAAAATATGATGTATTTGATGTTTTCAAAGATAATTGTCAAAGGCTTCAAAGAGAAAAAGAAAGAAATATCATTAGAATCAGAAGTGATCATGGGAAGGAATTTGAGAACAAGTTTGCTGAATTTTGTTCATCTGAAGGAATTAGTCATGAATTCTCCTCTCTGATTACTCCATAGTAAAATGGAGGTGTGGAACGCAAAACTAGAACTCTATAGGAATGTGCTAGAGTTATGATTCATGCTAAACAATTACCTTACAACTTATGGACTGAAGCCATGAATACTTCCTGTTATATTCATAACAAAGTGACATTGAGAAAAGGTACCTCAACTACCTTGTAAGAATTGTGAAAAGGAAGAAAACCTATTGTCAAATATTTTCATGTATTTAGGAGTAAGTGTTACATCCTGGTTGATCGTGAATAAAGGAGAAAATGGATCCAAAGAGTGATGATGCAATATTTCTAGGATACTTTACCAATGACAAAGAATATATAGTTTTCAACTCCATAACTAAATTAATGATGGAGTCCATAAATGTTGTCATTGATGGCACATGTTGTCGCTCCCCGGACTTTCGTCCCGGTGCAAACGCGAACCGTCAACGATGTTGGAGGTTGAGGTTGAATAGAGTCGCCATCTAGGCATTTTATTCAGAAGGAAAGGTAATGCTGCATAAACCTGGAAGGGTATGGACAAGATAGTTGCGAACCAAAGAAGCTGAGAAAGGGGGTTGGTTACAACCTGGGAAGGTATTAGCACCCAGATCGTTCGTCGTACTCGACGGGATCCACGCTTACTTGATTGTGTTTAAAAGGGGATAGTGTATGTGTTAAACTGTGTATAAAAAAGGTGGATGGATGGATGTACAGAGTGTTAGTTAAAAAGAAAGTGAGTGCTCAGAGCTGAGGCTTAAGAAAAGAAAACTTGAAAGAGAAAAAGGGGGGAGACCTGGGGACTTTTGTTCGATAACTGTTGAGTTATGCCTACGTATCCTCTCGTGCAATGAGGAAGTCAGAACACCGTAGTTCAACTCAAAGAGACTGGATAATTTGTTGTGAACTGCTTACTTGTCTATGCTTAAGCGTATGACTCGTCTAGCTCGAGTTCTAACTGTCTTACATTAGACGGAAGAAGCAAGTTCTCACTTTCAGAGTGAGTGTGATGAGAAAAGAATCCCGTAGGAGATGTTTATTGTTTATTTTTGTGTTTTCAGTTGTTTTAACATTTTTGGTGTTTTGCATAAGATGATGAGTTGAAGCCTAAATCAAAGGTTTGTAAGCTCATTATATCACCCTGATTAGGGAAAATGAGCCTACTTAAGCATGAGATGAAGATCTCAACCTAATTACCATGATGATATAGGGTTAAGATCATTAACCTACTTGTGGTTATTATTAAGTGTCTTTGGATTTTTTGTTTAGTGTTAAGTAATGAGTTTAATCTCCAATTAAAGATTAGTGAACTCATTAAACCATCCTAAGAGAAGGATGATAGATGAGAACACTTAAGCTGAGGAAGATACCTCAACTTAATCCATGGTTAGGGATTAAATTCATTATATAACAAACCTCTATTAAGTGGATTTTAATTAAAGATGAGATGAAGAAGTATTTTTTATGTTTGCAAGACTTTAGCATGAGGGGGACTTGTCCATTGAACACTAGGGTTAGTCCCTCTGAACCACCAGGCAGAGATGTAACCCTAATATAACGCCCAAGTTACAAGCTTAAGTCTTTAATGATTATTATGTATTTTTTATTGAAGGTGAAAACAACTTAAAGGTTTAGCACTAAGGATCAAAGTTATACACTCCATCCTAATATAAGGATACAAGCATAACCGTAATTCAGAGTCCCAAAACTTTAACTCTTTAGCCTTGATTATGAGATGAGAGAGAGAGAGAGAGACTCAAGGAGACTCAAAGTGTAAAAACTAGGGGGACTATGTATAACCCTAAAGTTATCATGCTTAGATGTTCATATGGTTTGTGAGGCATCAAGAGAAGTCTTCAAGTTGGCCACCAAAGGAAGAGAAGCAGATTAAAAGAGAGAGAGAGAGAGAGAGAGAGAGAGAGAGAGAGAGAGAGAGAGAAGGATTATGTTACATACTTCATGAAGAAGTTAAGTAACCTAGGAACATGAGTGAACATAAGAGAATGAAATTCCATTCAAACACAAACAAAGTGCATAAAAATAAAGAGAGTAAGAGAGGTTGGATGTGGATGCACATCCACATCCTGATTAAATTACCAAATGAACCTGAAATGGTTAGTTTGAAAGCAAGATATGTACAAATTCAAAAGCATAAACAAATCAAGAGATAAAAAATTGAAAATGCATCCAAAGGGACCCTAAGCACTCACGAGATTACCATCCAAAGGGGGAGGTCTAAAGGTTTACCAAGTTCAAGTTATGGTCATCCTGAAATTTGCCAGGGTTTTGAATACTTCTCAAAGAGAAAATGCACATTAATTTTAAAATTCAAGATAAAAATGTGACAAAAATATCTTTGGCAACTAGAGGTCAAATGTGAAATATTGCAAAAAGAATCAAATGCAAACTCATCTTGGTTTGAAAGTTATGAATTTTTGAAGTTAGGGTTGAAAATAAGAAATTTAGAAACCCTAATTCAAAGAAAATGGGCAAAGTTTGATCAAAACCAAAAAGAAATTTGTGGGATGAGTTTGTAAATGTTTCTAAATGTTAAAGAAACCTCTCTAACTTTTTTGGTGATTTTTAAATACTTTGAAGTATTTTTAATTAATTAAATGGACTTATTTAATTAAAATATACAATTAAATTATTTAAAATGCATTTTTTAATGAGAAAATAAAAATAAAAATGTTATTGGGTTTTGAAAATTAATTAAAGTGATGATAAAAAATTTCAGAATTTTTAAATGATTTTTGCTATTTTCAATAATTAAAAGAAAAGAAAACAAAATAAAATAAAATAAAAGTGAAAGTAATTCAATGGAGTGGTTCAGATTCAAAAGGGGAGGGATCAATGTACCAGATTCAAAGTCTTGTTTACTTGGGGTATGCTGGATCTAAGGCCCACATTTAACTAAAAAAACGCGTACCATCTGAGGGCTAGGATTCAATCTGAGTTAATTAATTATACTTTATTTTAATTAATCAAAATTAAAACTAATGACAAATCTGGACCATCTGTTGCTAAGCTTAATCATGATCCTAAGGCCACAAATGAATCTGGACAGCTAAACCCTAAATTAACTTAATCACTTGCAGGCGATTGGAGATAAGCTCCGGTGGACCAAATTTTCAGAATCTTCTACAAGCCACTAAACTTCAAATTTCTTGCCCAAAATTACTCCTCTAACAACATAGAACATGAATCCACAAACAAAATTCATTTATCATGCATCAAGAAGCCAAATCGAAGCAAACAAGTTCTAGGTAAAAAAATTCAGAACATCATGAAATCCTCATTTCTAACCTATTTTCAATTCTAATCATATCAGGATCATCAGGGAAGCATGGGGAATCATTTTAGAATTTAAAATCATGATTTTGGAAAAAAAGTTCATGAAGGTTACCTGAGTTGAAGTTCTTTGAAATGGAGCTTTCTGGGCACTCCTCTTGTGCAATCCTCCTCCCTTTGACCTCCTGAGTCTATTGTGATGCTTGGAATAAGTTTATTTTGGCTGGTTTAATAGTTTCAGTTATGAATATGTAGAAATCGTGTTTGTGTTTGGGCTTGTTTCAGGCTATGGTGATGAGTGGGAATTGATCCTGAGGTTATATGGAGTTGATGGTGGAAGAATTTGTGGTTTTTGCTGGCTGGATTGTGTGTTTTGAAGAGATAAAGTTTTGGAGCAATTTCTTGATTCTCAGCTTGTGTCTTGTTTCAGGCCATGAAGGGTGTTCATTTATTGTGCTTAGGTTTTGCATAAGCCATACCATTGGTCATGATAGTGGTTGTGGCACTATGTTATTGGTATGGGAGCAAAATGCAAAAAGTCAAGTTTATGTGTACTTGAGGTATGAGCTTGTGCAGAGGTGATTTCTGTGGCTAGATTACTTCAGCATGGTTCATGGAGAGCCTTTGGATCAAGGGAAATGAACTGCAATGCTTAGATGAAGAGATTGACATGTTTATGCAACTTGGTTATTTTGAGAAATCTTGGAAATTAAGCCATGAAATACTTCAATCCTTGGGCCAATTCTGATCTTGGCAAGTTGCATTAACATGTTGTGACATAATTGAGTGGATTAGAGGTCACTTAGAAGCTTGAAACTCAAAATTGCATAAATCCTTCTTTGACATGAACTTGAAAATTATGTGATTTTTGCCAACTTTGCAAGGCCATAACTTGAGTTCTAGGATGAATTAGAATGAGTTCTTGTACTTTTTGAAAATGGGAGGATCCAATCTACAACTTTCATGTTTGAAGAAATTTCATTTGAACCTTTTTGATCAAGAAAGAGGAGGTTGAAAATCTTTCCCAAAATAGAAAGTTTGCATTACAAGTCATTTCCAATTTTGGCAAGTTTTGGATTTGCTCACTTTTCTTCAACTTTGTAAACTTCCAAGCATTCAAATGATCAAATAAAGACCATATGACTTCAAAATGATGATGATGACCCTTTGGAACCCTTGTTGGGGGCCTCAGATGCCTAGAATCTAACTTTTCTTGCATAACAAGTTACCATTTGATCAGTTGACTTCCACAAGGAAATTTTGCTTGAAATTTGATAAACATGCTCCTTATAACATATATGGCCCAATAGTAACAAGAATGACCAAAAAATTTGGGTATAAGGCCTCTGAAACCAAAACCCTAATTTTAGGTCATCTGTGTAGGAGCCTTAGCTTAGCTTCAATACCTCTGCAATGTTTTGACATTTCTTGACTTCAATGGTCCCATGGGGGCATAAGATGATCATAGAATACTCATAGACCCTCTTGGCATGCTTCATGGCCTCTGAGATAGCTCACACTACTTCTAGGATTCATCTGATCACAAACCCTAGATGCAGCTATGCAGATGAAATGTTAAGGATGATTATATATCGTGAAGTGTGATGATTATGCAATGCAATATAGAAGATAATAAGCCAATGTATGATAAAAGGGAGAGGGAAAATTTGGGATGTTTACATCTTCCCCTATTCAAGCATGCGTTTGCTGTGTAGGATGTAAGTTCCTGGCTTAACAGACAAACAATATAACTTGTGGTTAAATATCAAGACAATCCAAAATTTGCACTCTTAATTATAAGAAGAAAAGGGATATAAATTGTAATAGACAGTATAAACTGAATATCAAATGACGGAGGATGACCATCGAGCAGAGGACGACTGCTGGGGAAAGATACAGTGAGAAATGCACTGACGGGGACGACCATCATACTGGGGAATGAAGAATCTACGACGGGGACGACCATTGGGAAGAGAAAAACAAATTTACTGGGATTTTAAAAAGCACTAATGGGGACGATTGGCAGGCTGAAGAATGAAGAAACCGCGATAGGGACGACCATCGGGTGAAGAGTAAATAAATCAATGATGAGGGACGATCATCAAAAGGTGAAGGATGATCACCGAGCAGGGTACGGATGCGGAAGATTATCGCAACATAGGACAAATTTCGGATAGAAAGATCGACGATGGGGACGGCCATCGGATAAAATGATGAGGCACGATCGTCAAAAGGTGAAGGACGATCACCTAGCAGGGGACAGTTGCTGATAATTATCACGACATAGGACGAATGCCGAATAAAAAAGATCAAAGATGGGGACGGCCATCGGATAACATGATGAGGGAAGGTCACCAAAATAAATGATGAGGGACGGTAATCAAGAAGTGAAGGATGATCACCTATCAGGGGACGGCTGCTCTGTTGGGGATTATCTCGACATAAGACGAATGCCGGATAAAAAGATTGACGATGGGGACGGCCATCGGATAACATGATGAGGTACGGTCATCAAAAGGTGAAGGACAATCACCTTAAAAGATATCATGACATAGGGCGAATGCCGGATATAAAGTTTATTTTGTTGGCAACTTCTGGGGAGAGATAAACACGGACGAGTGTTTAAACCCTAAAATAAAATGGTATAAGTGTTTCAATAGTGTGTATAGATTAAAGATACGGACGAGTATCCTTAGACCCATGATACTGACGAGTATCGATAGAAAAAAAACGCCGACGCATGTTTTAAGGAATGATGATACAGACGAGTATCAACTGTTTGAACAGGAACATGGACGAGTGTTGATCTGCTGAGGAGATGCGTAAGATACAGACAAGTATCAAAGTATTATGTATAAGTAGGATACAGACGGGTATCAGAAGAATTATGTATAAGTATGTACAAGTATTTGTATCGAGAGTGCAAAAGGACATTTTGGCTTTTATTTGCAGGGGATACGTTTTGTGTATTGTTGGAGGAGTGATCTTTGGTATTAGCAGGTGACTGGCTCGAACCTGGCTTATGACCATGCAAATGTTTGATTTTTGTCGTAATACTCCGTATTAGACGGAATGCTACGCTCTGTTTGAATGCTATGATTATGCAAATGAGAGAAATGAGGTCCAAGATCTGAAATTTGCTGGGAGGACGGATCACTGGGCGATCTGTGGGGAGAAAGGATCATTGCACGATCTTTCTGGAGAGCTCTGGGGGAAGAAATCTATGGGGATCCAATGTTGGGGATGAGAAGATCTGGCCACTCATTGGGGAAAAGTGATCTCGGCATTGCTTTGGAGATCTTGCTCGGGGAGGAGAGAATTTCTGAGAAGTAATCTGCCGGAGGATCAGCTTTGCGGGGGACACTCTGAGGGGATAAACGCTCCGTGGGGAATACTCTTGTCCAATAGTCCTTCTGATGATGTGACTTCCGGCTTGGCTGGGGATATAATGCCTGATATGCCCCATGTTGTGAAAGGTTATCCGCCTTGAGTACTTGCAACCTGTCAAACAAAGGAAACACACAAGTGCCCTGAGGTATCCTCAACCGGATTCCTTCATAGGAGTTAGGTTCGCTTAAGAGTACATATTTCCTGCAAGCATTTATTAAAAATGGCTTATATGTTTTCATGCAAATGTTGTATTACGAACTTTGGACATCTTTGCAAACGAATCAAAAAGTACAAGACAAAGTGTCAATAAAAATTTTATTTTATTGATTTGTGTGCCCTGAATAGGCGAGTACAACGAGGAAGCTAATCCCTGAAATGAGGAGATTGCTACAAAATTGAGAAAATAAAAGTCCTATTTGGAAATGTTGAAGTTGATGCTTCAATCTTCCTTTTGCTATGATCTATATGACCTGAATGCTCTTCTTATCTTGCTTTCTGAAGAAAGTTGATTTTGACCGACGCTTTGTCTTTTCGAAGCTTGCCATGTTATGTGAGTGATACTGACGAATTCAGAATGCAGTTGTTAGCTTATTCCCTGATTTTGCGTGGATCTCCCTTTCGGGTTTTCAATCCACCGAGATACCATTTTTTGCCTGAGTTGTCCGATGTGGCTTTTCAACTCAGCGGGTGTACATTTTTTTTAATTTTCCCCTTATTTTTACCCGAGTCTTTTATTCTGTTTTTGACTCGCCGGGATGCCCTATTTTTTTTCTGGACTTGCATTCTATTTTTATGTCCAATGGGTCATTTATGCGAAGTATTTTTTAACTGCATCTGAATTCACATGAGACAGGAACTTTTCACCATCCATGGTTGCGAGCATCAGTGCTCCGCCTGAGAAGAATTTAGTTATCACGTAGGGACCTTCATAGTTTGGCGTCCACTTGCCCCTGTGGTCTGTATGAGGAGGAAGGATTCTTTTCAATACAAGCTCTCCCATTTGATATACCCGAGGTTTGACTTTTTGATCGAAGGTTTTCTTCATCCGTTTCTGATATAACTGGTCATGACAGATAGCTGCTAATCTCTTTTCTTCAATCAGGCTCAATTGGTTATAACGAGATCGGACCCATTCTACTTCGTTTAGTTTTACATCCATAATTACACGCAAGGAGGGTAATTCAACTTCAATAGGTAGGACTTTTTCCATACCATACATAAGCTTATAAGGTGTTGCCCTGGTAGATGTTCTGATGGAAGTTCGGTACACATGCAAGGCAAATGGTAACATTTCATGCCAGTCTTTGTATGTGACTACCATCTTTTGCACAATCTTCTTAATGTTCTTGTTAGCTGCCTCAACAACGCCATTCATCTTTGGCCTGTAAGAAGAAGAGTTGTGATGTTGAATTTTGAAGTCTCGGCATAGCTCTGTCATCATTTTGTTGTTAAGGTTTGAACCATTATCAGTAATGATTCGGTCGGGAACTCCATATCGACAAATGATATCCCTCTTCAGAAATCGGGCTACCACTTGGCGAGTGACATTTGCATATGAAGCTGCTTCAACCCATTTGGTGAAGTAATCAATGGCTACCAGGATGAATCTGTGACCATTTGAAGCAGTTGGCTCGATATTTCCATTCATATCAATGACCCACATGGCGAAGGGCCAGGGTGAAGACAATATATTCAAAGGATTGGGAGGTACATGCACTTTGTCTGCGTAGATCTGGTATTTATGGAACTTTCTGGCATAGGCACAACAGTCTGCATCAATTGTGATCTAGTAGTAACCTGATCTTAACAATTTATTTTCCATTGCATGTCCTCCGACACAGGTACCGAAAGAACCTTCATGTACTTCGTGCATCAGTAGGTCTGCTTCCTTCTTGTCAACACATCTGAGCAAGACCATGTCGAAGTTTCGCTTGTATAAGGAGCCATCAGTATTGAGGAAGAAACTGTCGGCTAGCCTTCTCAATGTCTTCTTATCATTAGACGATGCCCCAGATGAGTATGTCTGAGTCTCCAAGAAGAATTTGATGTCGTGGAACCAAGGTTTGTTGTCAGTAATAGTGTCCGCAGAGAATACATACGCAGGTCGGTCCAGTCTGGATACTAAAATTCGAAGCACATAGTTGGCAGTCTGTACTTTGATCATAGATGAAATGGTGGCCAAGGCGTATGCAAGCTGATTCTCATCTCAAGGGATGTATTCAAGCTTGACTGTTGTGAAGAAAGTCACTAATCTCCTTGTATAGTCACGGTAGGGAACCAAATGCTCTTGATGAGTATACCACTTGCCATTAGTTTGGTTGATCACCAAAGCTGAATCTCCGAATACATTCAAGGTTTTGATCCTGAGGTCAATGGCTTCCTTAAGACCTATGATACAAGCTTCGTATTCTACTTCGTTGTTAGTGCAGGCAAAGGTAAGCCTTATGAGAAAGGAATATATACACCTTTGGGTGTAATAAGCACTGCACCAACTCCACGACCGTTATAATTAACTGCCCCATCGAACATCATAGCCCATGATTCTTCTAGATCAGGCCCTTCAGTGTGAATAGGCTTTTCACAATATTTTGACTTTAAGAACATGATGTCTTCATCAGGGAAATCAAATCTCATAGGCTGGTAGTCATCAATGTGTTGCTCAGCCAGATAGTAAGACAATACACTGCCCTTGATGGCTTTCTGAGAGGTGTATTGAATATCATACTCTATTAGAATCATTTGCCATCTTGCAACCCTTCCGGTAAGTGCGGGCTTCTCAAATATGTACTTGACTGGGTCCATCCTTGAGATCAACAAGGTAGTATGAGTCAACATATACTGTCTTAGTCGGCGAGCATCCCACGCTATAACACAACAAGTTTTCTCGAGCAGTGAATAACGTTGTTAACAATCGGTAAACTTTTTGGTTAGGTAGTATATTGCATACTCTTTTCGACCAGACTCGTCATGCTGGCCCAACACACACCCCATTGATTCATCTAATACTGTCAGGTACATTATTAAAGGTCTTCCTTCAACTGGAGGCATGAGAATTGGAGGTTCTTGCAAATACTCTTTGATCTTGTCAAAAGCTCTCTGATAATCATCGTTCCACCTGACTGTTTGTTCCTTTCTTAGAAGTTTGAATAAGGGCTCGCAGGTTGCAGTGAGATGAGATATGAACCTTGAAATGTTGTTCAAACTACCTAAGAACCCTCGAACTTCTTTCTTAGTCTTAGGTGCAGGCATTTCCTGAATTTCTTTGATTTTGTCGGGATCAACCTCAATTCCTTTTCCTCTTACAATAAAACCCAACAGCTTACCAGAACGTACCCCGAATGTGCATTTGTTGGGGTTCAACTTTAACTAATACTTCCTCAGACGCTTAAACAACTTCAACAGGTTTACCAAATTCTCTTCCTCTGTGAGGGACTTGGCAATAATGTCATCCACGTAGCACTCGATTTCTTTGTGGATCGTGTCGTGGAATAATGTTACCATAACCCATTGATATGTTGCACCGGCGTTCTTCAGACCAAACGACATTACTTTGTAGCAGAGCGTGCCCCAGGGTGTGATGAAAGTTTTCTTCTCCATGTCTTCAGGTGACATCTTGATCTGATTGTATCCAGAAAATCCGTCCATGAAGGAAAATATCGAGAACTGAGTTGTGTTGTCTACCAATACATCAATGTGAGGTCATGGGAAGTCATCTTTCGGGCTTGCTCTGTTCAGATCCTGGTAATTTACACACATACGCACCTTGCCATTCTTCTTAGGAACGGGTACAATGTTAGCAAACCACGGTGGGTAACTAGTTACAGCAAGAAAATCGGCATCCCACTGCTTTTGTACTTCCTCTTTGATTTTCATGGCCATGTCCGGGAGAGTACGGCGCAACTTCTGTTTGACCGGCGGGCAATCCTCTTTTAATGGAAACCTGTGCATGACAATATCTGTATCCAAACCCGGCATATCTTGGTAGGACCAAGCGAAGACATCGACATATTCTCGCAGCATACTGATAAGTTGTTCTTTCACTGGAGCTTGTAGACTGGCCCCAATCTTCACCTCTTTCAGATCTTCCTCGGTACCAAGATTGATAGTCTCAACCTCCTCCTAATGAGGAGCAATCACCTTTTCCTCTTGTCTCAATAACCTGGCTAGCTTTTCAGCTAAATCGTAGTCTTCTTCAACCCCTTCATCGACTTGATTAATTGGATTGTCGAAGTCATACGAGGTCATAGCAGTGTCGTTGTCGGTGTAATATGGAGGGACACCTCTGCAAGGGTTGAGATTTGGTTCATTTTAGTGATTGATTTTATCTTATTTAGAAAAAAGTGAATGAAGTTATTTATTGAGAAAAACATTGCCATGTTTTGTGCGACAATAACAAAAATAAAAAGACAGTGAGCAAAAAAAGGTCATTTGCAAAAAGATGTCCATTGTTCATTAATATTCAATTTGCACAAAATACATATGGCCTTATTACAAAATGAGTCCCGACATCTTGGGCAAGATGCAGGACTTTGATGCATGCTTAAAACAGGAAATAATAATTACTCTGCAGTAGTAACCCTTATAATTTCCTGGGAAGACTAGTTGAGGACTTGTTGGCCCGGGACTCTTGGACGGATCCAGCTTTCCAGGTTGTAGTCGCTCTCAGCCTCGTCTTCCAAAGTGTTGACAGCATCCGGGGTCAGCATTCCCTCACTTATGAACTTGGGAGCTTCATCAGCCTCCTCTGGAACTTGTCGGGATGGTCTGTAACCCAAACCGAATTTGTCTTCTTTCATATGAACCTTCAGCAGCTTGCCCTAGCCTTGGGCATTCCCTTCTTCTAAAACCTTCTGAGCCTATTTGTAGGAAGCAATTGAGGTACCCATCCTTTCCTCTTGGGATGCAGCAAACACCTCAGTTGTTGCTTCGTTGATGTTCAAGGCTTCAAAACCCTGACTCATGGTTTCATGGATCTCCCCATCCATATCTATGTACTTGTATGTATCTAGGTGACTGACAAAGATGTCCCCTTCCCTAAAGATGGTGATAATTTGGCCTTCCCACTCATATTTTAACTTCTGGTGAAGGGTTGACGTTACTGTGCTGGCGGCGTGAATCCAGGGTCGACCCAATAAACAGCTGTAGGCAGGTTGTATGTCCATCACATAGAAGGTAGTTTTGAAAACTTGTGGGCCAATTATCACAGGAAGCTCAATCTCTCCGAGAACCGATCACTTAGAGCCATTGAAAGCTCTGACAACTAGGTTTCTCGGACGGAGTACAAGACCATCATACTCTAACTTGACTAAAGCCTTCTTTGGTAGCACATTGAGTGATTATATGGTATCAACAAGGACATGAGAAAGCACAATACCTTTACATTCCAAAGTGATATGTAAAGCCTTGTTGTGATTACGCCCCTTCGTAGTCAAGTCAGCATCGGTGAAACCTAGTCCATGACTAGTATTGGCATTTGCGACTACCTTTTCTAACTGATTGACTGTGATCTCCTCAGGCACATAAGTTGTGTGCAAGACTTTAAGTAGTGCATTCCGGTGAGCCTCGGAACACATGAGCAGAGATAGTATAGATATCTTGGAGGGTGTTTGGTGGAGCTGATCCACAACCTTGTAGTCACTTCTCTTGATAATCTTCATAAACTCGTCTACATCCTGATCAAAGGGTGTCTTCTGAGTTTCTTTTGCAGTTGGTTCTTCTGGTACCACATTTTTTCCTTTTGCTTTAGTAGCAGCTTCTGCTTCAGTACTAACTCTGGGAAAGTGTGAAGCAAAGAGACGTCCGCTTTGAGTGAAGCCTCCACCTCCTCCAACATTGTCAATTTGTGGTGCAGGTATTGAGGATTCAAGGGTG
The DNA here is from genome assembly GCA_963966055.1 of Lathyrus aphaca. Classification (NCBI taxonomy): domain Eukaryota; kingdom Viridiplantae; phylum Streptophyta; class Magnoliopsida; order Fabales; family Fabaceae; genus Lathyrus; species Lathyrus aphaca. The sequence goes on from OZ014519.1 coordinate 458,140,049, forward strand.
ATCTTCTTCCCATGACAGTAAAGATCTGAACCATAATGCCAAGGCACAACATTGTTGTTATCATAAGGAACTGGTCCAGGCACAGTGATGGTCACCGGACTAAATTGCAGCAGAAGAAGGAGTTGTGATAGTCTGTGGATCATAGTAGATGGTGACAGGAGGTCTGATCAAAGATGATGCAGGTGCAGGAAGTTGTTGATGTTGAGGAGGGTGTTGCTGAAAATTGTTGTTGAGAGAATCCGGAACATAAATGGTTGCTGGATCATAGTAAATGGTAACTGTTGAGATGTCGTCACTGGTGGTGTTTGCTGTTGTTGTAGAAGACTCTATTGAGATAATGTTTGCTGGTGTTGTAGGAGGGATTTTTGTTGCAGTTGTAGAAGATGGAACCATTGATGTGATCTGTAGAATGGCTTCTCTGATAAGACTGCTAATACCCTTCTTCAAATTTTTACATCCATTGGCAGAAATTTTTGCAAGCTTCACAACAGGCCTCACAACCTGGAAACACTTGGCACTTCAATAACTGAGTTTTTACTTCGGCCAGTGGTGTTTGAATACTTGCAATGTTATCAATTAGGATTACCGGTTGGTATTCCTCAATGGCATTAATCCTCGGCCCACCGTGATTTGGTATTGGATTCATTGTGACATTTGGTGGAGGTGCAAAATTTAAAGCTTTGGAGTCAATTAGATCTTGGACCTTCATGTGCAGGGCCCTGCACTTCTCTTTTGAATGACCAGGTGCATTGGAGTGAAAAGCACATATGGCGTTGACATCATAATTCCTTGGAAGATTCAGAGGATATGATGGATCCAAAGTCCTTAGTTCAGTCAGGTTAAGCTTCAATAAATGCGGGAGTAAGACTGCATAGGGCATCGGGATGGGATAAATCACCATGTTAACCTGAGAAGGCCTTTGTTGGAAAGGACGTTGTTGTTGATTATTGTTGTTATAAGATCTTTGTTGCTGTTGTGGGAACTGTTGTTGCTGAGGATATTGTTGTTGCTGAGGTGTTGGAGTAGGAATGGTGACTGCGGCCACTGATCTTTGCGGGTTCTGGGGTCTTCCTCTATTAACATGTAATGCATTGGTCTCTTCTGTCCTTCGAGGTCCCGAAAAAGGTTTCCTTGCATTGCTGGAGCTAGCGACATTTTCAGAAATCTTACCCATCTTCAATAGGCTTTCGATTCTCTCGCCTGCTATAACCACATCAGCAAAACTAGTAGAAGAGAAGACAATAAGTCTATCAATATAGGTCCCTTGCAAGGTATTCATGAACATGTCAGCCATCTCCCTTTCAGACATAGGTGGCTGGATAGCAGCAGCGAGTTGTCTCCATCTCTAAGCATACTCACGAAAACTTTCTCTTGAAGACTGAGACATACCCATCAAAAGGGTCATGTTGGGTGCCATATCTAGGTTGTACTGATATTGGCGTATAAAGGCCTCAGCTAGATCTTTCAAGTTCCTGACGGTAGCTCTTGACAAGTGCGAATACCACTCTCTGGATGCCCCGGTTAAACTGTCTTCAAAGTAAAACATCCACAATTTCTCATCCATGGTATACGCTTTCAACCTTCCCCGAAAAGATTGCAGGTGGGTACGAGGACAGGAGGTACCGTTATATTTTTCAAAACACGGGGGTTTGAACTTGTGAGGAATCCTTACCCCTTCCACTAAGCCCATATCCATCACATTGAATCCCAAAGAGTTATGTGATTCTAGGGATCTCAACTTCTCAGATATCTTGTCAAGACGACGGTCATATGCTTCATCAGCCCCAACACCTAGCACTGTAAATTGCTCGTCTTGAGGATCTTCCTGTAGAATACGATCTCTAGTGTTTCTCTGGGTATTTCCAATAACATTGACTTCAGGGTTGTTGTGGGGCCCAAACTCTGGTGGATTTGTTTGTGGCTGATCGCGCGCATTATTACTTGTACCCCCAGTGCCTGCATGGTTATCTTCTGGAGTTTTCCGCTCGACTAACTCCCTCAATCTTTCTTGGGTCTGTGCTAGCCCAGTCATCATAGCAATGAATTGATTCATCTGAGTCCTCACTTCTGTCCTTACATCAGTAATCTGAGTCCTCACATCTGTCAGTTCTTGCTATAGCTGATCCATTTGTAGACTCGGAAGGTTATTACGGGTCGGATATATGTGGATGCGATTGACGGGAAAGACCCTCCTACGAGCAATATTTCCTGAAACAATCAACAAAGTGAGAAAACAACAAAAGAACACCTGTAAAACAATGAATATGAAAGTTAGCATGCAATGCAATATGTTTATTTGTCTTTAGAGGGTATCTGGTTTGGTTCTTGGTTTTAACCTTCCAGATCTCTCTTGAGAAGATGAAGATGAAGCATAAGAAAATCCAATCATAACCATACAGAATGCAAATGGCGAAGCTAAAATACAAATAGTTCATGAATTATAGCCAAACAAACTCCCATAGTGATTTAAAATACAATTAAATTCAAGAATACAACAAACAAAATCACCATGGTGAGCCACAAAACAAATAAATAGGTACAAGAAAAGAAAATCAGACATCCAGTCCAAAATTATCCTCTCTGACTTCCTTCAGGAGAGCATCAGTTACTGGTCCGACTGGGTGCTCTGTAATGGTTCTGATGAGAAGGTTTCTAGTTGCAATGGCATTTGTCATCTTCTGATACTTATCTTGTTCTTTGGATCTCTTCAACCCCGCCCGAAGTTTCAACTCTGAGATCTCCTTTTGAGCTGCTAGCAGTGCCTCCTAGTTTCTTTTCTCATTAGACTCTAACTGCTCTATCTTGGCTTGCATCATCTGGTCTTCTATTATACGAGTCTCAGTTATTCTGACCCATCTATCCTGGCTTTCCTCCAAATAATGCTCAGCTCTTGCCTTTTGAATCTTTGCTTCCTTGCATGCATTCTTCAGCACAAGTTCCCTTGCTCGGGCTTTCCTGATGTAGTCTTCAGTCTTCTCAATCTTGATTACATGCTCGATGCGTAGCTTTTCTAACCTTTCAATGTCTAAACGACCATCATTCCTTTCCCAAAGGGTCTTCTTCAAAGCTTCAGCTAACTGGGCATTTCTTTCCTTCATCTTTTCAAACTCTTCCAGACTGACTGTGGCTATAGGCTCAACTACTTATGGCCCTGGCACATCCTCTAGGGTGAATGGCATACGAGTAATTTGTCCTCTGATGCGAGACAATTCAGTGTACTGAGAAGAAGCTATGTTGTTACCCTTCCCCAAAATAGCAGTCCCTTTTGTCTGTATGTTGTCCCAAGCCTAGGCTGCTTGCCAGACAATGGCATGATTGTTCTGAAAGGCACAATAAAGAGACTATGCTAAGTCCTACTCCCTAGGTGGATGTATCAAATCATATCCCAATTGTCTCTTGAAAAGTAAAGGATTGTAGTTGATGCAACCCTTCACTCTAATAAGTGGCACATTTGGATATTACCCACAACTTGTTATTATGTCTCGGCCCTTGGTGTTCTGAGTACACCATCTGATATCTTCTGAAGTAAGGGCAGTCATCCTCTTAGCCCAATTCCTTGACTGATGTGGATTCAGGAAAGCTTCCGTCTTCGGCATATGTCTCATCAACCAACTGTAGAAGAGAGGTGTACAACATCTTACCAGTCTTCCTCTCTGTTTCTCATTCCTCTGATGAACTGAGTAGTAGAAGTCTCCCAATAAGGTGGGAACTAGGTTTTTTAACATTAAGATGTGGATGGAATTTTTGCTTACAAACTTAGGCTCTTCTGCAAATAAAATGATACCATAAATACTGAGAGCCAGGAGAGCACTCACAGTTTCCACATTCCCTACTGCAGCTTGCTTTGTAGCCTGAGTGACCAAGAAATCCAGATGAAGGCCTGGGATTCCAGCTTTGGAAGTCATGTGCTTATCAATGACAGTTGCTTCCAGATGTAGTGCTTTGGTTATGTCTTCATTCTTTGGAGGAGTCATTTCAGGGTTGAATGGAATTCCTCTTCGGATAGGGACACCCAATAACATAGAGTACTCTTCCAGCAAAGGACCAATCTGAAAATCTGGGGAAGTGAAGCAACGGAGAAGAGGGTCATAGAACTGTAGACATGTATGAATCATGCTCCTCTACAATGTGTCCAAATCCATGATCATGTCCAGGATCCCACCATAATGCTCTTTGAATAAGGGAACATGATCAGGGGTGATAAGAGCTTGTATCTGTCTGATGCCTGCTAGAGGATACTCAAAGAAGTGGTAGGTGATGTTGTTTTTCCTGGTTGAATCCATGCTGAAAATGTGTGCTGAAGGAGACAACTGAAGAGGACAACTGAAGAAGATAGCTGAAGAAGATAGTTGAAAAAGATAGCCGAAGGAGTGTTGAAGTAGATAAGCTGAGCAGAAGAACGGTCAAAACCAAACCAAATGAAGATGGATACTCTGTAAAACAAATAGATAAAATGTTGAATGATGCAATATGATGTATGCTAATTATATGCAAGGGTTTGTATGATGGATTATAAGTTGCCTCTGGTAGGATCCATGAGTGTCTAGAGTTTCGGATGAAGTCTTGAAAACCAGTAACCGGGTGGGGGACTCAAATAAAGAGTCAGTAGTCCAAGGTTTCAAAGAATTAATCCAAAATAGTATAACCTTAAGAACATATTCCAGTAGCAAGGTATGATGAGGTCAAGGGTTCCTGCAAACCTGTAAACAACCCAACCCACTCACAGGTATTATTCTAGAACAAGGATCCTCAGATTCAGATTTATTATGAGAAGTGTAAACACTTCTAACCCGGAGGTACAATGTTTACCCTAATCATAAAGGATCCTCCTATAATTCACCTCAGATGCTGAAGGTCATCTAAAAAGGTCATCCAGACTTAGCAGGCTTCCCAGATAGCCCTAGTACTACAGGAAATTCGTAGCACAGAGTTCTCAAGAAGAAACCCATGTCTGAACCGTGTTTTAATATTCCCGCACCAGACCGAAATGGAATGGGAAAGAATACAAAACCACTCTAATACTATGTGTCACTCAGGCCTTTGTGTCAAGCCTTTCTCACTGAGATACCCCACCCACCAAGGTAACAACAAGTCCAACACAATGATTTGACAATAATAAATGGAATGCAGAAAGCAATAAATGAAAGCGATAAAGTAAATGCAATAAATAAAGTTGTATAGGAAGCAATAAATAAATCAAAAACATAAACACAAATAGAACATAACACCCCTAATAAAAACAAACAAACAAGCGCTAGGAGAAACCCACAAGAGAACCAAAAGCCCTGGTTGCAAAGATCCCCAGCAGAGTCGCCAAGTTGTCGCTCCCCGGACTTTCGTCCCGGTGCAAACGCGAACCGTCGGTGATGTTGGAGGTTGAGGTTGAATAGAGTCACCGGTTAGGCATTTTTATCCTGAAGGAAAGGTAATGCTGAATAAACCTGGAAGGGTATGGACAAGATGATTGCGAACCAAAGAAGCTGAGAAAGGGGGTTGGTTACGACCTGGGAAGGCATTAGCACCCAGATCGTCCGTCGTACTCGATGGGATCCACGCTTACTTGATTGTGTTTAAAAGGGGATAATGTATGTGCTAAACTGTGTATAAAAGAGGTGGATGAATGGATGTACAGAGTGTCAGTGCAAAAGAAAGTGGGTGCTCAGAGCTGAGGCTTAAGAAAAGAAAGCTAGAAAGAGAAAAATGGGGGAGACCTGGGGACTTTTGTTCGATAACTGTTGAGTTATGCCTACGTATCCTCTCGTGCAATGAGGAAATCAAAACACCGTAGTTAGACTCAAAGAGACTGGATGATTTATTGTGAACTACTTACTTGTCTATGCTCAAGTGTATGACTCGTCTGGATCGAGTGCTAACTGTCTTGCATTATACGGAAGAAGCAAGTTCTCTCTTTCAGAGTGAGTGTGATGAGAAAAGAATCCCGTAGGAGACGTTTATTGTTTGTTTTTGTGTTTTCAGTTTTTTAATGTTTTTGGTGTTTTGCATAAGATGATGAGCTTAAGCATAAATCAAAGGTTTGTAAGCTCATTATATCACCCCTGATTAGGGATAATGAGCCTACTTAAGCATGAGATGAAGATCTCAACCTAATTACCATGATGATATATGGTTAAGATCATTAACCTACTTGTGGTTATTATTGAGTGTCTTTTGATTTTTTGTTTAGTGTTAAGTAATGAGTTTAATCTCCAATCAAAGATTAGTGAACTCATTACACCATCCTAAGAGAAGGATGATAGATGAGAACACTTAAGCTGAGGAAGATACCTCAACTTAATCCATGGTTAATGATTAAATTCATTATATAATAAACCTCTATTAAGTGGATTTTAATTAAAGATGAGATGAAGAAGTGTTTTTTATGTTTGCAAGACTTTAGCATGAGGGGGACTTGTCCATTGAACACTAGGGTTAGTCCCTCTGAACCACCAGGAAGAGATGTAACCCTAATATAAGGACCAAGTTACAAGCTTAAGTCTTTAATGATTATTAGGTATTTTTGATTGAAGGTGAAAACAACTTAAAGGTTTAGCACTAAGGATCAAAGTTATACACTCTATCCTAAGATAAGGATACATGCATAACCCTAATTCAGAGTCCCAAAACTTTAATTGTTTAACCTTGATTATGATATGAGAGAGAGAGAGACTCAAGGAAATTCAAAGGGTAAAAAATAGGGGGACTATGTACAACCCTAAAGTTATCATGCTTAGATGTTCCTATGGTTTGTGAGGAATCAAGAGAAGTCTTCAAGTTAGCCACCAAAGAAAGAGAAATAGATGAAAAGAGAGAGAGAGAGAGAGAGAGAGAGAGAAGGATTAGGTTACTTACTTCATTGAAGTAGTTAAGTAACCTAGGAATAAGGGAGAACATAAGTGAATGAGATTCACTTCAAACACAAACAAAGTGCATAAAAATAAAGAGAGAAAAAGAGGTTGGATGTAGATGCACATCCACATCCTGATTAACTTACCAAATACACCTGAAATGGTTAGTTTGAAAGCAAGATATGTACAAATTCAAATTCATAAACAAATCAAGAGATAAAAAACTGAAAATGCATCCAAGGGGACCCTAAGCACTCTCGAGATTACCATCCAAATGGGGAGGTCTAAAGTTTTACCAAGCTCAAGTTATGGTCATCCTGAAATTTGCTAGGGTTTTGAATACTTCTCAAAGGGAAAATGCACATTAATTTGAAAATTTAAGATAAAAATGTGACAAAAATATCTTTGGAAACTAAAGGTCAAATGTGAAAGATTGAAAAAATAATCAAATGCAAACTCATCTTGGTTTATAAGTTATGAAATTTTGAAGTTAGGGTTGAAAAATAAGAAATTTAGAAACCCTAATTCAAAGAAAATTGGCAAAGTTTGATCAAAACCAAAAAGAAACTTTTGGGATGAGTTTGTAAATGTTAAAGAAACCTCTCTAATTTTTTTGGTGATTTTTAAATACTTTAAAGTATTTTTAATCAATTAAATGGACTTAATTAATTAAAATATACAATTAAATTATTTAAAATGCATTTTTTAATGAGAAAATAAAAATAAAAATATTTTTTGGTTCTGAAAATTAATTAAAGTGATGATAAAAAATTTCAGAATTTTTAAATGATTTTTGATATTTTTAATAATTAAAAGAAAACAAAATAAAATAAAATAAAAGTGAAAGTAATTCAAAGGAGTGGTTCAGATTGAAAAGGGGAGGGATCAACGTGACAGATTCAAAGTCTTGTTGACTTGGGGTATGCAGGATCTAAGGCCCACAATTAAACTAAAAACGCGCGTACCATCTGAGGGCTAGGATTCAATCTGAGTTAATTAATTATACTTTATTTTAATTAATCAAAATTAAAACTAATGACAAATCCGGACCATCCGTTGCTAACCCTAATCATAATCCTAAGGCCACAAATGAATCTGGGTAGCTAAACCCTAAATTAACTTAATCACTTTCAGGCGACCGGAGATAAGCTCCGGTCGTCTTCTCCGGTGGACCAAATTTTCAGAATCTTCTACAAGCCACTAAACTTCAAATTTCTTGCCCAGAATTACTCCTCTAACAACATAGAACATGAATCCACAAACAAAATTCATTTATCATGCATCAAGAAGCCAAATCGAAGCAAACAAGTTCTAGGTCAAAAATTTCATAACATCATGAAATCCTCATTTCTAACCTATTTTCAATTCTAATCATATCAGGATCATTCAGGGAAGCATGGGGAATCATTTTAGAACTTAAAATCATGCTTCTGGAAAAAAAAGTTCATGAAGGTTATCTGAGTTGAAGTTCTTTGAAATGGAGCTTTTTGGGCACTCCTCTTGTGCAATCCACCTCCCTTTGACCTCCTGAGTCTATTGTGATACTTTGAATAAGTTTATTTTGGTTGGTTAATGAGTTTCAGTTCTGAATATGCAGAAATCTTGTTTGTGTTTGGGCTTGTTTCATGCTATGGTGATGGGTGGGAATTGATCCTGAGGTTATTGGAGTTGATTGGTGGAAGAATTTGTGGTTTTTGATGGTTGGATTGTGTGTTTCGAAGAGATAAAGTTTTGGACCAATTTATTGATTCTCAACTTGTGTCTTGTTTCAGGCCATGAAGTGTGTTCATTTATAGTGCTTAGGGTTTGCATAAGCCATACCATTGGTCATGATAGTGGTTGTGGCACTGTGTGATTGGTATGGGAGCAAAATGAAAAAAGTCAAGTTTATGTGTACTTGAGGTATGGGCTTTTGCAGAGGTGATTTTTGTGGCTAGATTGCTTCAGCATGGTTCATGGAGAGCCTTAAGATCAAGGGAAATGAACTGCAATGCTTAGATGAAGAGATTGACATGTTTATGCAACTTGGTTATTTTGAGAAGACTTGGAAATTAAGCCATGAAATGCTTCAATCCTTGGGCCAATTCTGATATTGGCAAGTTGCATTAACATGTTGTGACATAATTGAGTGGATTAGAGGTCACTTAGAAGCTTGAAACTCAAAATTTCATAAATCCCTCTTTGACATGAACTTGAAAATTATGTGATGTTTGCCAACTTTGCAAGGCCATAACTTGAGTTGTAGGATGAATTAGAATGAGTTCTTGTACTTTTTTAAAATGGGAGGATCCAATCTACAACTTTCATGTTTGAAGAAATTTCATTTGAAACCTTTTTGATCAAGAAAGAGGAGGTTGAAAATCTTTCCCAAAATAGAAAGTTTGCATTACAAGTCATTTCCAATTTTGGCAAGTTTTGGCTTTGCTCACTTTTCTTCAACTTTGTGAACTTACAAGAATTCCAATGATCAAATAAAGACCATATGACTTCAAAATGATGATGATAACCCTTTGGAACCCTTGTTGGGGGCATCAGATGCCCAGAATCTAACTTTTCTTGCACAACAAGTTACCATTTGATCAGATGACTTCCACAAGGAATGTTTGCTTGAAATTTAATACACATGCTCCTTATAAAATATATGGCCCAATAGTAACAGGAATGACCAAAATTTTTGGGTATAAGGCCTCTGAAACCAAAACCCTAATTTTAGGTCATCTGTGTAGGAGCCTCTGCTTAGCTTCAATACCTCTGCAATGTTTTGATATTTCTTGAATTCAATGGACCCGTGGGGGCATAAGATGATCGTAGAACACTCATGGACCCTATTGGCATGCTTCATGGCGTCTGAGATAGCTCACACTACTTCTAGGATTCATCTGATCACAAACCCTAGATGCAGTTATGCAGATGAAATGTTAAGGATGATTATGTATTGTGAAGTGTGATGATTATGCAATGCAATATGGAAGATCATAAGCCAAGGTGTGATAAAAGGGAGAAGGAAACTTTGGGGTGTTTACACATGTATGAATAAGGAAGATGATGTTCTAGTTGGAACATTTATGAATGACATCCAAGAAGAAATTAAACTTCTGGTTATCCAGATAGTCCAGTGTCTCATCTTAATGTTAAGACAGTGATTACTGCACTTTAGGAAACAAGAGAAATACACAAATGCTATTTTGAAGTGATGCAATAAAATCACCAACAGATGTTGACCCAGTTCAGTGTTAACAAACCTACATCTGGGGGATACCAATTCAGGATGAAGACTTCACTATCTTTTAGCATTACCCTAAAGTTAAACTCACGACTTACAACTTTATCTTAATCACTACCTTCAAAGAACATCTTTATCTAAGGCCAAATTCTAGTCGTTTACAACCATTGATATGAGACTTTGATCGCGACTTTCTGAATCTTACGGTACTAACTGCAAGTACACAGCCTAATCGTGTAGTAAGAAAAGATATCGATCCTACAGAGACTCGATAATCAATCTAGCGTTTTTGGGGTGTTACTATGTTTAGCTAAGGTGAGTGATGATTTAGTTTAAAGGAATAGGAAATTAAGAATTTTAATTAAATTAAGTTACAATAGAATATCGGTAATTAATATGCCTTCACGAATTCAATAAATGGCCAGCTTATAAAGGTTTGTCAAATAATCTTTCTGTAGAAAATGTTGGTTTAAAAGTTGTCAACTCACACTCTCGTGGTCTTGCCTATTACTGTACTCCTAAGTCAGATTAAGCGCCCTCGCTGTATCAATTCGATTTAAAAGTACTTTTGGAAAACCTAGAGATTCTAATTAGTTTTAAAGCACTTTTGTTATATTTAAAATTAATTTCCGATTTCAGCTATCCGGTAAAATTCTCACACTCTCGTGGTCTTAATTCTAACCTTTTTACCTTTTTTACTTTCGTAACAAAAGATGATTTTATTTTAAGAAATCAAAACCAGAAAATAAGTTGTGTTTATGATTTTAGCCTAGATCTATTGAATTCGTTATGGTTAATCAATTACATACTGATTAACTGCTCTAGATAATATTAATTAAGATTAATAGGGTTCTGGTGTGCTGTGAGAGTTTTCAATTAAAATAATTAGAGCAATCGACAAACTTAAATTAATTAATTAGTATTATCTAACTCAGAGGTTTTATTAAATAATTGACTCAGAGACATTTTTGGATACTCTCAATTTGGACCGGTTGTTACTAATTATTGTATATTAGTATAATATACATTGTTTTCGTTATAAAAGAAAGAAAACAAGGTTTTGTAAAGAAAGAAGAAGAAAGTTGGTAAGAAAGGAAGAAGAGAAGGAAAAAAGGAGAAGGGGAAGAAAATCCTAGAAGAGGAAATGCTTGGATCTATACCATTCTTCATCAATCATCATCTTCATTAAACTCCTCCTCGATTGCAAGGTAGGTTCTAGTTAGAAGCTTTTTCTTTTAAGAGTTTTGATGTTTAGAGTTTAGGTTAGAAACAATTAAATTAATAAATCGAAGTTTCTAACGGTTGAAATACCTATTAAATGCATGGGTATGCTAGTAATAGGTGTAGTAATATATGTTTAAAACCATTTTGAGGTTTGGTGTGTTTTAGTGGGAGTTTGGAGGAGTTTTGGGTGTTAAAATGCAAGTTTTTATGCTGCTGACTGTCGATTAACCATATGCGTTAACAGGTTAACGCTGTAAGTTTTGGGAAAATGTCAATTCTTATAAAATTTGTAACTATCTACTCAGGTATCCGAATGAGGAAAACTTTATATCGTTGGAAAGCTAAGAAAACGTACTATCCAATGGTAGAGGAAAATATTAATTTTGAAGTAGAAAATAATTATTTATTTTATGCCGACTAAAAGTACCGATATTATAAATATAATACGTGAACCATAAAACATGTAATTTAAAGTATTGTGAGGAAATCTTACCGTAAACCAATAGTATGCCTAGTAATGAATATAGAAATTGTTAGATGGTATAATTTGTTAGATGTTTAGGACTACCCTAGGTTGATACCGAACCGTTGGCACGTATTACACGGGGAGCATGGTTTAGGCTTGTGGTGGGTATTACACTGAGTCCCATGGGAAGCATGGTTTAGGCTGGTGGTAGGTATTACACTGAGTCCCACGGGAAACATGGTTTAGACTTGTGGTGGGTATTACACTGAGTCCCACAGGAAACATGGTAGTGGCTTATGGTGGGTATTACACTGAGTCCCACGGGAAGCCTTGTTGGTGAAGTCTTGAGAAAGTCTTGAGGTGGGTTATGTAACACCCCATTTCTACCCGGCGATTATATTGAAAATCAAAGTATTAAAAATCCAACCAACAAGTACACAAATAGGATGCTACATTTTTCAACTTATAAAAAACTTCATTTAATTTTATGAAAATTGATACATAACACCTTTGGTTCGGAAGAAACTAAAACAACAACTTTTATTCATTTTTAAAATAAATTTTACAACTACGAAACGAATTCTCAATTATGCAACTAAACAAGTACAACATCTTTTTCAACTTAACAACTTAGTAGCAACATACGGCTAATGCAAACAACTTGGAACAACAACAACTAGATCAAATAAACCATTAAAGCCATTAAAAATTCATCCCCCCAAGTGTTACGTATCAGAGCATCGACACTAACTTGAACTAAAAACGATAACCATCTTCCTTCAAGCTACCTGCACGTTACCAACATAAGGGTAACATTCAAACAGAAGTGGTGAGATATCGATAGTTATAAACAATATATGATAAATATAAACATAGACAAGGATTATACAATTATCACCACTTCACTTCAACTACAACAACTTAACAATTACCCACATTTTATCAACTTACTTTACAAACTAATTACACTCATCAACATTTACTACATAATCCACATACTCATATATCCAACACGAACGACTTAATCAACCTAAGCAACACAAACCACTTAATCAACTTGAACAACATAAATAACTTATCAACTTGAACAACATAAACAACTTATCAACTTGAACAACTTATCAACTTGAACAACATAAACAACTTATCAACTTGAACAACATAAACAACTTATCAACTTGAACAACATAAACAACTTATCAACTTGAGCAACATAAACAACTTATCAACTTGAACAACATAAATAACTTATCAATTTGAACAACATAAACAACTTGATCAACATAAATAATGCAACACAGATGCGACTCAACTATGCATATGCATGTGGTACCATCAGAGTAAAACTCCCAACTTAGAATATACCAGGTTATCGAGGTATCTACAAGGCATAAGCCTTCAACTTAATAATTTTTCCAATTTCCGAGGAATCAAGGCATAAGCCTTCAACTTTCAACGTGGTGCCAATCCAAACCAACTTAAAAATGTAAGTATGAGACTCATGCAAATGGTATATAACAACAACAACTACAATTAAAAGCAACATCAACTTCGGCAACTAATAAAACTTAACGACATATCAACATACAACTTATCAACGTTGGCCAAAGGCCTTCAACATAACAACAACAACAATAATAACTACATAACAACAATTCGACTTGGGCCATGGGCCTGCAACTTGTATTTCTACCACTAATAAGGCACTGCAACAAAATTCACAACCACAACTTCACAACTTAACACAAGAAATACAACATAAAGAACAAACCGATTATACCTCAACTACACCGCATAATTATTGTTCTACTAATTCCTACTCTACATTAATATTATTAGGACTATTCTATTACTACCATTGTTTAAGTTATGTTATTAGTACCCTAACTGTCCTCCTAGATCATTTCTCATAAAATTTGTCTTAGACTAGTTTGCATAGCGAACAGGTAGCGAAGTGAGTTCGCGTAGCGACCAAAACTTCGCGTAGCTAACTGTCGCGAATAGACCATTCCAACTCTGTTCGTATCAGTTCCTCTTCCACCAACTTTATTCTTCTTTTTCATATCAGACCCACACAATACAATAGTAACACGGCAAATCATGATCAAATAACATAGATTAACTCTTTTTTTGACTAATTCAACAATCACACAAGAAAACATCATCACAACAATGTCAACATTTCATAGCAACACCCAAAATTATCCAGCCCTAGTATCAATTACCATACCCGATTATAAAAATCAAACCCACCCTTACCTTAATTGATAGTCGCTCGAATCTCCGACCAATTTTTCCGATTTGGTTTTTTCGATGGCAACTTCTCGTATTCTTCTCTTTTCTCCAATTTCTATTTGTTCCTCTTTTTCTCAACTTCTACTAATACATCTAAAACATCCTTTCTATTATTTTATTATAATTATTATTATAATTAAAATCTCAATTTTGGCCTACTAATCAACACCACCACGATAACTACCACCAACGCAACAACTAGGCCCACTTAAATAAAATACGCTTATAATTCCATAAAATCAATTCTAATATTATTTCTACGACTTTCCGACTTAACGACTTAATTCACCGTACACCAAATCGACTGAATAATTCACAAATAATTACTTCCTCCCGACATAATTGATGAAATCAACTAATTACCGATTATCAAGTAACAGTCCAAACAACGCATTCAACCTATTCCACAATAGCCGTAAAATATACAACATCATTTTCCATAACTTAAATCAACCCAACCCATTCCTTCAACTCAAATCAACTTAGGAACATCAACATAATATTCCGATATTTCGGAAATCGACTTAAATCAACACAACATAATACAATTATATTTAATTAAATAAACAGGGCGTTACAGTTTATGTTGAGTCCCACAGGAAGCATCCGTAAAGACTTAGATAGTGACTTGTGGTGGGTATTACACTCAGTCCCACGGGAAGTCTTGCCGATAACACATACGATGGGTATTCCACTAAGTCCCACGTAAGGTTTTGAGAGCGATGTATGAACATTTTCCATCTTGTTTTGGTTACTTATTGAGAAGTAACCAGAGATCTTGAGGAATGTTTAGATTCGAACCTATAGAGTCGAAAGAACTCTAAGATAGGGAACTCACTGAGATGTTGATATCTCACCCCACTATTGTTGTTGCTTTTCAGTTTTCTTTTGCAGGTTGATTTACAAGTGAAGCTATGCTCGGGATGTTTCATGAGAAGCATAGTCTTAGTTTTCCCGTTGTGTATTTTATCTTTATACAATAATGGATATTGTATTGATCTTAGTATTTTTTATTTTAGTATAATTTCCATGTCTTGCACCATAGTTTGTATTGATTTAGAATTGGTCAAGAATGTGAATTGTACTATTAGGCATTTATGTTGGTGTCAGTACCAAATAAACACTTGTATGATATTATTCTAGATATATATTATATGGGGTGTTACAGTTGGTATCAGAGCAGGTCGTATCCTCAACCTAGCCTTGAAACATCATAAGTAAATCTTTCCTGCCTCCTAAGTGTTTCTTGTCGACGTGATTCTTAATATCATATTATGTAGTATTGGGTCTGGTCAACCTAATGATATGCATGTGATAAGTAGAGTCATGGTTGAGAGACCATGAGGACTCTAAAGTGTTATTATAACTTGTGCTGTGAGAATAGGCTCAAGCCAAGAGTTAGCATAGGGAGATTTGGTCAACTCAGTTGGAGTCTTCTTAAGAGTTGTACTTCCTGTAACATGGAGTTGCAAAGTAGTGTGTTGTTCGAGAAATCCTTTTGAATAGATAGAGTCTGAAAGGTACAAATATCTGCAAGATGAGTGGTCAGTGTATCAAGGAATACATAAAGTCACTGGTGGATTAGTATTGGTCACTGGTATGGACAAGAGTTTTGAGAAATCTCATTCCATGAAAAGAGAAGATGTTTTGTGGAACGTGTGACTTAAGGTTCGGGAATGAGTAAATTGTTAGTGTTTCAGTCCTAAGATCGCGGTGGCACCGTAGATGAATGAGAGTACTTCAAGGAATGTATTCGGATAATACCTTACAGATGGATAGAAGTTACAAGTTAAGAATGTTCATTTATTGTGAGAAACTAAAGTCGTGGTGAAGCGTGAAGAGAAACATAGGGAGGTGAGTACACGTTTCAAGTAAGATGAGTATACCTCGGACGAAGAGTAGAAGATTGGAGTTGTATTTTAGGTTATGACCGAGGAGATAAAGTTTAGATTAATACATCAGGATGTTATTTTTAGTAAGAAATCAGTTCAGAGGTGTTGAATTACCCAAGGAATTGTACAAGGTATAATGTCGGAGAAAGAACAAGCTTCATTTAGTAGCATGAGGTGTATTTGATATGGACTTGTTGAAGTTGTGTTGAGTGTTAGAGTAAGCACCTTGGATTCGGGAGAACTCTTGTAAGATGGATTATGTTTGGGTATGAGAGGATTACCGCAGAGCGTGAAGTGAACACGGTATGGAAACAGTATTAACAATGCAATAGGAGAAAGTGATGACGAAATTTATTTTGGACGAATGCACAATGGAGTTGCTAAGTTGTTGTTGAAACTAAAGTTAAGAAAGTACAATCAATGATGGTTCACCCATTAGGACACTAGTAGTATGTTTAGTATATGTGTGGAATCATCTGTTGGTAATTGTTATAACTTTTGGTTGTGATTGAAATAAGTTTGGGAGGTTTAGGTAGCAATGAAAACCATAATTTTGCTTCTGCGTTTGAAGTAATCGGTTACCCTCTGGGTAGTAAATGGTTACCGAATTGTGTTTCTAAATCTTTTTTAGCTACTGGAAGTTCAGATTTGCACTGAGTAATCGGTTACCCTCCTAGTAGTAACCGGTTACCATTGTTATGTTTTGAAAACTTGATTTTTTTCTAAGATTCTTACTTTTGACTTGAGTGCCCGATCGAAGTGTTCTTGGTACCGGTAGAAGGCTGTGGAGACATTTTATACAATGATTAATAGAGGGTAAGGGAATCCCGATTAATATGTAAGTAGAGACAACAAGGTTCTTCAGAGGAGTGCATACCTCAGTTTTCAAGTGTAGGGGAAAACTCTTGTATTTGTGAATGATCAGAATATTTAGGATTTACCTCTAGTGGGATTAAGGATATCGTTGTTTTAATTCTCACCAAGGAATTGAAGAGAGAGGACAAAGTTGTTTACTAGATATGAGATGTTCATCATTTTATTTTACCCAATAAGGATTATATGTTGGATTTTGCTTACGGATGAACCAATTGTTAGTTTGTGACTAAAAACTCTTTTGATGTCGTCATTGTCGTTTTCCTACTAACGTCGTTGTACGAGTGGAATCGAACTATTCCGTTGAATATTCACGATGTGACCATAACAGAATGGTAGATCTACTTCATCGCTTGTGGAGTATGTAATCTTTACGGTGTGCCCTGTTCTGTGTTACCTTGAGTTGTGAACGTGGGGCGATTGTTACACATGTTTAGAAACTGTGAGTGAGAATCATCTTGCAAGTTAGTGTGGACTGGATTGATAATTTTGAGTTGGATTATTTGTCAGCAAAAGGGAACAATTTTAGTTGTGTTTGACCATTTAGCCTCGGATAGGTAATCAATTGACACATGACTTTTGTGGAGGACTTCAGAGAATCGTACTTTCAGAACTGTAAGTTTGTTTTGGCTTCCGTTCAAAGTGTCATGGGATAAAGTTTTGAACTTTCTTTTAAGCATGATTGGTAAACGGTAAATGATCTGAAATTTTGGTGTGTCGTTGTTGCGACTACTAAGGACCTAAATTGCGAAGTTATAAGAGGATCATAAAGTGTTGATCTTTCAGGAAACATTTTGGTATCTAAAGTATTGTGTGGATAAGAGATGAACAATTTGTCAGTTCTTGTATCGTTAATTCTTAATATAAATTATGGACTCCGTAAGAGTAATACCAGATGTGTGCAGTTGAGCCGCACTCGGTGTTATGGATTTTTAAGTTACCTTCTAGGTGAGAGTGAGAGATGAATTCTCTAAAGTTAAGCATGTAAATTGAATCGTTTGAGGAACGAAACCCTTGAAAGAAATGAATTTGAACGAGAAGTTTTATGTGACCTTCAAAGGTGAATATGTGGAATATTGTATGTGATAGGCAAGTGTTATGGAAATCAACAAGTATAATAAGAATGATTTAAGTTGTGTATTGGTGACTCACTAATGATTGTAAGTTATGTGATATTACTACGTTATTATTAATAGAGCACTTGTATCAACAGAAGCCTTGAGTGATTAGAATCTTGTGAAGAGAATTAATATGGAGTATAGCAACCATGGTAGATTTGTTAAGCTGAATTGGATAAATTGTTTCGAGTTTAGAATGGACTTGGAAATTGTACCATTTTTGATTACAACAGTACGACCCCTTGTAACACCCCAAAATTTGCCCTCTAATTTATTATCACTAATCGACTTATGTCTACCTTCATTTATTCAAAGGTTTCATCAGAAGCGTTAGGTCAGGATGTTATTAATGTAAGTTAAGATTTTATTTCCCTTTAAAATCTCAGATTGATCATGCTGGCTGTTCGAACAATGAAGTGTGAATTAAGATAAGATCGCATTGCTCTTAGCATTTGTTCTTCCAGAGATGGATCGTATAAGTAATGAAGCTACAGTTGATCTTTTTCCAATCGGCCCTTCAGGAATTCTGGGCCGCGCAATTGCTTTTAGGGTTCTTTTTTGTAAATCCATTTCACATTTCAGATATCAGTCATTTCTTAGATTTTTTTCCATAGGTTTAGGAGATTTTGGGAACCCATACTATCATGGTTGCATCCGCGAAACCCTCAAGGGATATCAGCCGTGATGGCAATTTTTTGCTTTCTTATTGAAACGTTATAGTAACGTTAAGGTTATGGATGAATTAACATATAGGAGGAAATGTTGGAGAAAATATGATAACAACTGCTTTGACTTATGAGGAGTGGGCTCATGAAGCTAAGATGCTTGGTAAAGAGACACCAAAGGTGAATGCATCGGATTTCTATGATGTCGAATTGGTCACCAACAAGCTTGAAAAATTAAAACATCGCAGACAAGGGGGCTTTCTTAGAGATGTTATTTTTTTTGTATGAGAGCGGATCTCGTTAGAAATTTAGGTAATATGTGTAACCCTGAGTTTCACAAAGGTAGGCTTCATGTTCTTAGACAAATCAAAGAGTATATTGATGAGGTTTCAACTCAGTTGAGAATGGTTTGTCACTCTGATTTCGAGGAGCTTGCGGTGGAAGAGAAACATGCTTTCATGCATGAAATTAGACATGCTTTTGGGAGGATTGCTTTGTTGTTATGCGGGGGTGCTTCCCTTGGAGCTTTTCATATCGGTGTGGTTAAAATACTTGTAGAACATAAATTTATGCCTAGGATTATTTTTGGGTCAAGTATGGGATCCATTATGTGTTCTATTGTTGCCCCTAGGTCTTGGCCAAAGCTTCAAAGCTTTTTGAGGATTCGTTGCACTCATTACAGTTTTGATCAAATGGGTGGGATTCTTACCATCATCAAGAGGGTCAAATTGGAAAAACCGAAGAATCCGAAGAATCTCAGAATTAGAAGGAATGAGATCTGGCATAAATAAGATTCATTAAAGAAAAAAGAGAATTAACGGAAAATTATTACACAAGAGTTCAGATACATCAGTTTTGTTCGACGGGAAAATTGACTAAAAGGATTTATTTGTACAGCAAAACAGAGCAGAAGAATAATTACAAAATTCAGAGAGGATTCAATAACCAGTAAAAATTCTCAAATACAAACTTCTAACTAATTCATAACAAATCCTAATTGATTTCTAACTAACTTTACCATTGAAATTCCAGAAGCTTCCTCAAAAGACTCATCTATAAAGCTTATACCTTCTGCATTCTTCAAGGGTCCTTCACCATTTTTTTCCCTGGATTCCCCCTTTGATCTTCTTCATCCCCTTCACATTCCATTTTCATCTCTTCTCATTCTCTGCATCATCTTCAACTCTCTTTCACTCATTTTTGACGGCTTCTTCAAATTTCTTAATCACCATCCCCATTCAATCAATATCTTCATCACCTACCATCCTCAGCTTCACTTCCCCTTCCATAGCCTTGAATCTCAGCAATCCTCATCAATCATCCCTGCAAAATCAATCAACAATTATAGTTCAAAATCATAGCAAGAAAGGGAGGTGGTAGTGACAAGAATCTGAAATCCCAGATGAAGAAGAAAATACCTGAATTCTGCGACATAGCCATTATTCAATCTCTATCTTCTTTGATATATCACCTTAATCACATCAACAAGCTTTCATTCGTCTTCATCACGCAAAATATCACCTTCATGATCCATCCTCATCAGCTTTCCATCTGCAGTATTCATATATCAACAATAGAGCCATAAAGTGATCCGTAATCCGAAGGAGGATCCAAAAATCACAACAACAGAAGCATAAGCGATTCAAAGTCAAGAAGGTGAGTCGAAGAAAGCATACCTAAGTGTTGCGATTCCATTGTTGATTAAGAAAACACAATGATTCCGCTCCAAGCTTCAACCTGCTTCATCATATTTGCAACAAATTCGCGGAACGGATCGAGAATGAGAAATCACTGATTAGAAGAAAGTTAACTAGGAGAGTAAATCCGATTTCATACCTGAAGGTGTTGCCACGTCTAACACCCTCATCAACGGTTTGCCATCATCATCGCATCCTTATTGATTAACGAACTCGCTTCATCATTCATATATCATAAGGCTGCGAAGGGCACAACAACGTCGAAGACGAATTCAGATTACCGCAAGCCTTCAACAACATAAACAGTCATCAAATTGCAAAAGAACTACTGAACCAGATTCGCAAAGAAAGGAGTAGGAACTCGAGGATAAGTCGAAGACGTCTTACCGTGATTTCTCCCTGTTTACCTCCGATTGATAAGGTACAAACACCAGCCCTCATTGAGATGAGCTTGCTTGTCATGTTATGATGTTCGATTACGCCGATCTAGTTTGTTCTTATTGGATTGTTAAAGCATTTGTTTTCGGATACGAAGTGATGATAAAGAATAGGTGTCGATTTGTGATGAAATCGTAAGACGACGATGAGCTTTTCCGGTTCGATTTTTCCTACCCCCGTTAGCATTCGCGGTTCACGGTGGCGGCGTTGATGGAGGAAGAATGGGATTAGGGTTTGAGAGTGAGAGAGAACAGGTGAGAGTGAGAGAGAACAGGTGAGAGAGAGGCTAGGTGAGAGGGGTGAAGGTCGCGGCGGCGGGGAAAGCAAGAATGGGCCTAGGGTTTTTTCTTTTACGATTTCTTCACCCTCTTGTTTCTTCTTCTGTTTGTTTTATAAACTATAATTTTTAACTTAATTTATGAGAAGATTAAGAGAATCATTATGAAGTTAATAACAATAAAATGTAGTAAATCTCATTAAAAAGTTTTAATACCACCGTCACATTATGGATGAAGAGATAAGGATGAGATTGCCTCAAATTTCAACCATACAGGCGGTGACACTTGTCACCGTCCGGTAGGCGGCTTCTAGGGTGATCTCGTGCTCGTCTCCCTGCGGTGTTACCATGCACCTTTCATTTATGGTGTTTAGATGAGTTTACTTTGAAGGCCTTGAAATCCAACGTCTCAGAACAAGTCAACAAAGGTTGACTGAAGGTTCATAATATACACCCCATAATCCTGCGCCATTGGGCCTAAAATAAACGCAATTAACACCCCCGCGTGCAGGCCTATATGCTCATCTTAACTATAAACATTTCTATTCTCACCCCCTTGCTATTTCTTTCCTTTTAATATTTCTATCTTATATAGTTTCAAATTTAATTCATGAAAAATATAAATATTAATAATAAAATTCCACAAAAATTATGGTGGAATATTAATGCAATTTAGAAATTTTCATTTTTTTCTTCTGAATTTTTGCATTTTTCAATTTAAATTCGATTTTTCATTTTAATTGATTTATATTGAATTCCTTCATAAACACATAAATTTGTACATTTTATTTCTCCCACCTCTTGTAACATTTTGGATCCATTCTTTTTGCTTTGGTTAGAGGACAAATTAAAGTACCTAGGATATTTTTTGCATATTTTTTAGGGCATTTTATCTACTATTTTGGTAGTGTGATTTGTATAAATTTAGGATTGAACCTTAGATAAGTTTAGGTGGCCATTTACCATAGTTAGACTTAGAATTTTTAAGAGAGTTTTTAACACAAAGTTATAATCAGGTTAGAGACCCTAGGGAATTAATTTCATATTTTTTCCATGAATTTTGATATTTTTGGCATTTTAATTCATTTCCATCATATTATGCATATTCATGATTCATGTCATTCACTAACTATTTTCTTTTTGTGCAAGGTATTTTCCGAGGATTTGCTTATGGACATGGATATTTTCATGCCTCGATTATATTTTTTTACTTTGTGATGTAATACTTGTATACTTGTATAGTTTCTATAATTAGGATAGAAAAGATAAAACAAATCGATAGAAAACCAAAATCTCAAAAAATAAATAAAGGCTCGATCCAACGTCGAGTAAATTTTCAAATAAATAAATAAAGTTTCATGTGACTTTAGGGATCCTCGATTACCATCGTTCCACTCCATTCAACCAAAAAGCAAGCCTTGTATGTTGCACACCATAAGTCGTGCGTCTTAGCACCACGCAATCGACCCACCCGATCCATCGTTTCATCTCATTTATGTTTCATTCACATTTTTACCCACCATGACTTAGGAGGACCATATTGTTCATTATTAACTCTTGTACTTGCATCTCTAGTTTAATATCTCTTAGGTATATTTAATCTTTCAAACCTCATTAACCATAGGTTATCTTCAAATTCAACTAACTTAGGGTAAGTCTAGTTTCCCTTAGAAGTTTTTTTCCTTTGACAACTTGAGTCTCACTTCTCATTTTAAAAGAAAATCAAAGACACTTAATAAAGGAAAAGGTGTACAAGGCGCCACGAGCCTTAAGCTATACGGGAAATGACTAGTGGAGGTCTCCTTCATTCTTTTAGGATGCTTTACAAACGTTCCATTGGGGAAGATCTTGGAAAGTATTCGCTCATGTGTCATAGTCTTTAGTGTTATACATACAATAAACACAAATTCAAAACACTACTTCTAAAGGATAACAAACCAAG
Organism: Lathyrus aphaca; assembly: GCA_963966055.1. Classification (NCBI taxonomy): domain Eukaryota; kingdom Viridiplantae; phylum Streptophyta; class Magnoliopsida; order Fabales; family Fabaceae; genus Lathyrus; species Lathyrus aphaca. The sequence continues at coordinate 458,163,004 of OZ014519.1, forward strand.
AAGTCACGTCTTCTCTTCTCATCTCATACTCTTTGCGGACGAATGTGACTTGCCTCGACAGTTCAAACAGCGACACGGTAAACACCCTCGAGTCAGAGCCGGTAACACCTGAGCTAGAACTATGGCAACATCATCCTAAAAATCACAAACAAGTTTCAGCCTTAGTTAGACGAACTATAGCGTCTCTGATCCTCATTTATCCCGATGAGGTACGTAGGCAGTGGGGTAGGGCCCATTCGAGCACAATCTTTCTTTTTCCCTACATTTTCCCCCTTTATTCCCATTTTTCCAATTCCATTTCTTTTCTCATTTCCATTCCATTCCAGATAGTCATTCCTTTATTCAAACAACATATTATTTTCTCACCCTTTGAAAACAGACTTATAAGCGTGGATCCCGTCGGGTACGGCAGACGGATTAGGGTGCTAATACCTTCCTAATTCGTAACCGACTTCCGGACCCAGATATTTGGTTTGCAAGGCCTCGTCCTTTTCCTTCTTCCTTAGGTTTGTGCAACATTACCTTTCCCATTCCTTCGGGATAAAAATGTCTGGCTGGTGACTCTAACTTTTCCGCGCCACTTTCGCGTTTGTACTAGGATGAAAATCCCGGGAGCGACAGCTGGCGACTCTGCTGGGGACTTTTAGAAATTCTAATTTCCCATTTGAGAGTCAATCCTAGCGCTTGTCTGTTTCTGTTTTCTTCGGGTGCTTATTCATTCGCTGTTATAGTTTAGTTTAGCTTTTACTGTTTTATTTACAGTTTATCGCTTTACTTTACAGCTTTATTTACAACTTTCTGCATTTTACTTTACTGTCGCATATACTGGCATATACTATACTGGCTGTTCTGGTTTTCCTTGGCGGGATGGGATTATTGTGAGATAAGCCAAATACCCCGCTTGAGTATACACATAGGATTTAGAGTGGGCAGTCGTGTGGCTTGTGTGGTTTTGAGCACGTGTAGTTTTCACGAGTCCCACACCCAGATCAGGCTCTCTTGGGATATGTTCTATATTGCCATAGAATGTTCCCACCTGAGCTACTAACACTGGGAACCGATCATCGAGGACCTTAGTGGAAATAACCCTCTCCAGTGGTGACAGTGGCAGACCACATTTCGTGGCAAACCCATTCGCACCGAGGGCCCACTAGGAAATCGCATAGGATGACCTTGTTCTCTCATGGGAACCTAGTTAAAGCAACTGGTCGTATGACGGTAGTATTGTACCCTTCGAGATGAATGTACTATTGTTTCTCGACTTCAGTACTTGAAGCCGGGAACTTATGAGGGATGCTTGTTTTTCCGGAATTCAGCTGAGACCTCCCTGAGTAGTACATAATGCCAAACCGATTCCCTGATTTGGTCATGAGCCATTTCTCAGAAATGGTGAACGTATTATTGCTATTCGGCTTTGAGATTCCGTGATGTTGACCCGTAGTAGCACACCCGTGAGATTGGGAGGGGTTTACAGGTTTGCAGGAACCCTAAATTTCCAACATACCCGCTTTTGCCAGTATTACTCCATGATATGATCCGGTCCTATATGATTTTAGTTGAGAATTCTGGAATTTCTGCACAGAGATACTGATATCATGATCTTCACCAACACTTGTTTATCTGACCTACACCAGCGTCGGACCGTTGACCACATGCCAGTTGCACACATGACATCATGGCATTTTAGCATACATGTTTAGTTACTTCCAAGGATCGCATATCTGAATTAAATCGTCGGATTTTTTCTGCATTAAAACTTGGATCAAAACAGATAGATTCCTTGGAAATAACCGAACATGGCATTTGCATACATCCTTGCATTTTTTATAGGTGTTCAGAGACAAATTCTTATCATGACTTGGTTCCTCTCCAGAATGGCCAATTTGAATCACGACTGTCAAGGTTTAGACATAGAGCAACTCCGAGTGGAGGTGACTGAGATGAAGGCCCAACTGGGGCATTTTATAGTGAACATTCGAGCGTTGTCCCAGGATCAGAAATTGCTGAGAGAGGAATTCAACTTGATGAAGACTCAGATAAAGCTGCTTACAAGAATCATGAATGCTATGTCGAAAAAGGAAAATAGTTGTGTGTCTGCTTTTCAAACAGAAGGTCATGTTTCTCCCATCTCTTTGGGATGTCCAATAAATCAGGGTTCGTTAGGTGGATTTCCTCTACAGTTTGAGTCTTATCTCCAGCAATCACTACTTGGCAGTCAGGAAGAGCATCAGATAGGAACCAACTCCACATGTGAACTAAATGATCATACATCAATCATTACCAAAGAAGTGAGCACTTTATTTCCTTATCAGGGATCCTCCTCAGCTGCTACGCCTTGGTTTCCAGGAGAAATACTTCAACAGGTTTCGTCTATAGCTCATCCATTGCTAGCAACCCGTCATCAACTGGAGAAAGAAAGGGTTATTGATCTGATACCCGTGTCTTATGCTGAATTATGCCCACAACTGTTCAAAATGGGGTTGATTGAGTATCGCGAGCTAACTCCTCCTTCCGGTAAACTTCACCAAAGTTGGAATCCCTATGCCTACTGTGTTTTTCATTCGGGAGCTCCCGGGCATGATGTTAATGATTGCAAGGCATTTAAACATAAAGTGCAAGACTTAATTGATGAAGGCGTAATCACTTTTGGATTGACCGGGCTGGAAGTGTCGCAAGATAAAGCATGCAGGAATACAAAAGAGGTGGTCAACTTTTCTTCTTCCAGAATCATTGCTCAGGCCAAGTCTTCAAAGGGGCTGCATCAACAATCTTTATTCGCTCCCCGACTGAGTATGAGTAAGAGAGTACAGGGACATGTCAGGAGCCCAACGCAATGTCAATGACGAAATGTTCAATCGCAATCTCAGGGTAAGCAACAACAGGAACCGAGACCATTTCAAGAAAGAACAAGAGCGAAGAACCGCAGACTTGATCCTATCCCGTGTGCTTATGTTATATTACTTCCAGAGCTGCTGAAGTTGAACTTGGTTGAGCTCCGTACCATGAGGGCTCCTTCTGTTGATAATCTACCACCAAACTTTGATCCAAACGCCAGGTGCGAATTCCATTCAGGTGCCCAGGGGCACAGTATTGAGAAATGTTGGGCTTTTCAGAACAAGGTACAAGACCTAATTGAGTCCAAGACAATCAATTTTTCTCCTCATCCAAAGGTACTCCAGAATCCGACGCCTAATCATGGCGAAACCGGTGTCACGGTTGTTCTACCAGATGGTCCATGTTAAAGCTGAAGTCTTCAAGTTAATCACCCAGGACGCCAGGGTATTCATGAAGCAAATAAAGCCAGCAGTATTCAGATACTCTCAGTGATGGCATTTATGTGTTTGCCTTTCTTCATTGTTCATTTTCATCCCTATTGAGGGGAACTACGTCGCTCTGATTCTTCATTTGTCATCAGTCAATGGAGATATGTAGGCAGAAGATCGCCAGGTCTTTCCGAGCAACCTTATGGGGCAACTTTACTCCCAGTTTCACTCTTTCCTTCAGATGTCTCGTGTCAGAGTCAGAATAGCTAGAAGAAGAGGTATGATTGTCGTGTTTAGGTATATAACTGCAAATTGAATATTACAAGTCCATGAAAGAGCTATTGATCACTGAAAGTATCCAAGACTGACAGGTCCAGACGGAGTCAAGCCTCCTCAACTACGGCAATATTTAGTTTCTTTACTGCATTTCAATTTGTAGTTTCTTTTATGTGTTAAACATTTGTCTACATGTATGAAATTTGTTTGCTTTTGAATGTTAGTAATAATAAAACTCACATGTTTTTCTTGAAGTAATTCATTTGCATTCACTTATAATTTTTCATGTGTACATCGCAATACCAATTGTCGTGCTTAAATTCTATGAAGGAGAATGACGAAACAAAAACGCAAAATCTCTAATTGTGTGCTCTCGGGTAAGGCCCTGTTGACGATGTACATGCTTTGTTTCAAATCCCTAAACACTGGAGATATAAGGAAGATAAACCCTTGCTAACCCCTTTGAGCACCCTCACATGTAATCCAGGGGCAGGATAGATGTCAACTAGTCGGACCAAGCGTTCAGGCTTTCATAAAGGAGTGTATTTGAGGATCCATTACATTCCATCATGCTAACCAAGAGGTCCAAAGACCAGAAACCACAATGGTTATCCAAGCCAAAAGGTCCAAAGATTGAAAACCACAATAGTTATCTTTCGTCGACCCAAAGAATGAGGCAGTCACAACCCTCGCGAAACAATCAAGACAAACAATGTCACGTGACTTGTTCAAAATATAAAAAGAAAAAGAAAAGAAAGAGCCCGCTAAGTCGAAACTTGAAAACAAGCGACTTAGGCAAAAGTTAGGGCATCCCGCTGGACTTCACAATCAAAGATTCACAAGAATCAGTCCAGGAAAAAGTTAGGGATAAAGCAAAATAACGCAAAAGCGAAAGACGGAAAGGATTACACAAGAAAGATCCTCAAATGAGAACAAATTCGCGTGGCACAGACACAAAAAGATGGAGGAGTGACTGACTCACAACGACAACCTAATTGGTGCTTGAACCGATAACTGCAATGGTTCCTCAATCAACACGAAACCCTTATGAAAGGTGAATGTTTGTGAAAATTAGCTGAACATAGGATTGGAGAACATCACGAAGAGTGGGTGGGCACAAATAAACTTCGAGCCTATATCCTTTATTTTTGTAACCGTGAACCAGGCCACGATACAACCTTTAAAAGTCCTAACTGAAACGGGGTTAATTTGAGAGCGTACTACTACGAGACCGCGTTCTTGACTCCTATGAGTTATGCTAAAAGACATTTGTTGGTATTGCATGTACATACTTTCATTCAAAATAATGTCGTATCTTAACCAGTGATTCGCTCACAAAGGTTTGCGATCCCTTTTCAAAACTTCGAGATTTACATGTGTGTTGCATTAGAATTTTCATTTTAAGAATAAACATTTCTCGCTTGCATACATTTGTTTGGCATCATAAATGGTTCACATGCGGAAATTCAATCCAGAAGCTCAAGCTTGCCAAGTTGAGAAGTCTAAAACTTCTGAAAGACAGTCAGGTCGAGGTGCACTTTTCCGAGAAAAGCTCCATTGAGTAATGACTTTCCCAACTAGTCATGGTAAGAGCTAGCCGATCCGGGGCAGTTACGTCGAGCAATATCTTCAAATTTTAGTCAAACTAGGGTAATCACCTCGAGATTCAGATCTCTCGAAGAGCGAAGATTAGTCAGTCAGGTGCAAAGCTATTCAAATACTCGTACTGCGGCAGGCCATCCCAATAGTACGAGAGTTCATTCTTTCCCGAAGACAGATGATCGGAAGCATTTACCCGGAGTTTAGAATACCGTGGTCATTTGTCAAGCCAACTATCTCGTTCAGCACTTCTAACAGGTACAAACTCATCTGCATTGGCAATGGTTACCTTCCCAGCAAGGTTGTTATGTTGATTCAGGCATTCGTTACGATACCTAAGAGTTTAAAGACACTAAGTCTTTTGTAAAATCCTCTTAAGGTAAAAATCCATACAGAAGCAACTGATCCCCAATACGAGACAACTTGAATTCTTTTCCTCCTCAGCAGGACGTGTCTCGGTTTCATCATCCCCAACAGACGAATGGAAGCTATCCCTAGTGAAGTCACCAAAGTTTTTCCTTCAGCTGGTCTCCTTGATCTCGGTTCCTCAACAGATCTAAGGCAATTCCTATTCCCCAAGAAGATTTCAGATAAATCATTCTCCTCCCCAGCAGATCCATAAGAATGGATAATCCCCAATAGTCGAGGTATCCCCAGGCATGGTCCTCAAATCTAAAAGTCCAATTTATTTTTGGCAAAAGTGATAATTCGGGACGGATGAATTATTCACTCTCTTTTCCAACAGAGATGTTATCCCTGCAGGGCTTCTTGATATCGAATCCACGATCATTATGTTTCCCCACAGAGTTAGCAGAGACTTATTACTTCCGCGTCAGGAATTCTTTTACACTCACACCAGTTCATTAACAATACTCTAGATATAACATCCTCAGTGTCATGGGAAACATGCCATGCAATTCCAGGTTTCAAAGCCCAGCCACAGACTGGCCAAAGTCCATCTTCGGGTGGCAGATTTCAAAGTCCAACCGCAGATTGGCAAAAGTCCATCCTCTGGGTGGCAAGTTTCCAAAGTCCACCTGCAGCGTGGCAACTTATCCCAAGTCCACCCGCAGCGTGGCAGTTCATTCAAAGTCCAACCGCAGATTGGCCAAAGTCCATCCTCTGGGTGGCAAATTCTTAAAGTCCAGCCGCAGACTGGCCAAAGTCCATCCTCCAGGTGGAGAATTCACAAAGTCTCCCACAGCGAGCAAAATTCCTCCACAGTGGGAAAAAAATCTCCTACAGTGAGCAAAAGTCGAGCCACAGACTGGCCAAAGTCCATCTTCGGGTGGCAAGTTTCAAAAGTCCCCCACAGTGGGCAAACGTCTCCCACAGCGAGCAAAAGTCCCCCACAGTTGGCAAAAGTCTCCCACAGTGAGCAAAAGTCCAGCCACAGACTGGCCAAAGTCCATCTTCGGGTGGTAAGTTTCAAAAGTCCCACACAGTGGGAAAAAGTCTCCCATAGCGAGCAAAAGTCCACCCGCAAAAGTCTCCCATAGTGAGCAAAAGTCCAGCCACAGACTGGCCAAAGCCCATCTTCGGGTGGCAAGTTTCAAAAGTCCCCCAGAGTGGGCAAAAGTCTCCCACAGTGAGCAAAAGTCCCCCACAGTGGGCAAAAGTCTCCCACAGTGAGCAAAAGTCCAGCCACAGACTGGCCAAAGTCCATCTTCGGGTGGCAAATTTCAAAAGTCTCCCGCAGTGAGCAGAAGTCCACCTGCAGTGTGGCAAATTTCCAAAGTCCACCCGCAGTGTGGCAAAATATCTGAAGTCCAACCGCAGATTGGCAAAAGTCCATCCTCAGGGTGGCAAGGTATCTTAAAATCCTATCGCAAGCTGGTGAAAGTCCACCCACAACGTGGTAAGTCGTTATTCGTCTAACTCCATCCGATAAGACATCATTAAGACATTGTTGCAGCCTATCAAAGTCCACCCGCAGTGTGGCAAGCCAGTAGTACTCTGGCATCACTCAAAAGGCATCCCCTATTTATGATTCTTACCATGATAATTATCTCAAAGCATAGTTCGTTCGGTTGAGTTTATTTCCCTGTTATTCCGTCATAGAGTGCAAATTTTCTGGTTGTTTCTAGTATTCAATCCCTGCATACATCAAATGTCTGAAAGCAACTGCTATCATCCATTCAAGTCTACAGTAATTGAATAGGGGCAGCTGTAACACCCCAAAATTTGCCCTCTAATTTATTATCACTAATCGACTTATGTCTACCTTCATTTATTCAATGGTTTCATCAGAAGCGTTAGGTCAGGATGTTATTAATGTGAGTTAAGATTTTATTTCCCTTTAAAATCTCAGATTGATCATGCTGGTTGTTCGAACAATGAAGTGTGAATTAAGATAAGATCGCATTGCTCTTAGCATTTTTTCTTCCAGAGATGGATCGTATAAGTAATGAAGCTACAATTGATCTTTTTCCAATCGGCCCTTCAGGAATTCTGGGCCGCGCAATTGCTTTTAGGGTTCTTTTTTGTAAATCCATTTCACATTTCAGATATCAGTCATTTTTTAGATTTTTTTCCATAGGTTTAGGAGATTTTGGGAACCTATACTATCATGGTTGCATCCACGAAACCCTCAAGGGATATCAGCCGTGATGGCAATTTTTTGCTTTCTTATTGAAACGTTATAGTAATGTTAATGTTATGGATGAATTAACATATAGGAGGAAATGTTGGAGAAAATATGATAACAACTACTTTAACTTATGAGGAGTGGGCTCTTGAAGCTAAGATGCTTGGTAAAGAGACACCAAAGGTGAATCAATCAGATTTCTATGATGTCGAATTGGTCACCAACACGCTTGAAAAATTAAAACATCGCAGATAAGAGGGCTCTCTTAGAGATGTTTTTTTTTGTATGAGAGCGGATCTCGTTAGAAATTTAGGTAATATGTGTAACCCTGAGCTTCACAAAGGTAGGCTTCATGTTCTTAGAAAAATCAAAGAGTATATTGATGAGGTTTCAACTCAGTTGAGAATGGTTTGTCACTCTGATTTCGAGGAGCTTGCGGTGGAAGAGAAATATGCTTTCATGCATGAAATTAGACATGCTTTTGGGAGGATTGCTTTGTTGTTATGCGGGGGTGCTTCCCTTGGAGCTATTCATATCGGTGTGGTTAAAATACTTGTAGAACATAAATTTATGCCTAGGATTATTTCTGGGTCAAGTATGGGATCCATTATGTGTTCTATTGTTGCCCCTAGGTCTTGGCCAAAGCTTCAAAGCTTTTTGAGGATTCATTGCACTCATTACAGTTTTGGTCAAATGGGTGGGATTCTTACCATCATCAAGAGGGTCAAATTGGAAAAACCGAAGAATCCGAAGAATCTCAAAATTAGAAGGAATGAGATCTGGCATAAATAAGATTCATTAAAGAAAAAAGAGAATTAACGGAAAATTATTACACAAGAGTTCAGATACATTAGTTTTGTTCGACGAGAAAATTGGCTAAAAGGATTTCTTTGTACAGCAAAACAGAGCAGAAGAATAATTACAAAATTCAGAGAGGATTCAATAACCAGTAAAAATTCTCAAATACAAACTTCTAAGTGATTCATAACAAATCCTAACTGCTTTCTAACTAACTTTACCATTGAAAGTCCAAAAGCTTCCTCAAAAGACTCATCTATAAAGCTTATACCTTCTGCATTCTTCAAGGGTCCTTCACCTTTTTTCCCCTAGATTCCCCCTTTGATCATCTTCATCCCCTTCACATTCCATCTTCATCTCTTCTCATTCTCTGCATCATCTTCAACTCTTTTTCACTCATTTTTGACAGCTTCTTCAAATTTCTTAATCACCATCCCCATTCAATCAATATCTTCATCACCTACCATCCTCAGCTTCACTTCCCCTTCCATAGCCTTGAATCTCAGCAATCCACATCAATCATCCCAGCAAAATCAATCAACAATTATAGTTCAAAATCATAGCAAGAAAGGGAGGTGGTAGTGACAAGAATCTGAAATCCCAGATTAAGAAGAAAATACCTGAATTCTGAGACATAGCCATTATTCAATCTCTATCTTCTTTGATCTATCACCTTAATCACATCAACAAGCTTTCATTCGTCTTCATCACGCAAAATATTACCTTCATGATCCATCCATATCAGCTTTCCATCTGCAGTATTCATACATCAACAATAGAGCCATAAAGCGATCCGTAATCCGAAGGAGGATCCAAAAATCACAACAACAGAAGCATAAGCGATTCAAAGTCAAGAAGGTGAGTCGAAGAAAGCATACCTAAGTGTTGCGATTCCGTTGTTGATTAAGCAAACACAATGATTCCGCTCCAAGCTTCAACCTGCTTCATCATATCTGCAACAAATTCGCGGAACGGATCGAGAATGAGAAATCACTGATTAGAAGAAAGTTAACAAGGAGAGTAAATCTGATTTCATACCTGAAGGTGTTGCCACGTCTAACACCCTCATCAACGGTTTTCCATCATCATCGCATCCTTATTGATTAACGAACCCGCTTCATCATTCATATATCATAAGGCTGCGAAGGGCACAACAACGTCGAAGACGAATTCAGATTACCGCAAGCCTTCAACAACATAAACATTCATCAAATTGTAAAAGAACTACTGAACCAGATTCGCAAAGAAAGGAGTAGGAACTCGAGGATAAGTCAAAGACGTCTTACCGTGATTTCTCCCTGTTCACCTCTGATTGATAAGGTACAAACACCAACCCTCGTTGAGATGAGCTTGCTTGTCATGTTATGATGTTCGATTACGCCGATCTAGTTTTTTCTTGTTGGATTGTTAAAGCATTTTTTTTCGGATACGAAGTGATGATAAAGAATAGGTGTCGATTTGTGATGAAATCGTAAGACGACGATGAGCTTTTCCGGTTCGATTTTTCCTACCCCCGTTAGCATTCGCGGTTCACGGCGGCGGCGTTGATGGAGGATGAATGGGATTAGGGTTTGAGAGTGAGAGAGAACAGGTGAGAGTAAGAGAGAGAGAATGAGTGAGAGTGAGAGAGAACAGGTGAGAGAGAGGCTAGGTGAGAGGGGTGAAGGTCACGGCGGCAGGGAAAGCAAGAAGGGGCCTAGGGTTTTTTCTTTTACGATTTCTTCACCCTCTTGTTTCTTCTTCTGTTTGATTTATAAACTATAATTTTTAACTTAATTCATGAGAAGATTAAGAGAATCATTGTGCAAGGTATTTTCCGAGGATTTGCTTATGGACTTGGATATTTTCATGCCTCGATTATATTTTGTGTAATTTGTGATGTAATACTTGTATACTTGTATAGTTTCGATAATTAGGATAGAAAAGATAAAACAAATTGATAAAAAACCAAAATCTCAAAAAATAAATAAAGGCTCGATCCAACGTCGAGTAAATTTTCAAATAAATAAATAAAGTTTCATGTGACTTTAGGGATCCTCGATTACCATCGTTCCACTCCATTCAACCAAAAAGCAAGCCTTGTATGTTGCACACCATAAGTCGTGCGTCTTAGCACCACGCAATCGACCCACCCGATCCATCGTTTCATCTCATTTATGTTTCATTCACGTTTTTACCCACCATGACTTAGGAGGACCATATTGTTCATTATTAACTCTTATACTTGCATCTCTAGTTTAATATCTCTTAGGTAGATTTAATCTTTCAAACCTCAGGGTAGATTTAATCTTCAAATTCAACTAACTTAGGGTAAGTCATGTTTCCCTTAGAAGTTTTTTTCCTTTGACAACTTGAGTCTCACTTCTCATCTTAAAAGAAAATAAAAGACACTTAATAAAGGAAAAGGTGTACAAGGCACCACGAGCCTTAAGCTATACAGGAAATGACTAGTGGAGGTCTCCTCCATTCTTCTAGGATGCTTTACAAACGTTCCATTAGGGGCGATCTTGGAAAGTATTCGCTCCTATGTCATAGTCTTTAGTGTTGTACATACAATAAACACAAATTCAAAACACTTCTTCTAAAAGACAACAAACCAAGAAGTCACGTCTTCTCTTCTCATCTCATACACTTTGCGGACGAATGTGACTTGCCTCGACAGTTCAAACAGCGACATGGTAAACACCCTCGAGTCAGAGCCGGTAACACCTGAGCTAGAACTATGACAATGTCATCCTAAAAATCACAAACAAGTTTCAGCCTTAGTTAGACGAACTACGGCGTCTCTGATCCTCATTTATCCCGATGCGGTACGTAGGCAGTGGGGTAGGGCCCATTCGAGCATAATCTTTATTTTTCCCTACATTTTCCCCCTTTATTCCCATTTTTCCAATTCCATTTCTTTTCTCATTTCCATTCCATTCCAGATAGTCATTCATTTATTCAAACAACATATTATTTTCTCACCCTTTGAAAACAGACTTATAAGCGTGGATCCCGTCGGGTACGGCAGACGGATTGGGGTGCTAATACCTTCCTAATTCGTAACCGACTTCCGGACCCAGATCTTTGGTTCGCAAGGCCTCGTCCTTTTCCTTCTTCCTTAGTGTAAACACCCCAAATTTGCCCTCACCCATTTCACCATGGCTTATGATCTTTTCATGTGCATAAGTTCAATCATAGCCCCTCATATTGCATTTTTGATTCATTGCATTGATTCAAAGTCATCTGCATCTAGGGTTTGTGATCTGAGCAATCCAAGAGCCTTTTGAGCCACTCCAAAGGTCTTCAATCACTTCAAAGGGGTCCATGTGTGTTCAAGCATCATATTATATCCTCACAAGGTCAAGTAAGTCAAAGAATCACAAGAACTGGGAAAGGCATGGAAGTAAAGCCAGGTTTAACTGCACAAATGACCTAGAATTAGGGTTTTGGTTTCAGAGGCCATAACTCCAAATTTTTTGGTAATTCTTGTTTCTATTGGTCTCTATATGTTATAAGGATCATGCATATCAATTTTCATGAAGAAATTCCATGGGGAAGGCATCTAATCAAGAGTTGACTTCTTGAGCAAGTCAGTGCAAAATCAGGGCATCTGAGGCCCCCAATGACCCAACCAAAGGGTATTCTCCATCATTTTGAATGTTTATGATCTTCGTTTGATCATAGAAGATGTTAGAAGTCACAAAATTGAATAATTTCAAGCCATTTGCAAAGTTGCCTTTTTGGGAAAGTGACTTGTAATGAAAACTTGCCATTTTGGGAAAGTTTTTCAACCTTCTCTTTTTGATTCAAAAATGCTCCAAATGAGAAAACTTTGGTCATGAAAGTTGTAGAATGGATCCTCCCATTTTCAAAAAGTACAAGAACTCATTCTAATTCATTTTGGATCACAAGTTATGGCTTGTCAAAGTTGGACAAAATCACATAATTTCATGTTTTGTACCAAAGAGGCAAAGTTGCAAAACCTCATGCCAAGATAAAATGTGACTTCAAATTGACTTCTATGCATTACACAAACATGAACCATGAACTAAAAATCAGAATGCACCAAAGAACCTCCAATTTTCATGACTTATGCTTCAAGTAATCACAAAAGGGCCAAACTTTGTCAAAAGTGCAAAACCTCACATAAGCCCTAATCCACTTGCTACATTACCTCAAATTCATTTCCATGGTTCTCCTTGAAGCATGCTGAGCCAAGCCATGCCCTTGTACCTTGACTGAACCAGCCCATACCTCTTCTTACACAAAAGTTGACTTTGTGCAAAATGGCCCATACCAATCAAGCTAGGCCAGCAACAACTCTCTGACCAATCACAGCTTCACACACATGCCTCATGGATTACATTTCACATAATCTTGGAAGCTGAAGCCTCTCATAAGCCATAGTTCCCAAAACTCACCTCTTATGCATTTTGCTTCGAAACTCATCACACAAACATCAAACTTCCAAACAAACTTCATAGAATCACTCACCATGATCCTCTGATCATTTCCCAACCATTGTTTTGGCCTAAAACCTCCCACATCAAAAACACGATTTCCCTCCTCCATTGACCTGAGCTTCTGCAAACTTCCTCTAGAGACCATATAAACTCCAGCTAAGCATCACAAACTTCTGGGGAGGATCATTGGAGCTTGTTTGGACCAAAGAAGCAGCAAGAAAGTCCCTGTTTCGAAAGCTCCAATTAAGGTGAGCTCAAGAACATTTTTTCCAGAACTTTAATTTCTTGTTATAAAATGATTCTATGAGTTGCACTGATCATCTGGATGTGTTTGGTTTTGGAAATGGCTAAGAAACAAGCATGTATTGACTGTCTGAAAGTTTGCCCGTAAAAATGATTTTGTTTGTTTCTCTTAATTCATGAAAAATAAATGGTTTTTGTTGTAGGGTTTATGTTTAATGATGTTCATAGATTGATTCTGGAGAGTTTTGTGAGGTTTTGATGCGTATTGAGTGAGATTGGGAAAATGGTTGGCCAGAGAAGATGACCGGAACACTGTTCCGGTCATCTGAAAGTGATTAGGGCTCAGGATTAGGGCTAATGACATAATTAGGCAAGTTTGAATTCTGGCCGTCCGTTTGCGCGCCAGGTCAATTCCCGCGTCCCCAAGTTTGAACCACAGCCTTTGATCTGTTTGACTTTCTTTTTTTTCTTTTTAAATTCATTTTATTTCATTTGTTTTATAATTAACTTCCACGAATTATTTAAAATAGCAAAACACATTTTAAAATTCTGAAAATTTTTGTCAAACATTTTATTAATTTTCAGAACACAAAAATATTTTTATTTTTATTTTTTGCATTAAAAATTATCTTTAAATCATTTAAATGTTTATTTTTAATTAGTTAATGAAAATTAATTAATTAAAAATGCATTTAGGTATTTAAAAATCACAAAAAACTTCACATTGCATTTAAAAACATTTAGAAGCATTATCCAACTCTCAAAACAAATTTCTTTTTGGTTCTTGATGCATTTTGACAATTTTCATTGGAATTAAATCCTTTTAAAGGCAATATTTTTGTTCAAACTTGGAAAAATCCATTCTGCCTAACCATTGGGAGTTTGATGATGGTTCTTCTTGCATTGCATCCTTCATAGCATGTAGTTTATAGGATAAATTTGGTTTGAATTGATCTTCCATTTTCAATTTGTTTTTGCATTTTCTATGATGAGGTACCTTAAAACCCTAATTGACTTAAGAAAATCATAACTTGCACTAGGTGAAGAGTTAGGTCTCCACCTTTGGGCAGTGAACTTGTGTAGGGTTAGGTTTCCTTTGATCCCATTTTCAATTTTTTGTCATGTCATTTGCTTCTGGTTTTGAATTTTTGCATTGCATGTTGTATGTAAACCCTAATTTGTGCTTTCCTTTGCATCCCTTTCTTATATGTTTGCATTCAAGAACTTACCATGAAATTTTGTGCATCCACATGATTCATAATACATCTTAGGACATATTAGAATCATGTTTGATCATTGCATCTTTCATTTTCCATGTTATATGTTCATTTCATTTCATAAACATTCATGAGTCTTTATGGTTCAATGCATGCCTCATTTGCATCCTTACCCTTGTATGATCACTCTCATCTCTTGTCATGTGTTTGCATGATCTCCTAGCATCATTAACATCATGTTTATGCTTCTGGTTTTGGTTTGCACCATGGCATTTCATCTCATTTGCATTGCATTTCATTTCTTTTGCATTTCATTTCTTCACTTCTCACAATCTCTTCTCATCTCTCTCTTGCATCATTGCTGCATTTTATCTTGTGTATTAGAGTGAGCTTGCTCATTCATGCTCTCTCCCACTTTCTTCCTTCAAGCAACTTGTCTTCTTAAGTGAAGCAAGTTGTCTTGCTTCTCTCTGCTTCCTTTTTCCATTCATCTGTTTCTCTCCTTGGTGGCTCTTTGAAGGTTCTTTCTCTCTTAAGCCTCACAAACCCTTGGACTTCCAAGCATGATAACAATTAGGGTTTGATTAGTCCCCCACCTAGTTTTACCTTTGTGTCATCTTTGAGTCTTCTCTTCTCATCTCATAATCAAGGACTAAACCCTAAAGGTTTTAAGGCTTTGTGATTAAGCTTATGCCTGCATCCTTCTATTAGGATGGAGTGTATAACTTTAATCCTAAGTGTTGAACCCTTAATGTGTTTAAATCCTTTAATCAATCCATCTAATAATTGCTAAGACATCAAGCTTGTAACTTGGGCCTTGCATTAGGGTTCTAATTCTTCCTTAATTGGTTAAGAAGGACTAACCCTAGTATTAATGGACAAGTCCCCCTCAAGTTATCCTAAAAATCATAAAATCTACTTATTCATCTTACCATTAACTAAAACCCACTCTAATAAAGGCTTTGTTTTGTCATGAGGTTAATCCCTAATCATGGATTAAGTTGAGGTATCTTCCTCAGCTTAAATGTTCTCATCTATTATCCTTCTATTAGGATGGTGTAATGAGTCCATTAAATCTTTGATTATGGCTTAATCTCATTACTTAACACTAAACCAAAAATACCAAAAACATCTAAATAATTACTAGTAGGTTAATGATCTTAATCTTACATCATGGTGATTAAGTGTGAGGTGCTTACTTCATACTTAAGGTACTCTCATTACCCCTAATCAGAGGGAAGATGTGATGAGTTTACTAACCATTGGTCTAGGCTTAAGCTCATTAATTTATGACAAACATCCAAAAGCAATAAAAGACTGAAAATATCAAAAACAAACAATAATCGTCTCCTTCGGGATTCTTTTCTCATCATATTCACTCACAAACGAGAACTTGCTTCTTCTGTCTAATGCAAGACAGTTTGCACCTGAGCCAGACAATTCATACACTTGAGCATAAACAAGTAAGCAGTTCATCAATCAATTTATCTTTCAGTCTCTTTGAGTCGAACTACAGTGTTTTGACTTCCTCATTGCACGAGAGGATACGTAGGCATAACTTAACTGTTATCGAACAAAAGTCTCTGTATATTCCCCCTTTTCCAGTATTATTCTTTTAAGCCTCATTGTCTTGAGCTTTGCACTCTTTCCTTGCACTGTCACTCTTTTATTTCACTTCACATTTCTTTTGCACTGACACCTGTACATTCTTTCCAGCTTTGATACACAAATTGCACTGACACTACCCCTTTAAAACACAAATCTTTTAAGCGTGGATCCCGTCGAGTACGGAGGACAATCTGGGTGCTAATACCTTCCCAGGTTGTAACCAACCCCCTTTCTCAGTATCTCTGGTTCGCAACCGTCTTATCCATATCTTTTCTCAGGTCTATGCAGCATTACCTTTCCTCCGGGATAAAAATGCCTAGCTGGCGACTCTTGTCTTCTGAGTTCACCCTTGTGTGTTCTCTCTCCTTTTCACCGACCGTTCGCGTCTGTACCCCTCTTGGCCCTGTGTCATCAGGTGGGAGCGACAGCTTGGCGACTCTGTTGGGGAAACTTATACTGTAACCAGGGCTTCTGGTTCTTTTTGTGGGTTCCTCCTAGCGCTTGTTTGATTTGTGTTTACTGGGGTGTTATGTGCTAATTGTGTTTATATAGTTTCTTTATTTTTTGCTTTATGTACAGCTTTATTTATTGCTTTCTTTACAGTCTTTCATATTTCATATTGTCATTATCATTGCTGGATCTGGTTTCTGTTTTTGTGGGTGGGGTTTCATTGAGAGTTTAAGGTCCTATACCTGGGACCTGAGTGACACCTAGGCTTGAGTGGTTAATGTTCTTTCCCATTCCATTTCGGTCTGGTGCGGGAATATGAAACACGGTTCAAATATGGGTTTCTTCTTGAGAACTCTGTGCTACAAATTTCCTGTAGTGCTAGGGCTATCTGGGAAGCCTGCTAAGTCTGGATGACCTTTATTATGACCTTCAGAAACTGAGGTGAATTAGAGGAGGATCTTTTATGGTTATTGTAAACATTGTACCTCCGGGTTAGAAGTGTTTACACTTCTCATAACTGATCCAAGTCTGAGGATCCTTGTTTTAGAATACTACCTGTGAGGGGGGTTGGGCTGTTTACAGGTTTGCAGGTACCTTTGACCACATCATACCTTGTTACTTGTTTTGATTAAGAGTACCTCACTTTGGACAGTTCTTGTGATTTAACCCTGGACATGTGACTCTTTATTTGAGTCCCCTACCTTGGTTACTGGATTTCTGAACCTCCATCTGGACTTCTTGAACATACATGGACTTTATATCAAGACAGTAATCAGATCCAGCTTGATCACAAACCCTTGCATATCATTTGCATACATCATCATTGCATCATTTAACATCTGTTTATTTGTTTTTCAGGGTATCCACATTTTATCTGGCTTGGTTTTGACCCCTTCATCTGCATAGGCCTCTGTTTCATCAGTTATCTGCTTTAGCTACCTTCATCATCACCAGCACCAGCCTATCAGTGGCTCATCTCCAGTACCAGTCTTGATCTTCATCAGCACCTGTCTTCAGCTCTTCATCAGCACTCATGGCTACACCCAGGAAGAGCAACATTTCATACCATTTCTTTGAGCCTGTGTTGACTGGGATCAGACAGGTCCAGTCACTTATCACACCTGACCACATCCCATTATTCAGAGAACATTATGGAGGTATCCTTGATATGGTTATGGACCTAAACCCTTCTCAGAGGAGCATGATCCACACCTGCCTACAGTTTTATGACCCTCCTTTGAGATGCTTCACATTCCCAGACTTTCAGCTAGGACCTCTGCTGGAGGAGTTTTCATCATTTGATTGGAGTACCTGTCAAGGGTGGTGTCCCCTTCAACCCAGAGATGCCAGCTCCCAGCAATGGAGAAGTGGCAAAAGCACTGTGCCTGGAGCCTACTCTGATTGAGCAGAATATGACAACAAAAGCTGGGATCCCTGGTTTGCACTTGGACTTCTTAATTTCTCAGGCTATCCTGAAGGCCTCTTTGGGAGAATGGAGGGCAGTCTGTGCATTGTTATCCCTCAGCATATATGGGGTTATACTGTTTGCAGATGAGCCCAAATTTATCAGCAAGAATGCCATTCATCTTTTCCTTCTGAGGAACCCAGTACCCACATTGCTGGGAGATTTCTATTACTCCATTCATCATAGGAATGAGAAACAAAGAGGAAAGTTAGTGAGATGTTGTGCTCCTCTGTTTCATACCTGGCTGCTCAAACACTTACCTAAGACAGATGCCTTCCTGAATCCTCACCAACAGAAGAATTGGGCTAAGAGACTTATTGCTTTGACTTCAGATGACATCAGATGGTGCACCCAGAGCACCAAGGGCAAGGACATCATCACTAGCTGTGGGCAATACCCAAATGTACCTCTGATAGGAGTAAAGGGTTGCATCAACTAAAATCCTTTGTTGTTTAAGAGATAATTGGGCTATGCATTGGTCCACCCTCCTAGAGTGCAAGATTTAGCTGAGACCCTGTATTGTGAAGTAAAGCCTAATCTAGCTGTTGTCAGACAAGCATCCTGGGCTTGGGACAACATCCAGACAAAGGGGGTGGCTATTCTTGGGAAGTGTAATAATGTTGCTTCAGCCCAGTACTATGAATGGTCCCATGCTAGAGCTCAGATTACTGGAATGCCCTTTACCATTGAGGACACACTTGGACCTTCTACAGTACAGCCAGCAGCCACTGTCAGCCTGGAGGAATTTGAGAAACTGAAGGAAAGGAATGAGAATCTGTCTCAAGCTCTAAGAAGACCCTCTGGGAAAGGAGTGATGGTCGTCTATACATTGAGAGGTTGGAGAAGCTTAGGGTGGAGCATCTGGCCAAGATTGAGAAAACAGAGGACTACATCAAGAAATCAAGAGCTGGGGAGCAAATATTGAAGAATGCCTGTAAAGAGGCCAAGCTTCAGAAGGCTAGGACTGAACTCTATCTACAAGAAAGTCAGGCTAGGTGGGTCAGGACCACTGAAGCCCGTACTCAAGAAGATCAGAGAACTCAAGCCAGGATTGAGCAATTAGAGGCCATTGAAAAGAAGCAACAAGAAGCTTTGCTGGTAGCCCAGAAGGAGATTTCAGAGTTGAAGCTTAGAGCTGGTTTGAAGAGATCAAAAGATCAGGATAGGCACAAGAGGCTGACCACTGCCATTGCCACCAGAAACCTCCTCATCAGGACTATTACAGAGCATCCAGCTGGTCCAGTGACTGAGGCGCTTCTGAAGGAGGTCAAGGAGGATGAGTTTGGGCTAGATGTCTGACTTCTTGATTGTGGTTGTTCGATGTACTTTTCTTTTGTGTTGTATTTTGACCCTTCATGGGCATATGTTGTAAAAACAGACTATGTATTATTCATCATTTGTAATATATTTTAGTTTGTTTCCATTTGGGTTTTCTTTTCTCAACAACATCAAAGCATCTTCCTCGAGGTCTGGAAAGGTCGAAACCAAGAACCAAGCCGGATACCTTGGAAAACAAATAAGCATACTGCATTGCATACTAACTTTTGTTTTGTTTTGTAGGTTTTGTTATTATTTTGTTTTGTTTCTAACTCTGTTGTGGTTCAGGAAATATTGCTCGCAGAAGAGTGTTCCTTGTCAACCGTGCACACCGGTATCCTACTCGCAACAATCTTCCGGGTATTATAATGGAGCAAGTACAGCAAGACCTGACTGAGGTCAGGACCCAGATGGCTAATGAAAGAGTGGAGATGAGAAACCAAATGGCTCAATTCATGACAATGATGACTGGCTTGGCTCAGAGCCAAGAAAGGGTAAGGGAATTGGTAGAAAGACAAACCCCCGAGGAACCTCATCCTGGGATTGGAGGAACAAGTAATAATGAGAGGGGTCAGCCTCATGTTAATCCACCTGTATTTGGACCTCATCTAGACCCGGAAGTCAACATCCCGGGTAATGTGCAAGGAAATACTACTGGGGGGAGGATCTTACAAGAAGACCCCCAAGAAGAACAGTTTACTGTCATGGGAGATGGAGATGAAGTCTATGACCGAAGGTTTGACGAAATTGCTGAGAAGTTGAGGTCCCTGGAGTCTCAAAACTCTTTGGGTTTCGATGTAATGGATATGGGGTTAGTGGATGGGGTAAGAATTCCCCACAAGTTCAAACCCCCGTGCTTCGAGAAATACAATGGAACCTCCTGTCCACGAACTCACCTGCAGTCTTTCCTGGGGAGGCTTAAAGCATATACCATGGATGAGAAGCTATGGATGTTTTACTTTGAAGAGAGTTTGACTGGGGCTTCAAGGGAGTGGTATTCACACTTGACCAGAGCTACTATCAGATGCTGGAAGGACCTAGCTGAAGCTTTCATCAGGCAGTATCAATACAATCTAGACATGGCTCCTAACAGGACCCTCTTGATGGGAATGTCTCAATCCTCCAGGGAAAGCTTCAGGGAATATGCCCAAAGGTGGAGACAGCTTGCTGCTGTTGTCCAACCACCCATGTCGGAAAGAGAAATGGCTGACATGTTCATGAATACTTTGCAAGGAACATACATTGATAGATTGGCTGCCTTTTCTTCCACCAGTTTTGTCGACGTAGTCATAGCCGGTGAAATAATTGAAAGTCTATTAAAAATGGGCAAAATTTCTGATAATGGTGCAAGTTCGTCCAGTAATCCCAGGAAGCCTTTTGTGGGACCTAGAAGAACCGGTGAGACAAATGCCATTCATGCCAGCAGGGGTAGACCTCAGTATGTTCACAGATCAGTAGCAGCTGTCACTATTCCAGCTCTGATTCCTCAGCAACCAGCATATCAACAACAACAACAACCCCATTATCAACAGAAAGTTCAGTATCCGCCACAGAGAGCCTACAACAACAGCAATAACAATCAACAACAAAGACCCTTCCAGCAAAGACCATCCCAGGAAAATAGGGTGATTGACCCTATCCCTATGCCTTATGCTGCCTTATTTCCACAACTTATGAAGCTTAACTTGGTTGAGTTAAGGACATTGGCACCACCAGATCCCCTCAACCTCCCAAAGAATTATGATGTCAACGCCAGGTGTGCTTTCCATTCCAATGCACCTGGCCACAATACTGAGAAATGCAGGGCTTTGCAAATGAAAGTTCAAGATCTGGTGGATTCTAAAGCCCTCAACTTCGCACCCCCTCCAAATGTCAACAGAAATCCTATGCCTAATCATGGTGGGCCGAGGATTAATGCCATTGAGGAAGATAAACCGTCTACTTTGATCACCAGTGTTGCACAAATTCGAACACCTCTGGTCGAAATTAAAGCTCAGCTTCTAGAGTACCAGGTGTTCCCCGGGTGTGAGTTCGGTTGTGGGTATTGCAACATTGCAGTCAACGGGTGTGATAATTTGAGAAGCGGTATAGATGGTCTTATCAAGGATGGTATCCTTCAGATCTCAACAACGGCGCCTACAAATCCAGCAATTTCTCTGACAACAATTCCTGATTCTTCTACAACAGCAGCAACAATCATTCCAACCGATTCATCAATATCGTCAACAATGGCTCCGTCCATCACTTCAACAAGTCAAGTTTCGACAACCATTTCTTCTACAACCTCAGCATCCATTTTATCAGCAGAATCTTCTACAACGCCAACAGAAATTAATGAAGATGTCTCAGCAGTCACCATCTACTATGATCCATCAGATGTTCCTCCAAACAACAACTTTCAACAACAAGCAGTGGCACCTCCTGCCAGGTCACCAGTCACAATTTACTACGATCCGCACACCATTACAGTACCCTCCTCTGCAGCAGTCAGTCCAGTTACCATCACGATTCCTGGACCAGTTCCTTATGAAAGCAATAATGCTATACCTTGACATTATGGCTCTGATCTCTACTGCAACGGGGAGAAAATCACTTTGGATTCCTCAAACTCTTCTCCACAAATTGATAATGTTGGGGGAGGCGGAGGCTTCACCAGAAGCGGACGCCTTTTTGCCTCACAAACACAAAGACCTAATGTAGAAGCAGAAGTTGCTGCCAAAGCAAAAGGAAAGAGTGTGGTACTTGAAGAGCCAACTGTCAAAGAAACTCAGAAGACATCTTTTGAGCAAGATGTAGACGAGTTCATGAGAATCATAAAGAGAAGTGATTACAAGGTGGTGGATCAGGAATGCATTATTGAAAGTCCTGCACGCAGCATACGTGCCCGAGGAGATTACTGTTAACCAGCTAGAAACTGTGGTGGAAAATGTCAATACCAGTCATGGACTGGGCTTCACCAATGCTGACTTAACAACAGAGAGACGTAACCACAACAAGGCTTTACATATCACCTTGGAATGCAAAGGTGTTGTTCTATCTCATGTACTGGTAGACACTGGGTCATCACTCAATGTTCTATCAAAGAAAGCCTTAGTGAAGCTGGAGTATGATGGCTTGGCGTTGCGACCGAGTAATTTGGTAGTGAGAGCATTTGATGGCTCTAAAAGATCAGTGCTTGGAGAAATTGATCTGCCTGTGATGATTGGCCCGCAGACTTTTAAAACTACCTTCTATGTGATGGACATTCAGCCGGCCTACAGCTGTTTGTTGGGTAGACCCTGGATCCACGCCTCTGGAGCTGTTACGTCTACCCTTCACCAGAAGCTAAAATTCGAGTGGGAAGGCCAGATCATCACCATCTGTGGGGAGGAAGACATCTTTGTTAGCCATCTGGCTACATACAAGTACATAGAAATGGATGGAGAGATCCATGAAACTATGAGCCAGGGGTTTGAGGCCCTGAACATTAATGAAGCATCTGCTGTACTGGGAACCTCTATGACGTCATATCAGCAAGCCCGGAAGGTTGTTGAAGAGGGTACTGCCCAAGTCTGGGGCAAGCTGTTGCCCGTGGAAAAGAAAGAAGACAGATTTGGGTTGGGTTACAGACCAACTCAACAAGATCAATCAGAGGCTGCCAAGAAGCCCAATTTTGTCAGTGGGGGAATGCTCACCCTAGATGCTGTAAACAACTTGGAAGACGAGGAAGAAAGCAACCGCAACCTGGAGAGCTGGATACGTCCAAGGATCCCGGGGAGCCAAGTCCTTAACTGGTATTCCCAGGAAATTATAAGGGTTACTCCTGCAGAGTAATTATTATTTCCTGTATTTTTAAGCATGCATCAAGTCTTGCATCTTGCCCAAGATGTCAAGACTCATTTTGTAATCGGGCCATCTTGTAATTTTGTGCAAATGGATTAATCAATGAATATCGGACATCTTTTGCAAATGAGTCTTTTTCTTTTCCGCTCACTGTTTTTCATTTTTCTTTTTGTACAAAAATAAAAATGGCAATGTTTTCCAAAATGATAACTTCATTTCACTTTTTATAAACAAGATTAAAATTGATCACTAAAATAAACCAATCTAAACCCTTGCAGAGAGTGTCTTTCAGACTACACCGACAACAACACTGCTATGGCTTCGTATGACTTTGACAACCCAATTAATCAAGCTGATGAAGGGGTTGAAGAAGATTATGAGCTACCTGAAGAGCTAGCCAGGTTGTTAAGGCAAGAGGAGAAGGTTATCACTCCTTATCAGGAGGAGATTGAAACGGTTAATCTTGGTACGGAAGAAGACGTGAAAGAGGTTAAGATCGGGGCCTGCCTACAAGATTCAGTGAAGGAGCAATTGATTGATATGCTTCGGGAATATGTGGATGTCTTTGCTTGGTCTTATCAGGATATGCCAGGGTTGGACACCGATATTGTCATGCACAAGCTGCCTTTGAAAGAAGATTGTCCGCCAGTAAAACAGAAGTTGCGCCGTACTCGCCCAGATATGGCAATGAAGATAAAAGAAGAGGTACAGAAACAGTGGGACGTCGGGTTCCTTGCTGTGACCAGCTATCCGCCGTGGGTTGCTAACATTGTACCTGTGCCTAAGAAGGATGGCAAGGTGAGAATGTGTGTAGACTACCGGGATCTGAACAGAGCCAGCCTGAAAGATGACTTCCCTTTACCTCACATTGATGTATTGGTTGATAATACGGCTCAGTTCTCGGTATTCTCCTTCATGGATGGATTTTCAGGATATAATCAGATCAAGATGTCACCTGAAGACATGGAGAAGACAACTTTCATCACACCATGGGGCACATTCTGTTATAAGGTAATGCCATTCGGACTGAAGAATGCTGGTGCGACTTATCAACGGGCTATGGTAACATTATTCCATGACATGATCCATAAAGAAATTGAATGTTATGTGGATGACATGATTGCCAAGTCCCCCACAGAAGAAGACCACCTGGTGAATCTGTTGAAGTTATTCAAGCGTCTGAGGAAGTACCAACTGAAGTTAAACCCCAACAAATGCACATTCGGGGTGCGATCCGGTAAGCTGCTGGGATTTATTGTAAGTGAGAAAGGGATTGAAGTTGACCCTGATAAGGTTAAAGCTATTCAAGAAATGCCTGCACCGAAGACAGAAAAAGAAGTTCGGGGTTTTCTAGGTAGATTGAACTACATTTCACGGTTCATATCTCACCTTACAGCAACCTGTGAACCCTTTGTTCAAGTTGTTAAGAAAAGAACAAACGGTCAGGTGGAATGAAGACTGCCAGAGGGCTTTTGACAAAATCAAGGAATACTTACAAGAGCCTCCAATCCTTATGCCTCCAGTTGAAGGAAGACCTTTAATCATGTACTTGACAGTATTAGAAGAATCAATGGGGTGTGTGTTGGGCCAGCATGACGAGTCTGGTCGAAAAGAGTATGCAATATACTACCTAAGCAAAAAGTTTACCGACTGTGAACAACGTTATTCACTGCTCGAGAAAACTTGTTGTGCTTTAGCGTGGGCTACTCGCCGACTAAGGTAGTATATGTTGACCCACACCACTTTGTTGATATCCAAGATGGATCCAGTTAACTACATTTTTGAGAAGCCAACACTTACCGGACGGGTTGCAAGATGGCAAATGATCCTCACAGAATATGACATTCAGTACACATCTCAAAAAGCCATCAAGGGCGGTGTATTGTCTGATTATCTTGCTGAGCAACCCATCGATGATTACCAGCCTATGAGATTTGACTTCCCTGATGAGGACATCATATTCATAAAAGCAAAAGATCACGAAGAGCCTGTTCACACTGAAGGGCCTGACCCGGAAGAAGAATGGACTATGATGTTTGATGGGGCCGTTAACATGAATGGTCGTGGTGTTGGTGCAGTACTTATTACACCTAAGGGAGTTCACATGCCATTCTCGGTAAAACTCACCTTCGACTGCACTAACAACGAAGCTGAATACGAAGCCTGTATTATGGGTCTTGAGGAAGCCATTGACCTCAAGATCAAGACTTTGACTGTGTTCGGAGATTCAACTCTGGTAATTAATCAAACCAACGGCAAATGGTACACCCACCAGGATCATCTGATACCTTATCGGGATTATACAAGGAGTTTGTTGACTTTCTTCACAATAGTCAAGCTCGAGTATATCCCTCGGGACGAAAATCAGTTTGCAGATGCTCTGGCTACCATTTCCTCCATGATCAAAGTTCAAGCTGCCAACTTTGTACCTCGAATTGCAGTGTCCAGACTTGACAGACCATCATATGTATTCTCAGCAGATGTTGTCAAAGATGATAAGCCTTGGTTCCATGATATCAAATGCTTCTTGGAGGATCAGACATACCCATCTGGGGCATCTTCCAATGACAAGAAGACATTAAGGAGGTTGGCTGGTAGTTTCTTCCTGAATGCTGATGGATCCCTGTATAAGAGAAACTTTGATATGGTACTCCTCAGATGCGTTGATAGGACAGAAGCAGACTTGTTGATGCACGAAGTGCACGAAGGATCCTTCGGTACCCATGCGGGAGGGCATGCTATTGCTAAAAAGTTGTTAAGATCAGGCTATTACTGGATCACAATGGATGCGGACTATTGTGCCTATGCCAGAAAATGCCATAAATGTCAGATTTATGCGGATAAAGTGCATGTGCCTTCGAATCCTCCGAATGTGATGTCTTCACCCTGGCCCTTTGCCATGTGGGGCATTGATATGATTGGCAAGATTGAACCGACTGCTTCAAATGGCCACAGATTCATCCTAGTTGCCATTGACTATTTCCCCATGTGGGTTGAAGCAGCTTCTTATGCAAATGTTACCAGGTAAGTGGTAGCCCGATTTCTGAAGAGAGATATCATCTGTCGGTATGGAGTTCCCGAGCGAATTATTACTGACAATGGTTCCAACTTAAACAACAAAATGATGGCAGAACTATGTCGGGACTTCAAGATCCAACACCATAATTCTTCTCCTTACAGGCCAAAGATGAATGGTGCTGTTGAGGCAGCTAATAAGAATATCAAGAAGATTGTGCAGAAGATGGTAGTCACCTATAAAGACTGGCATGAAATGCTACCATTCGCCTTGCATGGATACCGTACGTCAATCAGAACATCCACTGGGGCAACACCGTATCTGCTTGTGTATGGTATGGAGGCAGTCCTACCTATTGAAGTTGAATTACCCTCTCTGCGAGTACTGATGGATGTTAAGTTGAACGAAGCAGAATGGGTCCAGTCCCGATACGAACAACTGAATCTGATTGAAGAGAAGAGATTGGCTGCAATTTGTCACGGGAAGCTGTTTCAGAAGAGAATGAAGAAAGCCTTCAATCAGAAAGTCAGGCTCCGGGAGTACCAAGTAGGAGATCTTGTGCTGAAAATACTCCTCCCTCCTCATACAGATTACAGGGGCAAGTGGACTCCGAACTATGAAGGGCCGTTCATAGTGAAGAAAGTTTTCTCTGGTGGAGCACTGATGCTCAGTACTATGTATGGTGAAGACTTCCTGTCCCCTGTAAATTCAGATGCAGTTAAAAAATACTTCGCATGAAAATGACCCGCTGGACATAAAAAAAGAATGTAAGCCCAGGCAAAAATAGGGCATCCTGGCGAGTCAAAAACAGAATAAAAGACTCGGGCCAAAATAAGGGAAAATAAAATGAAAAAATGTACACCCGCTGAGTTGAAAAGCCGCATTGGACAACTCAGGCAAAAATGGGTATCCCGGTGGATTGAAAACCCGAAAGGCGATCCACCCAAAATAAGGGAATAAGCGAACAACTGCATCCTGAATTCGTCTGTATCACTTACAACACGGCAAGCTTCGAAAGGTTCAAGCTTCAGTCAGAATCAGCCTTCTTCAGAAAGCAAGATGAGAAGAACGTCAAAAGTCATACGAGTCATAGCAAAAGGGAAGCTCCTTGAAGCGTCATCAACATTGCCATCGTCTTTTTGTTTCTCAATTTGTAACAATCTGCTCCTTTCAGGGGATCCGTTTCTTTGACTGTATCTTGCCAATTCAGGGCACCTAAATTAATAAAATCAGATTTTCAATCATATTTTGCCTCGCACATTTTATTTTTTCATTTGCAAAATGTCCGTTGTCCTTAAGATATTGATTGCATAAATACAAATGCTTCCTTTCTAAAAATACATGCTTACAGGAAATATATTTACTCCTGGGAGTATCTAAACTCCTATGATGGAATCCAGTAAGGGATACCTCGGGATACTTGTGCGTTTCTTTGTCTTTACAGGATTGCAGATATTCAAAGCGCATCATAGGGCATGAAAGCTTCTCCCCAGCAGGCTGCCAAATCATTATTTACTCGGCATATCTAAGCACCGGCGATGCTTTATCCCCAACTGAGTTGCCAGCCACCATTGCTTTCTCCCCACCAGAACTGCCAGACATCGTTTCTCCAGCACATCTGTCAGAGCAGTACTAAAGCCGAATGCTAGACAGGGAACCGTCTCCCCACAGAATTCCAGCCTCTATCCAGAAGAGCAACGCCTGAAGATCTCACAACAGAGTGACGAAAGCTTCTACAAACCCCAGCTGGGTTCCTCATTACCGAGATGGGTCTATCAGTGATCTAGCTCCCCATGAAAAGTCAGATATGTCAGATCTACTAATGATATCATCCCCAGCCGGGATATCTACTTCAAGCAGATCAGCCAGAAATCTTCGCAGCAATGGGATCCGAATCACGGATCGGTATCTTTGCATAATCATAACATTCGCATCATATTTTCCCCCACAGAGCGTAGCATTCCGTCTAAATACGGAGCATTACGGCAAAAATCAAACATATTGCATAATCATAAGCCATGTTCTGAATCAAACACTTGTAAATACTGACAATCCATCAACCATATGCAGAATATTTCCAGTTCCCCACCAGAGAGCCAAAGCATTTACTTGCACACTCACAAATACAGATACACACTCCTTTTGGCACTCGTCCGTGTCATCGTTCCCCAGTAAATTGCCCAAGCAAACAGATTACTTATATTACAGAGGCTCGACCCTCGTCTGTGTCATATCCCAGTGGAAAGCCAAAGCGTCCCCTTTGCACTCACTAACACAGATACATATATATACAACTTCCTTGACACCCGTCCGTGTCGTCTTCCCCAACATAGTCACCTAAACACTTTGTAAATCACATACTTGTTTATACCACACTTTTTCCGACACCCGTCCGTGTCGCACCCAACCCCAGCAAGTTAAGCACTCGTCAGTGTCTTACTCATACTTGTTACTCATTGTTTACTCATACAGATACTCATCTGTATCTTGTATAAACCACTTATATTCCCCTCAGATTCGACACCCGTCCGTGTTCTTTGTTAACCAGTTGATACTCGTCCGTATCATCATCTCTGAACATGCGTCAGCGTTTGTTTCTATCTATACTCGTCCGCATCTTTAATCCATACAAAATATCAGATACTTTTACCCCTTTTTAGAATTTAGGTACTCATCTGTGTCTATTATTCCCCAGAAGAGTCCCCTCAGATTCGACACTCGTCCGTGTTCTTTGTTAACTAGTTGGTACTTGTCTGTATCATCATATCTGAACATGCGTCAGCGTTTGTTTCTATCTATACTCGTCCGTATCATAGTCTTAAGGATGCTCGTCCACATCTTTAATCTATACACAGTGTCAAACACTTATACCTTTCATCTCTTGAATGTAGACACTCGTCCGTGTTTACCGTTCCCCAGTAGATTTGATTTTCTTTTATCTGACATTCGTCCTATGTCATGATACCTTTCGGCAGCCGTCCCCTGCCAGGTGATCGTCCTTCACCTTTTTGATGATCGTCCTTCATCATTCCCAGAGGAGTCTCTATTCATTAGAAACCCTTCCTATCCGACATTCGTCTTATGTCGTGATATTTTTAGCAGCCGTCCCCTTCTAGGTGATCGTCATTCACCTCTTGATGATCTTCCTTCATCATTTTATCTGATGGCCGTCCCCGTCGTTGATCTTGTTATCTGACATTCGTCCTATGTTATGATAAACCTGAGAGCAGCCGTACCCTGCTAGGTGATCGTCCTTCACCTCTTGATGATCGTCCTTCATCGTGCTTATCTGATGGCCGTCCCCATCGTCGACCTTTTCATCCGACATTCGTCACATGTCATGATGCTTTTGGCAACCGTGCCCTGCCAGGTGATCGTCCTTCACCATAGATGACCGTCCCTCATCTTATCCCCAACAAGAGCAGCCGTCCCCTGCTAGATGATCGTCCTTGACCTTTGATGACTGTACCTCATCATTTATCTCATTTATGCCTTGAGCTTGATGGTCATCCCCATCATTTACCTATAAACCCCAGAGAGTCTTATAGCTTTACTTGATGGCCGTCCCCATCATAATACATCCCCAGCTTGTCGGCCGTCCCCATCATTGCTTTATTTCTCGCATTTTTCCTAGCATGTCGGCCGTCCCCGTCATTGCCTTACCCCCAGCAGTCGTCCTCTGCTCGACGGTCGTCCTCCGTCGCCCGCACTTTATAATTATACTTTATTTTCTTTTACAATCTATATCCCTTTTCTTCTTCATTCTGTGAGTGCAAATTTTGGACTGTCTTTGGTATTCAACCACAAGTTATCTTGTTTGCCTGTTGTAAACACCCCAAATTTGCCCTCACCCATTCACACCATGGCTTGTGATCATTCTCATATGCATAAATACAATCATACCACCTCATATCTCATTTTTGATTCACTGCATAGTTTCAAAGGCATCTGCACCTAGGGTTTGTGATCTGAGCAATCCCAAAGCTTTTTGAGCCATTTCAAAGGCCACCAATCATTTCAAAGTGGTCCATGTGTGTTCAATAATCATAATACATCCTCTCAAAGTCAAAACTTCAAAGGAATCACAAGAACTAGGGTTTGAGTGGATGCAGAGACAGGCTAGACTGCACAGTTGACTGAAAATTAGGGTTTTGGTTTCAGAGGCCATAACTCCAATATTTTTTGGTCATTCTTGTTTCCATTGGTCTCTATATGGTATAGGGAGTATGCATATCAATTTTCATGAAGAAATTCCATGGGGAAGTCATCTGATCAAGGGTTGACTTTTCAGACAAGTCAGTGTAAAATCAGGGCATCTGAGGCCCCCAATGACCCAACCAATGGGTGATCTCCATCATTTTGAGTGTATATGATCTTTATTTGATCATGGAAGAAGGTTGACGTTCATAAAAATCAAGAATTTAGGGTTTTTGCAAATGTTGACTTTTTGGGCATAGTTGACTTTTCAAGAATGCATCATTTTAGGTCATTTTTCAAGCCTTGATTCTTGATCCAAAAAGGCTTCAAATGGAAAAACTTTGGTCATGAAAGTTGTAGATCTCATCTTTCCCTTTTCAAAAAGTACAAGAACATGATCAAACTCTTCTTGGATCAAAAGTTATGGTTCATCAAAGTTGCCAAAAATCACTTATTTTCAAGATATGCACCAAGTGTGAAAATTGCAAAATCATGTACCAAGTCAAATTGCAACTTCTAATTGGTATCAAACCTTCACATAAACATCTTGTAAGTCCTAAAATTCAGAATGAACTAGGCATTGCTCATGTTTCATGGCTTTTGGAACAAGATCTTTCACATGTGAACCATAAGGCAAACAACTTGCAAAAGCACTCATAACACTTCACCAACTTGTCACATTGGGTGCTGAACCAAGCTGACCCTTTCCCCTCATTTTGCTGCGCATAGCCCATGCCTTGTACCAAGCCTAGATCAAGCCATGCTTTCTCTTACAAAGAAATTGACATTTTGCAAAAGGTGACTTACCAATCACTATAGGCCAGGTCACATCATCTGACCTATAGGATTAAAATAACATATCATTTTGCAAGCCATTCCATGTACTAAGCAAGGCTGAAACATCTCATACCATCACATTCACAAAATCACCCCACATTGCATAAGCCTTCGAATCTCTCTGCCCAGCCACCAAACACTCAAGCCAACTTCACCATTCAACTCACCTTGCCCCATAGACCACAAAGCACCAAGAACACAAGCCTGAAACAACCAGAACACTCCATAGCCATTTCTCACCCCAAGCTGCAGTTTCTCTTGAATCTTTCTTCCTAGCTCACAAACACACAAACAAACACCACAGACCTTCTCCATTCATCCTCAGGATCGCAAACAACCATTCACAATGACCTGAAAGTGCCTGAAACACCATTGCCATTTCTGACCAAGCTTGAGCAGAAGCTTTCGAATCTCACTATCCAGCCAGCTTAAACTCTCATTGAGCATTCAAACATCTTCTGGGGATCAAGTGGAGTGGATTGCACAAGGAGAAGTGGCCAGAAAGTCCTCAAATTGAAAGCTCCAAATCTCAGGTAGCTCGAAAATTATTTTTCCAGAAATCATTCTTCTTGTTACAAACTTGTTCTATGTGATTCACTGATTATCCTGATGTCATTGGTTTTGAAAATGGCTTTGATTTGAGTATTTAATTTGTCTCTGAAGCTTGCGTGCCCTAGTTTTTATTTCTTTCGATTCAGCTTGTTTAGGAAGAAGAAATGTGTTTTGAGAGAGGGGTTTGATTCGTGAGAGGTTGGAGATCATTTCCCAGTTCTTAGTTTTCATTTTTGATACGTTTTGAGGGGTTTGGGGATTTCTCAGGTGAGATGTTGGCCGGAGAAGACGACCGGAAGTCTTCTCCGGCCGCCTGAAAGTAATTTGTGCCCTAATCACGTAATTAACTTCAGTTTGAATTTGAGCCGTAGATGGCCTTTGACCTGTTGACTTCCCTCTCTTTTGGATGGCCCAGATCAGCCTGCTTAGCCCTAATCCACGTGTTAGCCTAATTAATCCATAATTTAATTAATTTAATCAGAGTCAGCCTGGACCCTTGGATGACGCGCGCAGTCAACAAATTTAAATCCAGAATGAATCTCAGCCATCCTTTCCTTTGACTTTTCATTTTATTTGTTTTTAATTCATTTTATTTCAATTAATTTGCATAATTAATTTAAAATAGCAAAAAATACATAAAAATTATGAAACTTTTTCCTAAAAGTTTTATTAATTTTTATGACACAAAAATATTTTTATTTTATTTTTTATCATCAAAAAAGTATTTTTAAATATTTAAAAGATTATTTTTAATTGATTAATGGAAATTAATTAATTAAAAATACTTTTAGGTATTTAAAAATTACAAAAAAATTCATGAAATGTTCTAAGACATTTAGAAACATTGTCCAACCTTCAAACCAAACTTCTTTTTTGATCTTGATGCATTTTAAGAATTTTCCATTGAATTAAATCATTTTTTATGCATTAATTTGATCCTAAATTCAAAAATTCATTTCTGCCTATCTAAGAAGGTTTGGACATTGATTCTTCTTGCATTGTTTTATGTTTAGCATGTAGTTTCTAGGGTAAAATGGCCATGATTTGTTTCCTCATTTTCAATTTGTTTGGCATTTCTTTTGTTAAGAACCCCAAAAAACCCTAATAACTTAGAAAATTCATATCTTGAGTTTGGTTGAGAGTTGAGAGTTCCCCTTTGGGTAGTGGTTCATTATAGGTTTAGGGTTTCTTTGGTTAGCATTTTCCATTTTTTATCTTAGGGTTTGCTTCTGTTTTGGGTTTTGGTTTGATGTTTGATCCATAAACCCTAATTTGGGCTTTCTTTTGCATCCCTCTTGCATTCTCTTGCATAACATGACTTGTCTTTGCATTTTGTGCATTCTTGTGATTCATTTGACATCTTAAGACATATAGAAAGCATGTTTGATCATTGCATTACATATTTGCCATGTCATTTGTCTTGTATGCTTCATAACTTTTCATGTTCATTCATGCTTCTTAACTTGCATCATTTGCATCCATGATCTTGTATGAGCATCTCCATGTCTTGCCTCATGTTTGCAGCACCTCATAACATCATAATCACCATCAACATGCTTCTGGTTTTGCTTAGCATCATACCATTTCATCTCATCTTGCATTGCATTGCATTTCTTTCTAACATTTCAGGTGGTAAGTAAACTTGAGAAGTGAATTTGCCTTCACTTCTCATAACTTTTCTTTTCATCTCTCTTGCATCCATTGCTGCATTTCTATTTGTGTTTGAGTTTGAGCTTGCTCATTCTTGTTCCTCCCACTTTCTTTCTTCAAGTGACTTGACTTCTTGAATGAAGCAAGTCACTTTGCTTCTCTTGATCCCTTCATCTGCTTCCTGGTGGCTCCTCTGAAGATTGTTCTTGAAAACCTCACAAACCTTAGGATCAACCAAGCATGACAATGAATTAGGGTTCTGATTAGTCTCCCCTCCTAGTTTTACCTTTGTGTCTCTCTTTGAGTCCTCTCTTCTCCCCTCATAATCAGGGACTAAACCCTAAAGGCCTTAAGGCTTTGTGATTAGAGTTATGCCTGCATCCTTCTCTTAGGATGGAGTGTATAACTTTAATCCTAAGTGTTAAACCCTTTGTGTGTTTAAATCTCTTAATCAATTCACTTAATAATCATCAAGACATCACACTTGTAACTTGGGCCTTGCATTAGGGTTCTAATTCTCCCTTATTTGGTTGAGAAGGACTAACCCTAGTGTTAATGGACAAGTCCCCCTCAAGTTGTCTTACAAATCATAAAAAACACTTCATCATCATACCATTAATCTAAAATCCACTTAATCAAAGGCTTGTTTTGTCATAAGTTTAATCCCTAATCATGGATTAAGTTGAGGAGTTTTCCTCAGCTTAAACACCCTCATCTATTATCCTTCTATTAGGATGGTGTAATGAGTCTGTTTAATCCTTGATTATGGCTTAACCTCATTACTCAACACTAAACAAAAACACCAAAAACATCTAAATAATCACAAGTAGGTTAATGATCTTAATCCTACACCAAAGGTGATTAAGTGTGAGAATCTGACTTCACACTTAAGGTATTCTCATTACCCCTAATCAGAGGGAAGATGTGATGAGTTTACTAAATCCATTGGTTTAGGCTTAAGCTCATTAACTTACGACAAACTTCAAAAAAGCAATAAAAGACTGAAAACTCAAAAACAAACAATAATCGTCTCCTTCGGGATTCTTTTCTCATCACACTCATTCACAAACGAGAACTCGCTTCTTCCGTCTAATGCAAGACAGTTAGCACCTGAGCCAGACAGGTCACACACTTGAGCATAGGTAAGCAAGCAGTTCACAAGTCAATTCATCTTTCAGTCTCTTTGGGTCGAACTACGGTGTTCTGACTTCCTCATTGCACGAGAGGATACGTAGGCATAACTTAACAGTTATCGAACAAAAAGTCTCTGTATATTCCCCCTCTTTCCAGCTTTATTCTTTTAGCCTCATGATCTTGAGCATTTCATTCTTGTTCTCTCACTGACACTGTATATATTACACTTTACACTTCTTTTACATTGACACCTGTACATCCTTTCCAGCTCTCTTTTGCACACAAATTGCACTGACACTACCCCTTTAAAACACAAATCTTTTAAGCGTGGATCCCGTCGAGTACGGCGGACAATCTGGGTGCTAATACCTTCCCAGGTTGTAACCAACCCCCTTTCTCAGTCTCTCTGGTTCGCAAACCGTCTTATCCATCTCTTTCCAGGTCTATGCAGCATTGCCTTTCCTCCGGGATAAAAATGCCTAGCTGGCGACTCTATTCATCTCCAGTGAGTTCACGGCTGTGTGTTCTCATTGTCCCTCTCGCCGACCGTTCGCGTCTGTACCCTTATCTGACCTGGTGTCATTTATCGGGAGCATCCGGCTGATCCTGTGACCGAAGCACTTCTCAAGGAAGTTCTTGAGGATGAGTTTGGCCTTGGAGTTTGATCATTTGCTTGTTGTTATTTCTATTCCATGTACTTTTTTTGTGATGTATTTCTGACCCTTTTAAGGGCTTGTGTTGTAAAATGAACAAGTTGTATTATTGCACCTTTTGTAATATATTTGTGTTAGTTTCCATCTGGGTTCACCTCAAAAGCAACTTCAACAGCATCACCTTCAAGGGTCTGGAAGGGTCAAAACTGAAGGCCAAACTGGATACCTTGAAAGCAAATAAGCATAACTGCATTGCATACTAACCCTTTTGTTTGTTTTGTAGGGTTTTGTTTTGTTGCTAACCTCTGTTGTGATATTCAGGAATTATTGCTCGCCGCCGGGTATTTCCTCTCAACAGGCCACACAGGTACCCAACTAGAAACAACCTTCCGGGCATCCAAATGGACCAGATGCAACAAGACCTTACGGAGGTCAGAAACCAGATGGCAAACGAAAGATTGGAGATGAGAACCCAGATAACACAATTCATGGAAGTGATGAACAACTTAGCTCAAAGCCAGGAGAGGCTTAGGGCTTTGGTAGAAGGGAGGAATCAAGAGGAGCCTCATGTGGGGACTGCAGGCACAAGTAACAATGAAAGGGTGCAACCACATGTTAACCCCCCTGTGTTTGGGCCACATCTACATCCTGAGGTCAATATTCCTGCAAATGTTCAAGGAACAGCCACCGCAGCCAGAGTACTTCAAGAAGATCCTCAGGAGGACCAATTTACAGTAATGGGTGCTGGAGAGGAAACTTATGATAGACGATTGGAAGAGATAGCTGAGAAGTTGAGGTCCTTAGAATCTCAAAATTCTTTGGGTTTCGACGTCATGGACATGGGTTTGGTAGACGGGGTCAGGATCCCCCATAAGTTCAAGCCTCCTTGTTTCGAAAAGTATAATGGGACTTCATGCCCCCGGACTCATTTGCAATCATTTCTGGGAAGGCTGAAGGCCTATACAATGGATGAGAAGCTCTGGATGTTCTACTTCGAAGACAGCTTGACTGGAGCATCAAGGGAATGGTATTCCCACTTGACAAGGGCAACTGTGAGATGCTGGAAGGACCTGGCAGAGGCCTTCATCCGACAGTATCAATACAACTTAGACATGGCGCCCAACCGGACCCTCCTGATGGGAATGTCACAGTCTTCAAGGGAGAGTTTCCGAGAATATGCCCAGAGATGGAGGCAATTGGCTGCTGCCGTTCAACCACCTATGTCTGAGAGGGAAATGGCAGACATGTTTATGAACACTCTCCAGGGAACGTATATTGACAGGTTGGCTGCTTTCTCTTCCACTAGCTTCGCAGATGTTGTTATAGCTGGGGAAAGAATTGAAAGCCTGTTAAAAATGGGTAAGATCTCTGACAATGGCGCTAGCTCGTCCAGTGGTACAAGAAAGCCTTTTGCAGGCCCGAGAAGAACTGGCGAGACCAATGCCATTCACACCAACAGGGGTAGGCCCCAATATGTTCAGAGGCCAATAGCAGCAGTCACTATCCCTGCTCCAGCTCATCCTCAGCCAGTCTATCAACCTCCGCAACAAAACTTCCAACAACAACCCCAGTATCAGCAGAATCCATATCCTCCAAGAAACTACAACAGCAACAACACCAACAACAACAATCAACAGAGGCCATTCCAACAGAGGCCATCCCAAGCTAACCGAGTGATCGACCCGATCCCAATGCCGTATGCTGCCTTGTTGCCACAACTTCTGAAACTCAACCTAGTTGAGCTAAGAACGTTGGCACCTCCGGATCCCAACAGTCTACCAAGGAACTATGACTCCAATGCTAGGTGTGCTTTTCATTCGAACGCACCTGGTCACAGTACAGAAAAATGCAGGGCTCTGCATATGAAGGTACAAGACTTGGTAGACTCCAAGGCTCTGAATTTTGCACCGCCGCCCAATGTCAATAAAAACCCAATGCCAAACCATGGTGGTCCCCGAATTAATGCTATTGAAGAAGACCAACCGTCTTATTTAATAACTAGTGTGGATCAGATCAGGACACCATTGGTGGAAATCAAAGCTCAACTCCGCGAAAATCAAATATTTCCGGGGTGTGAACTAGGGTGTCCCTACTGCAATATTTCATGGAATGGGTGTGAGGACCTGAGGAATGGCATTGACAGCCTTATTCAGAGTGGCCTGCTACGGATCACTACATCATTCCCGACAAATCCGGCAACTTCATCAGCAACGGTTTCAGAACCTCCTACAACTGCAGCAACTATTATTCCCGACAATTCATCAGCAACATCAGCAAGTACTTCATCTGTCCTCCCAAATGATCAGTTTTCAACAGTTTCTCCTGCTATAACTTCAGCTTCATCCCATTTCGAATCTCCATCAACAACAACAACAGTCCTTCCAACAATACCTCCTACAACACCAGCAATCAATCACGAAGATGTCTCTACTGTTACCATATTCTACGATCCTGAAAATAATTCCGCCTACCATTCAGAAGGTGCTGCTCCCGCCAGAGCACCAGTTACAATCTTTTATGATCCACAAACAATTACAGTCCCTTCAGCAGCAGCAATCAGTCCAATCACTGTCACGGTGCCTGGACCAGTACCATATGAAAGCAATAGGGCCATCCCTTGGCACTATGGCTCTGACTTGTACTGTGAAGGAAAAAGAATCACTCTTGAGACATCAGCACCTGCACCACAAGTAGATAATGTGGGGGGAGGCGGAGGCTTCACTCGAAGCGGACGTCTCTTTGCTTCACAAGTTCAAAGACCTACTGCCGAAGCAGAAGCTGCTGCCAAGGCAAAAGGAAAAGGCCCGGTGCAGGAAGATCCAGCTGCCAAAGAAACCCTGAAGACTCCATTCGATCAGGAAGTTGATGAGTTTATGCGAATCATCAAAAAGAGTGATTATAAAGTTGTGGATCAGCTTCACCAGACGCCGTCCAAAATCTCCATCCTCTCACTGCTTATGTGCTCCGAGGCCCATCGGAACGCACTACTTAAAGTCTTGCACGCAGCTTACGTGCCTGAGGAGATTACTGTCAACCAATTGGAAACCGTGGTTGGAAATGTTACTGCTAGCAATGGGCTAGGGTTTACCAATTCGGACCTGACGGTGGATGGCCGCAACCACAACCAAGCCTTGCACATAACCATGGAATGCAAAGGAGCTGTCCTTTCTCATGTGCTGGTGGACACAGGTTCTTCCCTGAATGTCTTACCAAAGAAGGCTCTGGTGAAGTTAGAATATGATGGATTGGCATTGAGACCCAGCAACCTGGTGGTGCGAGCCTTTGATGGTTCGAAGAGATCGGTTCTGGGAGAGATCGAGCTGCCCGTGACAATTGGCCCGCAGACCTTTAAAACCATCTTTTATGTGATGGACATTCAGCCCGCCTACAGCTGTTTGTTGGGTAGACCCTGGATTCACGCCGCCGGCGCAATAACGTCTACCCTTCACCAAAAGTTAAAATTTGAGTGGGAAGGCCAAGTTGTCACAATTTGTGGGGAGGAGGATATTTTCGTTAGCCATCTGGCTACTTACAAATACATTGAGATGGATGGAGAGATCCATGAGACAATGAGCCAAGGTTTTGAAGCCTTGAATGTCAATGAAGCATCTGCTGTGTCAGGTATCTCCATGTCATCTTACCAGCAAGCCCGGAAGGTTGTTGAGGAAGGAAATGCCCTAGGCTGGGGCAAGGTTTTAGCTGTGGAGGAGAAGAAGGACAAATTTGGGTTGGGTTACAGACCAACTCAACATCAAGCAAAGGCTGCTGCAGAGCCTGGTTTCGTCAGTGGGGGGATGCTTACCCCCGATGCTATCAACTGTCTGGAAGACGAGCTGGAAGAGGAGCGCAATCTGGAGAATTGGATTCGTCCAAAGATCCCGGGGAGCAGTGTCTCGAACTGGTCTTCCCAGGAAATTATAAGGGTTACTCATGCAGGGTAATTATTATTTCCTGTATTTTTAAGCATGCATCAAAGTCTTGCATCTTGCCCAAGATGACAAGACTCATTTTGTAATCAGGGCCATCTGTACTTTTGTGCAAACAAGATTAAATTAATGAAATATCAGACATCTTTTTGCAAATGAGTCTTTTCCTTTTCTGTTCACTGTTTTTCCATTTTTCTTTTTGTACAAAAATAAATGGCGGTGTTTTCAAAATGATAACTTCATTTCACTTTTTTCTAAAGCAAGATTAAAATCAATCACTAAAATGAACAAACTTAACCCTTGCAGAGAGTGCCTTCCTGACAGCACCGACAACAGCACGGCTATGACATCGTATGACTTTGGCAATCCAATCAATCAAGCTGATGAAGGGGTTGATGAAGAATATGAGCTTCCTGAAGAGCTAGCCAGGTTGTTGAGACAAGAGGAAAAGGTTATTACTCCTCACCAGGAGGAGATTGAAGTGATTAATCTTGGTACAGACGAAGACGTGAAAGAAGTTAAAATCGGGGTCTGCCTGCAAGACTCAGTGAAGAGACAACTGATAGATCTGCTTCAAGAGTATGTTGATGTGTTTGCTTGGTCGTATCAAGACATGCCAAGGTTGGATACCGATATAGTTGTGCATAAGCTGCCTTTGAGGGAAGAATGCCCACCGGTCAAACAAAAGCTGCGCCGAACTCGCCCAGACATTGCTATGAAAATCAAGGAAGAAGTACAAAAGCAATGGGACGCCGGGTTCCTTGCTGTAACTAGCTATCCGCCGTGGGTTGCTAATATAGTACCTGTGCCTAAGAAAGACGGCAAAGTAAGAATGTGTGTTGACTACCGGGATCTGAACAGGGCCAGCCCGAAAGATGATTTCCCATTACCTCACATTGATGTATTGGTGGATAACACGGCTCAATTCTCGGTATTCTCCTTCATGGATGGATTTTCAGGATACAACCAGATCAAGATGTCACCTGAAGACATGGAGAAGACAACATTCATCACACCTTGGGGCACGTTCTGTTACAAAGTGATGCCGTTCGGACTGAAGAATGCCGGTGCAACATATCAACGGGCTATGGTGACATTGTTTCACGATATGATCCACAAGGAAATAGAATGTTATGTGGATGATATGATCGCCAAGTCCCTTACAGAGGAAGATCACCTGGTGAATCTGCTAAAGTTGTTCAAGCGCCTGAGGAAGTACCAACTGAAGCTGAACCCCAACAAATGCACATTCGGGGTGCGATCCGGTAAGCTGCTGGGTTTTATTGTGAGCGAGAAAGGGATTGAAGTTGACCCCGATAAAGTCAAAGCCATTCAAGAGATGCCTGCACCGAAAACTGAGAAAGAAGTTCGAGGGTTCTTAGGTCGATTGAACTACATTTCACGGTTCATATCTCACCTTACAGCAACCTGTGAACCCTTGTTCAAGCTGTTAAGAAAGGAACAAACGGTCAGGTGGAACGAAGATTGCCAGAAAGCTTTTGACAAGATCAAGGAGTATCTACAAGAACCTCCAATCCTTATGCCTCCAGTTGAAGGAAGACCTCTGATTATGTACTTGACAGTATTAGAGGAGTCAATGGGGTGTGTGCTGGGCCAGCATGACGAGTCTGGTCGAAAAGAGTATGCAATATACTACCTAAGCAAAAAGTTTACCGACTGTGAACAGCGTTATTCACTGCTCGAGAAAACTTGTTGTGCTTTAGCGTGGGCTGCTCGCCGACTAAGACAGTATATGTTGACCCACACTACCTTATTAATCTCAAAAATGGATCCGGTTAAGTACATTTTCGAGAAGCCAGCTCTTACCGGACGGGTTGCAAGATGGCAGATGATTCTCACAGAATACGACATACAGTACACTTCTCAGAAAGCCATCAAAGGCAGTGTACTATCTGAATATCTTGCTGAGCAACCCATTGATGACTACCAGCCTATGAGATTTGACTTCCCTGATGAGGACATCATGTTCATTAAAGCAAAAGATCACGAAGAGCCTATTCACACTGAAGGGCCTGACCCAGAAGAAGAATGGACTATGATGTTTGACGGGGCTGTTAACATGAATGGTCGGGGTGTTGGTGCAGTACTCATTACACCCAAAGGAGTTCACATGCCTTTCTCGGCAAAACTCACTTTCAACTGCACTAACAACGAAGCTGAATACGAAGCTTGCATTATGGGTCTTGAGGAAGCCATTGACCTCAGAATCAAGACATTGACCGTATTCGGAGATTCGGCTCTGGTAGTTAATCAAACCAATGGAAAATGGTACACCCACCAAGATCATCTGATACCTTACAGGGATTATACAAGGAGGTTATTGACTTTCTTCACAACAGTCAAGCTTGAGTATATCCCTCGAGACGAGAATCAGTTTGCAGATGCTCTTGCTACCATTTCATCCATGATCAAAGTTCAAGCTGCTAACTTCGTACCTCAGATTTCAGTGTCTAGACTTGATAGACCAGCATATGTATTTGCAGCAGAGGTTGTCAAAGATGATAAGCCTTGGTTCCATGACATTAAGTGCTTCTTGGAGGATCAAACATACCCACCTGGGGCATCTTCCAATGATAAGAAGACTTTGAGAAGGCTTGCTGGTAGTTTCTTTCTGAACACTGATGGGTCTTTATACAAAAGGAACTTTGATATGGTACTCCTCAGATGTGTTGACAAGACGGAAGCAGATTTGTTGATGCACGAAGTGCACGAAGGATCCTTTGGCACCCATGCAGGAGGGCATGCCATGGCTAAGAAATTGCTAAGATCAGGCTATTACTGGATCACGATGGATGCAGACTGTTGTGCTTACGCCAGAAAGTGTCACAAATGCCAGATTTATGCAGATAAGGTGCATGTGCCTCCCAATCCTCTGAACATCATGTCTTCACCCTGGCCCTTTGCCATGTGGGGCATTGATATGATTGGCAAGATTGAGCCAACTGCTTCAAATGGCCACAGATTCATCCTGGTCGCCATTGACTATTTCACCAAGTGGGTTGAAGCAGCCTCATATGCAAATGTTACAAGACAAGTGGTAGCCAGATTTCTGAAGAGAGATATCATCTGTCGATATGGAGTTCCCGAGCGAATCATTACTGATAATGGTTCCAACTTAAACAACAAAATGATGGCTAAATTATGCCGGGACTTCAAAATCCAACACCACAATTCTTCTCCTTACAGGCCGAAGATGAACGGCGCTGTTGAGGCAGCAAATAAGAATATTAAGAAGATTGTGCAGAAGATGGTAATCACATACAAAGACTGGCACGAAATGCTACCGTTTGCTTTGCATGGGTACCGCACATCAATCAGGACATCCACTGGGGCAACACCGTATCAGCTTGTGTATGGTATGGAAGCAGTCCTACCTGTTGAAGTTGAACTACCCTCCCTACGGGTATTGATGGATGTTAAACTGAACGAAGCAGAATGGGTTCGGGCCCGATACGAACAAC
This sequence comes from Lathyrus aphaca, assembly GCA_963966055.1. Taxonomy (NCBI): domain Eukaryota; kingdom Viridiplantae; phylum Streptophyta; class Magnoliopsida; order Fabales; family Fabaceae; genus Lathyrus; species Lathyrus aphaca. Next base: position 458,205,544 of record OZ014519.1, read on the forward strand.
TGAGTCTGATCGAAGAGAAAAGATTGGCTGCGATCTGTCATGGGCAGTTATATCAGAAGAGGATGAAGAAAGCCTTTGATCAAAAAGTCAGGCACCGAGAGTACCAAGTGGGAGATCTTGTGCTGAAAAGAATCCTCCCTCCTCATACAGACCACAGGGGCAAATGGACTCCAAATTATGAAGGACCATTTGTTGTAAAGAAAGTTTTCTCTGGCGGAGCACTGATGCTCAGCACCATGGACGGTGAAGATTTCCCATCCCCTGTGAATTCAGATGCAGTTAAAAAATACTTCGCATAAAATGACCCGCTGGACGTAAAAACAGAATGTAAGTCCAGGCAAAAATAGGGCATCCCGGCGAGTCAAAAACAGAATAAAAGACTCGGGCAAAAATAAGGGAAATAAACAAAAATGTACACCCGCTGAGTTGAAAAGCCGCATTGGACAACTCAGGCAAAAATGGGTATCCCGATGGATTGAAAACCCGAAAGGGCGATCCATGCAAAATAAGGGAATAAGCGAACAACTGCATTCTGAATTCGTCTGTATTATCTACAACTTGATAAGCTCCAAAGGATCAAGCTTCAATCAAAATTGACTCTCTCCAGAAAGCAAGACGAGAAGAACGTCATTGTCATACGAGTCATAGCAGAGGGGGAAGCTCCTTGAAAGCATCGTCAACACCGCCAGCATTTTGTTTCCCAATTTGTAACAATCTCCTCATTTCAGGAGATATGTTTCTTTGACTGTATCTTGCCAATTCAGGGCACATGAATTAATAAAGTCAGATTTTCAGTCATGTTTTTTACATTTATATTTTGCAAAGAATTGTCTGATATATCTAAAAATACAATTGCATAAGTACAGATGCCTTTCTCTAAAAATAAAACACATGCTTACAGGGAATGTGATTACTCTCGAAGGTACTTATCTCCTATGACGGAATCCAGTAAAGGATACCTCGGGACCATTTGCGCGTTTCCTTATCTTTGCAGGATTGCAGGTATCCAGAACGCAACTTGGGGCATATAAGCTACAGTCCAGCAAGCTGGCAAATCAACAAACAGGCTTAACACTCAAGATGTTTTCTCCCCAGCTGAGTTGCTTCCCATTGCTCTCCCCAGCCGAGTTACCAACAGCATTCCCCAGCTGAAGTACCAACTATCCTTTCTTAGCAGAATGCAGGAGTCAGGGAATCGTCTCCCCACAGAGCTGCAAGCCTCTATTCAGAAGAGATCACAACAGAGTACAGAAGCTTCTACAAACCCCAGCTGGGCCCCATATGATAAGGATACGTCAATCAGTGACCCATATCCCCAAACAGATACATCATTAGACCTACCAATGATCTCATCCCCAGCTGGGATGTTCACTTCGAGCAGATCAACCAGAGATCTCTGCAGCAACGGGATCCGAATCCCGGATCTTTGCCTCTTTGCATAATCATAGCATTCGCATCATACTATCCCCCCAGAGCGTAGCATTCCGTCTAATACGGAGCATTACGGCAAAAATCAAATACATAGCATAATCATAAGTCATGTTGTGAGTTGAACACTTGTAAATATTGACAATCTGTCGTTATACAGAATACAATACACAGAAATCCCCACCGTAGTCCCAGCAAAAGTAGCTGCCCTTTCAAATCACAAACACCAGTATATACACCTTTGGACACCCATCCGTGTCAAATCACCAGCAGAAAGCCAAAGACATCATCTTTGCACTCACAAATACTTGTATATACACTTTTCTCGACACCCGTCCGTGTCGTATCCCTAGCGCAGTCACTTACACTTTTATCAACCCATACAATGGTTAATATCATACTTCTCTCCTTTTGACACTCGTCCGTGTCACTCTCTCCAGCAGATAAACATCATATATACTCACTACTCATGGTACACTTATACAGATACTCGTCTGTATCTTGTATACATCATCACTCATATCCCCGCAGATTCGACAGTAGTCCTTGTTCTTTGTTAACCAGTTGGTACTCGTCCGTACCATCATCTCAGAACATTGCGTCTAGTGTTTGTTTCTACATGATACTCGTCCGTATCATAGTCTTAAGGATGCTCGTCCGCATCTTTAATCCATACACCGTGTCAAACACTTATGTCTTCTTGAATATAGATACTCGTCTGTGTCTACTATTCCCCAGAAGAGTCCTTTCAGATGCAACACTCGTCCGTGTTCTTTGTTAACCAGTTGATACTCGTCCGTATCATCATCTCTGAACATGTGTCAGTTTGTTTCTACATGATACTCGTCCGTATCATAGTCTTAAGGATGCTCGTCCGCATCTTTAATCTATACACAATACCAAACACTTATACTTTCCTTTCTTGGTTGTAAACGCTCGTCCGTGTTTACTATATCCCCAGTAGATCGCCAACAATTTCCTTTTTATCTAACACTCGTCCTGTGTTATGATAAGCTCCGAGAGCAGCCGTACCCTGCTAAGTGGTCGTCCTCCACTTCTTGATGGTCGTCCTCCATCATGCTCATCCGATGGCCGTCCCCATCGTTGATTTTTAGCAGCCGTCCCCTGCTAGGTGGTCGTCCTCCACCTTTTGATGATCGTCCCTCATCATTTTTATCCAATAGCCGTCCCCATTGTTGATTTTGGTTATCTGGCATTCGTCCTATGTCATGATAAGCCTCGAGAGCAGCCGTCCCCTGCTGAGTGGTCGTCCTCCACTTCTTGATGGTCGTCCTCCATCATGCTCGTCCGATGGCCGTCCCCATCGTTGACCTTTTCTATCCGGCATTCGTCCTGTGTCGTGATATTTTCGGCAGCCGTACCCTGCCAGGTGGTCGTCCCCCACCTTTGATGGCCGTCCCCATCATATTTCCTTTATCCCCAACAGAGCAGCCGTCCCCTGCTAGGTGATCGTCCTTCACCTTTGATGGCCGTACCCCATCACCTGTTTATTTCATTTATTCTTTAACCCGATGGCCGTCCCTGTCGTGGTCCCTTTTCCTTTTTAGCCCGATGGCCGTCCCCATCGTTGGTTACTTTGCTTTCTGAACTTGATGGCCGTCCCCGTCATGTTTCATTAATCCCCAGAGAATATTACAGCTTTATCTTGATGGCCGTCCCCATCATATTATCTTACTTTCCCCAGCTAGTCGGCCGTCCCCGTCTTTACTTTACCCTTTATCCCCAGCATGTCGGCCGTCCCCGTCATTGCTTTATTTTTCTCACCTTTCCCAGCATGTCGGCCGTCCCCGTCATTGCTCTTTACCCAGCAGTCGTCCTCTGCTCGATGGTCGTCCTCCGTCGCCCGCTTTACAATATACTTTGTTTTTCTTTACAATCTATATCCCTTTTCTTCTTCATTTCTGTGAGTGCAAATTTTGGACTGTCTTTGGTATTCAACCACAAGTTATCTTGTTTGCCTGTTAAGCCGTTGCTTACATCCTGCACAGCTAACTCATGTTTGAATAGGGGCAGCTGTAAACACCCCAAATTTGCCCTCACCCATTCACACCATGGCTTGTGATCATTCTCATATGCATAAATACAATCATACCACCTCATATCTCATTTTTGATTCACTGCATAGTTTCAAAGGCATCTGCACCTAGGGTTTGTGATCTGAGCAATCCCAAAGCTTTTTGAGCCATTTCAAAGGCCACCAATCATTTCAAAGTGGTCCATGTGTGTTCAATCATCATAATACATCCTCTCAAAGTCAAAACTTCAAAGGAATCACAAGAACTAGGGTTTGAGTGGATGCAGAGACAGGCTAGACTGCACAGTTGACTGAAAATTAGGGTTTTGGTTTCAGAGGCCATAACTCCAATATTTTTTGGTCATTATTGTTTCCATTGGTCTCTATATGGTATAGGGAGTATGCATATCAATTTTCATGAAGAAATTCCATGGGGAAGTCATCTGATCAAGGGTTGACTTTTCAGACAAGTCAGTGTAAAATCAGGGCATCTGAGGCCCCCAATGACCCAACCAATGGGTGATCTCCATCATTTTGAGTGTATATGATCTTTATTTGATCATGGAAGAAGGTTGACGTTCATAAAAATCAAGAATTTAGGGTTTTTGCAAATGTTGACTTTTTGGGCATAGTTGACTTTTCAAGAATGCATCATTTTAGGTCATTTTTCAAGCCTTGATTCTTGATCCAAAAAGGCTTCAAATGGAAAAACTTTGGTCATGAAAGTTGTAGATCTCATCTTTCCCTTTTCAAAAAGTACAAGAACATGATCAAACTCTTCTTGGATCAAAAGTTATGGTTCATCAAAGTTGCCAAAAATCACTTATTTTCAAGATATGCACCAAGTGTGAAAATTGCAAAATCATGTACCAAGTCAAATTGCAACTTCTAATTGGTATCAAACCTTCACATAAACATCTTGTAAGTCCTAAAATTCAGAATGAACTAGGCATTGCTCATGTTTCATGGCTTTTGGAACAAGATCTTTCACATGTGAACCATAAGGCAAACAACTTGCAAAAGCACTCATAACACTTCACCAACTTGTCACATTGGGTGCTGAACCAAGCTGACCCTTTCCCCTCATTTTGCTGCGCATAGCCCATGCCTTGTACCAAGCCTAGATCAAGCCATGCTTTCTCTTACAAAGAAATTGACATTTTGCAAAAGGTGACTTACCAATCACTATAGGCCAGGTCACATCATCTGACCTATAGGATTAAAATAACATATCATTTTGCAAGCCATTCCATGTACTAAGCAAGGCTGAAACATCTCATACCATCACATTCACAAAATCACCCCACATTGCATAAGCCTTCGAATCTCTCTGCCCAGCCACCAAACACTCAAGCCAACTTCACCATTCAACTCACCTTGCCCCATAGACCACAAAGCACCAAGAACACAAGCCTGAAACAACCAGAACACTCCATAGCCATTTCTCACCCCAAGCTGCAGTTTCTCTTGAATCTTTCTTCCTAGCTCACAAACACACAAACAAACACCACAGACCTTCTCCATTCATCCTCAGGATCGCAAACAACCATTCACAATGACCTGAAAGTGCCTGAAACACCATTGCCATTTCTGACCAAGCTTGAGCAGAAGCTTTCGAATCTCACTATCCAGCCAGCTTAAACTCTCATTGAGCATTCAAACATCTTCTGGGGATCAAGTGGAGTGGATTGCACAAGGAGAAGTGGCCAGAAAGTCCTCAAATTGAAAGCTCCAAATCTCAGGTAGCTCGAAAATTATTTTTCCAGAAATCATTCTTCTTGTTACAAACTTGTTCTATGTGATTCACTGATTATCCTGATGTCATTGGTTTTGAAAATGGCTTTGATTTGAGTATTTAATTTGTCTCTGAAGCTTGCGTGCCCTAGTTTTTATTTCTTTCGATTCAGCTTGTTTAGGAAGAAGAAATGTGTTTTGAGAGAGGGGTTTGATTCGTGAGAGGTTGGAGATCATTTCCCAGTTCTTAGTTTTCATTTTTGATACGTTTTGAGGGGTTTGGGGATTTCTCAGGTGAGATGTTGGCCGGAGAAGACGACCGGAAGTCTTCTCCGGCCGCCTGAAAGTAATTTGTGCCCTAATCACGTAATTAACTTCAGTTTGAATTTGAGCCGTAGATGGCCTTTGACCTGTTGACTTCCCTCTCTTTTGGATGGCCCAGATCAGCCTGCTTAGCCCTAATCCACGTGTTAGCCTAATTAATCCATAATTTAATTAATTTAATCAGAGTCAGCCTGGACCCTTGGATGACGCGCGCAGTCAACAAATTTAAATCCAGAATGAATCTCAGCCATCCTTTCCTTTGACTTTTCATTTTATTTGTTTTTAATTCATTTTATTTCAATTAATTTGCATAATTAATTTAAAATAGCAAAAAATACATAAAAATTATGAAACTTTTTCCTAAAAGTTTTATTAATTTTTATGACACAAAAATATTTTTATTTTATTTTTTATCATCAAAAAAGTATTTTTAAATATTTAAAAGATTATTTTTAATTGATTAATGGAAATTAATTAATTAAAAATACTTTTAGGTATTTAAAAATTACAAAAAAATTCATGAAATGTTCTAAGACATTTAGAAACATTGTCCAACCTTCAAACCAAACTTCTTTTTTGATCTTGATGCATTTTAAGAATTTTCCATTGAATTAAATCATTTTTTATGCATTAATTTGATCCTAAATTCAAAAATTCATTTCTGCCTATCTAAGAAGGTTTGGACATTGATTCTTCTTGCATTGTTTTATGTTTAGCATGTAGTTTCTAGGGTAAAATGGCCATGATTTGTTTCCTCATTTTCAATTTGTTTGGCATTTCTTTTGTTAAGAACCCCAAAAAACCCTAATAACTTAGAAAATTCATATCTTGAGTTTGGTTGAGAGTTGAGAGTTCCCCTTTGGGTAGTGGTTCATTATAGGTTTAGGGTTTCTTTGGTTAGCATTTTCCATTTTTTATCTTAGGGTTTGCTTCTGTTTTGGGTTTTGGTTTGATGTTTGATCCATAAACCCTAATTTGGGCTTTCTTTTGCATCCCTCTTGCATTCTCTTGCATAACATGACTTGTCTTTGCATTTTGTGCATTCTTGTGATTCATTTGACATCTTAAGACATATAGAAAGCATGTTTGATCATTGCATTACATATTTGCCATGTCATTTGTCTTGTATGCTTCATAACTTTTCATGTTCATTCATGCTTCTTAACTTGCATCATTTGCATCCATGATCTTGTATGAGCATCTCCATGTCTTGCCTCATGTTTGCAGCACCTCATAACATCATAATCACCATCAACATGCTTCTGGTTTTGCTTAGCATCATACCATTTCATCTCATCTTGCATTGCATTGCATTTCTTTCTAACATTTCAGGTGGTAAGTAAACTTGAGAAGTGAATTTGCCTTCACTTCTCATAACTTTTCTTTTCATCTCTCTTGCATCCATTGCTGCATTTCTATTTGTGTTTGAGTTTGAGCTTGCTCATTCTTGTTCCTCCCACTTTCTTTCTTCAAGTGACTTGACTTCTTGAATGAAGCAAGTCACTTTGCTTCTCTTGATCCCTTCATCTGCTTCCTGGTGGCTCCTCTGAAGATTGTTCTTGAAAACCTCACAAACCTTAGGATCAACCAAGCATGACAATGAATTAGGGTTCTGATTAGTCTCCCCTCCTAGTTTTACCTTTGTGTCTCTCTTTGAGTCCTCTCTTCTCCCCTCATAATCAGGGACTAAACCCTAAAGGCCTTAAGGCTTTGTGATTAGAGTTATGCCTGCATCCTTCTCTTAGGATGGAGTGTATAACTTTAATCCTAAGTGTTAAACCCTTTGTGTGTTTAAATCTCTTAATCAATTCACTTAATAATCATCAAGACATCACACTTGTAACTTGGGCCTTGCATTAGGGTTCTAATTCTCCCTTATTTGGTTGAGAAGGACTAACCCTAGTGTTAATGGACAAGTCCCCCTCAAGTTGTCTTACAAATCATAAAAAACACTTCATCATCATACCATTAATCTAAAATCCACTTAATCAAAGGCTTGTTTTGTCATAAGTTTAATCCCTAATCATGGATTAAGTTGAGGAGTTTTCCTCAGCTTAAACACCCTCATCTATTATCCTTCTATTAGGATGGTGTAATGAGTCTGTTTAATCCTTGATTATGGCTTAACCTCATTACTCAACACTAAACAAAAACACCAAAAACATCTAAATAATCACAAGTAGGTTAATGATCTTAATCCTACACCAAAGGTGATTAAGTGTGAGAATCTGACTTCACACTTAAGGTATTCTCATTACCCCTAATCAGAGGGAAGATGTGACGAGTTTACTAAATCCATTGGTTTAGGCTTAAGCTCATTAACTTACGACAAACTTCAAAAAAGCAATAAAAGACTGAAAACTCAAAAACAAACAATAATCGTCTCCTTCGGGATTCTTTTCTCATCACACTCATTCACAAACGAGAACTCGCTTCTTCCGTCTAATGCAAGACAGTTAGCACCTGAGCCAGACAGGTCACACACTTGAGCATAGGTAAGCAAGCAGTTCACAAGTCAATTCATCTTTCAGTCTCTTTGGGTCGAACTACGGTGTTCTGACTTCCTCATTGCACGAGAGGATACGTAGGCATAACTTAACAGTTATCGAACAAAAAGTCTCTGTATATTCCCCCTCTTTCCAGCTTTATTCTTTTAGCCTCATGATCTTGAGCATTTCATTCTTGTTCTCTCACTGACACTGTATATATTACACTTTACACTTCTTTTACATTGACACCTGTACATCCTTTCCAGCTCTCTTTTGCACACAAATTGCACTGACACTACCCCTTTAAAACACAAATCTTTTAAGCGTGGATCCCGTCGAGTACGGCGGACAATCTGGGTGCTAATACCTTCCCAGGTTGTAACCAACCCCCTTTCTCAGTCTCTCTGGTTCGCAAACCGTCTTATCCATCTCTTTCCAGGTCTATGCAGCATTGCCTTTCCTCCGGGATAAAAATGCCTAGCTGGCGACTCTATTCATCTCCAGTGAGTTCACAGCTGTGTGTTCTCATTGTCCCTCTCGCCGACCGTTCGCGTCTGTACCCTTATCTGACCTGGTGTCATTTATCGGGAGCGACACCTGTTAAGCCGTTGCTTACATCCTGCACAGCTAACTCATGTTTGAATAGGGGCAGCTGTAAACACCCCAAATTTGCCCTCACCCATTTCACCATGGCTTGTGATCTTTTCATGTGCATAAGTTCAATCATAGCCCCTCATATTTCATTTTTGATTCATTGCATTGATTCAAAGTCATCTGCATCTAGGGTTTGTGATCTGAGCAATCCAAGAGCCTTTTGAGCCACTCCAAAGGTCTTCAATCACTTCAAAGGGGTCCATGTGTGTTCAAGCATCATATTATATCCTCACAAGGTCAAGGAAGTCAAAGAATCACAAGAACTGGGAAAGGCATGGAAGTAAAGCCAGGTTTAACTGCACAAATGACCTAGAATTAGGGTTTTGGTTTCAGAGGCCATAACTCCAAAATTTTTGGTCATTCTTGTTTCTATTGGTCTCTATATGTTATAAGGATCATGCATATCAATTTTCATGAAGAAATTCCATGGGGAAGGCATCTAATCAAGAGTTGACTTCTTGAGCAAGTCAGTGCAAAATCAGGGCATCTGAGGCCCCCAATGACCCAACCAAAGGGTATTCTCCATCATTTTGAATGTTTATGATCTTTTTTTGATCATAGAAGATTTTAGAAGTTCACAAAATTGAAGAATTTCAAGCCATTTGCAAAGTTGCCTTTTTGGGAAAGTGACTTGTAATGAAAACTTGCCATTTTGGGAAAGTTTTTCAACCTTCTCTTTTTGATTCAAAAATGCTCCAAATGAGAAAACTTTGGTCATGAAAGTTGTAGAATGGATCCTCCCATTTTCAAAAAGTACAAGAACTCATTCTAATTCATTTTGTATCACAAGTTATGGCTTGTCAAAGTTGGACAAAATCACATAATTTCATGTTTTGTACCAAAGAGGCAAAGTTGCAAAACCTCATGCCAAGGCAAAATGTGACTTCAAATTGACTTCTATGCATTACACAAACATGAACCATGACCTAAAAATCAGAATGCACCAAAGAACCTCCAATTTTCATGACTTATGCTTCAAGTAATCACAAAAGGGCCAAACTTTGTCAAAAGTGCAAAACCTCACATAAGCCCTAATCCACTTGCTGCATTGCCTCAAATTCATTTCCATGGTTCTCCTTGAAGCATGCTGAGCCAAGCAATGCCCTTGTACCTTGAATGAACCAGCCCATACCTCTTCTTACACAAAAGTTGACTTTATGCAAAATGGCCCATACCAATCAAGCTAGGCCATCAACAACTCTCTGACCAATCACAGCTTCACATACATGCCTGATGGATTACATTTAACATAATCTTGGAAGATGAAGCCTCTCATAAGCCATAGTTCCCAAAACTCACCTCTTATGCATTTTGCTTCGAAACTCATCACACAAGCATCAAACTTCCAAACAAACTTCATAGAATCACTCACCATGATCCTCTGATCATTTCCCAACCATTGTTTTGGCCTAAAACCTTCCACATCAAAAACACGATTTCCCTCCTCCATTGACCTGAGCTTCTGCAAACTTCCTCTAGAGACCATATAAACTCCAGCTAAGCATCACAAACTTCTGGGGAGGATCATTGGAGCTTGTTTGGACCAAAGAAGCAGCCAGAAAGTCCCTGTTTCGAAAGCTCCAGTTCAGGTGAGCTCAAGAACATTTTTTCCAGAACTTTAATTTCTTGTTATAAAATGATTCTATGAGTTGCACTGATCATCTGGATGTGTTTGGTTTTGGAAATGGCTAAGAAACAAGCATGTATTGACTGTCTGAAAGTTTGCCCGTAAAAATGATTTTGTTTGTTTCTCTTGATTCATGAAAAATAAATGGTTTTTGTTGTAGGGTTTATGTTTAATGATGTTCATAGATTGATTCTGGAGAGTTTTGTGAGGTTTTGATGCGTATTGAGTGAGATTGGGAAAATGGTTGGCCGGAGAAGATGACCGGAACACTGTTTCGGTCATCTGAAAGTGATTAGGGCTCAGGATTAGGGCTAATGACATAATTAGGCAAGTTTGAATTATGGCCGTCCGTTTGCGCGCCAGGTCAATTCCCGCGTCCCCAAGTTTGAACCACAGCCTTTGATCTGTTTGACTTTCTTTTTTTTTCTTTTTAAATTCATTTTATTTCATTTGTTTTATAATTAACTTCCACGAATTATTTAAAATAGCAAAACACATTTTAAAATTCTGAAAATTTTTGTCAAATGTTTTATTAATTTTCAGAACCCAAAAATATTTTTATTTTTATTTTTTGCATTAAAAATTATCCTTAAATCATTTAAATGTTTATTTTTAATTAGTTAATGAAAATTAATTAATTAAAAATGCATTTAGGTATTTAAAAATCACAAAAAAATTAACATTGCATTTAAAAACATTTAGAAGCATTATCCAACTCTCAAAACAAATTTCTTTTTGGTTCTTGATGCATTTTGACAATTTTCATTGGAATTAAATCCTTTAAAGGCAATATTTTTGTTCAAACTTGGAAAAATCCATTCTGCCTAACCATTGGGAGTTTGATGATGGTTCTTATTGCATTGCATCCTTCATAGCATGTAGTTTATAGGATAAATTTGGTTTGAATTGATCTTCCATTTTCAATTTGTTTTTGCATTTTTTATTATGAGGTACCTTAAAACCCTAATTGACTTAAGAAATTCATAACTTGCACTAGGTTAAGAGTTAGGTCCCCTCCTTTGGGCAGTGAACTTGTGTAGGGTTAGGTTTCCTCTGATCCCATTTTCAATTTTTTGTCATGTCATTTGCTTCTGGTTTTGAATTTTTGCATTGCATGTTGTATATAAACCCTAATTTGTGCTTTCCTTTGCATCCCTTTCTTATATGTTTGCATTCAAGATATTACCATGACATTTTGTGCATCCACATGATTCATAATACATCTTAGGACATATTAGAATCATGTTTGATCATTGCATCTTTCATTTTCCATGTTATATGTTCATTTCATTTCATAAACATTCATGAGTCTTTATGGTTCAATGCATGCCTCATTTGCATCCTTACCCTTGTATGATCACTCTCATCTCTTGTCATGTGTTTGCATGACCTCCTAGCATCATTAACATCATGTTTATGCTTCTGGTTTTGGTTTGCACCATGGCATTTCATCTCATTTGCATTGCATTTCATTTCTTTTGCTAACTTTTTAGGTGGTAAGTTGTTTTGAGAAGTGAATTTGCCTTCACTTCTCACAATATCTTCTCATCTCTATCTTGCATCATTGCTGCATTTTATCTTGTGTATTAGAGTGAGCTTGCTCATTCATGCTCTCTCCCACTTTCTTCCTTCAAGCAACTTGTCTTCTTAAGTGAAGCAAGTTGTCTTGCTTCTCTCTGCTTCCTTTTTCCATTCATCTGTTTCTCTCCTTGGTGGCTCTTTGAAGGTTCTTTCTCTCTTAAGCCTCACAAACCTTAGGACTTCCAAGCATGATAACAATTAGGGTTTGATTAGTCACCCACCTAGTTTTACCTTTGTGTCATCTTTGAGTCTTCTCTTCTCATCTCATAATCAAGGACTAAACCCTAAAGGTTTTAAGGCTTTGTGATTAAGCTGATGCCTGCATCCTTCTATTAAGATGGAGTGTATAACTTTAATACTAAGTGTTGAACCCTTAATGTGTTTAAATCCTTTAATCAATCCATCTAATAATTGCTAAGACATCAAGCTTGTAACTTGGGCCTTGCATTAGGGTTCTAATTCTTCCTTAATTGGTTAAGAAGGACTAACCCTAGTATTAATGGACAAGTCCCCCTCAAGTTGTCTTACAAATCATAAAATCTACTTCTTCATCTTACCATTAACTAAAACCCACTCTAATAAAGGCTTTGTTTTGTCATGAGGTTAATCCCTAATCATGGATTAAGTTGAGGTATCTTCCTCAGCTTAAATGTTCTCATCTATTATCCTTCTATTAGGATGGTGTAATGAGTCCATTAAATCTTTGATTATGGCTTAATCTCATTACTTAACACTAAACCAAAAATACCAAAAACATCTAAATAATTACTAGTAGGTTAATGATCTTAATCTTACATCATGGTGATTAAGTGTGAGGTGCTTACTTCATACTTAAGGTACTCTCATTACCCCTAATCAGAGGGAAGATGTGATGAGTTTACTAACCATTGGTCTAGGCTTAAGCTCATTAATTTATGACAAACATCCAAAATCAATAAAAGACTGAAAACATCAAAAACAAACAATAATCATCTCCTTCGGGATTCTTTTCTCATCATATTCACTCACAAACGAGAACTTGCTTCTTCCGTCTAATGTAAGACAGTTTGCACCTGAGCCAGACAGGTCATACACTTGAGCATAGACAAGTAAGCAGTTCATCAGTCAATTTATCTTTCAGTCTCTTTGAGTCGAACTACGGTGTTCTGACTTCCTCATTGCACGAGAGGATACGTAGGCATAACTTAACTGTTATCGAACAAAAGTCTCTGTATATTCCCCCTTTTCCAGCATTATTCTTTTAAGCCTCATTGTCTTGAGCTTTGCACTCTTTCCTTGCACTGTCACTCTTTTATTTCACTTCACATTTCTTTTGCACTGACACCTGTACATTCTTTCCAGCTTTGATACACAAATTGCACTAACACTACCCCTTTAAAACACAAATCTTTTAAGCGTGGATCCCGTCGAGTACAGCGGACAATCTGGGTGCTAATACCTTCCCAGGTTGTAACCAACCCCCTTTCTCAGTATCTCTGGTTCGCAACCGTCTTATCCATATCTTTTCTCAGGTCTATGCAGCATTACCTTTCCTCCGGGATAAAAATGCCTAGCTGGCGACTCTTGTCTTCTGAGTTCACCCTTGTGTGTTCTCTCTCCTTTTCACCGACCGTTCGCGTCTGTACCCCTCTTGGCCCTGTGTCATCAGGTGGGAGCGACACTTAGGTTTGTGCTACATTACCTTTCCCATTCCTTCGGGATAAAAATGTCTGGCTGGCGACTCTAACTTTTCTGCGCCACTTTCGGGTTTGTACTAGGATGAATATCCCGGGAGCGACACCCCTGTATCTCTGTTGTTGGAGAGTTTAGACTGATGTTACTATTGTGCGGTTGACAAGTAAATTTTTCTATCATTGAATGTCTTCAAGTTTTTGTTCCATTGGTTGGTGAGAGCTCCAATGGATATGTGTGTTGTTTGCAGACTACGAACTACCTAGTATTGTTTGGAATTCGTGGTATCCCCATTGTTAGACTTTGAAAGCATAGTGGGAGAAAACCAATGAAAGAGTTCATTCGGATTGTTGGGAATCAGAAGAGAATTATTTATAAGTGTTGAAGTAAGAAACTTTTGTTCTAAGTGTGTTATCTATAGTAAGACACTAAAAGGATGGAGTGTCAGATGTAAATGGTTACAATATATAGCATCAAACCAAGTGGAATTGGTAAGGAAATCTTTTGACGACTTTTTGGGATGGTCTTAGTGATTGAAGAATTTTAATAAGAGCTTTTATTGGAAATTGTGCGTAGATGAGATTTCACTAAGATACCTTGTGGAGTTTTGTCAAGTGTTTGTTGTCCCAAAATCAAGTTAGTGTGTTATGCTTTGTGTTATGACTCAATAGAAGGAATTAGTATGGTATGTATCTCCGAATGAGAAACGTGACGTAATGATTCAGTATGAAACAACAGACGAATTACATAAATAGTAAGTTAGAAGTTAACCTTATGTTGGAACAAGCATATGAGTAAGGACGTGAAGTTTTACTTGTTATGAAACGAGGAATTTGAGTCGCGAAGTCAAATTGGAATTTGAATATGTTAGAATATGTGAGAGAAGTAAGGATAAGTATGGATCTAAGATAGTGTTGTAAACTGTTGTTGTTGTTGAGTAAAGGAAATTTGAGGACGAATTTCAATTTAAGGAGGGGAGGATGTAATACCCCGTATTTTATTAAATGCTCTGGATAATATTAATTAAGATTAATAGGGTTCTGGTGTGCTCTGAGAGTTTTCAATTAAAATAATTAGAGCAATCGACGAACTTAAATTAATTAATTAGTGTTATCTGACTCAGAGGTTTTATTAAATAATTGACTCAGACACATTTTTGGATACTCTCAATTTGGATCGGTTGTTACTAACTATTGCATATCAGTATAATATACACTATTTTAGTTATAAAAGAATGAAAACAAGGGTTTGTAAAGAAAGAAGTGGAAAGTTGGTAAGAAAGGAAGAAGAGAAGGAAAAGAGGAGAAGAAGAAGAAAATCCTAGAAGAGGAAATGCTTGGATCATCACCATTCTTCATCAATAATCATCTTCATCAAACTCCTCATCGACTGCAAGGTGGGTTCTAGTTAGAAGCTTTTTATTTTAAGAGTTTTGATGTTTAGAGTTTAGGTTAGAAACAATTAAATTGATAAATCGAAGTTTCTAATGGTTGAAATACCGATTAAATGCATGTGTATGCTAGTAATAGGTGTAGTAATATATGTTTAAAATCATTTTGAGGTTTGGTCTATTTTAGTGGGAGTTTGGAGGAGTTTTAGGTGTTAAGATGAAGGTTTCTAGGCTGCTGACAGTCGGTTAAGCGGTTAACCATATGCGTTAACCGGTTAACACTGTAAGTTTTTGGAAAATGTCAATTCTTATAAAATCCGTAACTTTCTACTTAGGTATCTGATTGAGGCAAACTTTATATCGTTGGAAAGCTAAGACAACATAGTATCCAATGGTAGAGGAAAATATTACTTATGAAGTAGAAAATAATTATTTATTTTATGCCGACTAAAATTACTGATATTATAAATATAATACGTGAACCATAAAACATGTAATTTAAAGTATTGTGAGGAAATCTTACCATAAACCAATAGTATGGCCTAGTAATGAATCTAGAAATTGTTAGATGGTATAAATTGTTAGACATTTAGGACTACCCTAGGTTGATGCAGAACCGTTGGCGCGTATTACACGGTGTCCTGTGTAAAGTCTTGAGTAAGTCATGTGGTGTGTATTACACTGAGTCCCGCGGGAAGCATCCGTAAAGGCTTGAGGTATCGTGGGTGAGGCGGGTATTGACTTGTGGTGGGTGTTACATTAAGTCCCACGGGAAGTCTTGCCGAGTTTAGGCTTGTGGTGGGTATTACATTGAGTCCCACGGGAAGCATGGTTTAGGATTGTGGTGGGTATTACACTGAGTCCTACGAGAAGCATGGTTTAGGTTTGTGGTGGGTATTACACTTAGTCCCACGGGAAGCATGGTTTAGGCTTGTGGTAGGTATTATATTGAGTCCCATGGGAAGCATGGTTTATGATTATGGTGGGTATTACACTGAGTCCCACAGGAAGCATTGTAGTGGCTTGTGGTGGGTATTACACTGAGTCCCACGGGAAGCCTTGCCGGTGAAGTCTTGAGTAAGTCTTGAGGTGGGTTATGTTGAGTCCCACGGGAAGAATCCGTAAAGACTTAGGTAGTGACTTGTGGTGGGTGTTACATTGAGTCCCATGGGAAGTCTTGCCGATAACACTTACGATGGGTATTCCACTGAGTCCCACGTAAGGTGTTGAGAGCGATGTATGGACGTTTTCCATCCTATTTTGGTTACTTATTGAGAAGTAACCAGATATATTGCGGAATGTTTAGATTCGGATCTTTAGAGTCGAGAGAACTCTAAGATAGGGAACTCACTGAGATGTTGATATCTCACCCCACTATTGTTGTTGCTTTTGTAGGTTGATTTACAAGTGGAGCTATGTTCGGGATGTTTCAAGAGAAGTATAGTCTTAGTTTTTCCGTTGTGTATTTTATCTTTATATAATAATGGATATTGTATTGATCTTAGTATTTTTTATTTTAGTATAATTTCCATGTCTTGCACCATAGTTTGTATTGATTTAGAATTGGTCAAGAATGTGAATTGTACTATTTGGCATTTATGATGGTGTCAGTACGAAATAAACACTTGTATGATATTATTCTAGATATATATATTATTTGGGGCGTTACATACTGATTAAGTGTTTTATCTAGACATATTAATTAAAACAGACAATAATAAATAATAGCAATAAATAAAAGCATAAGGCATGGTAATTAAGAATAAAGCAATTATTATAAATTCAATATTTAACCTGGACGAAAGTACAGTCTTGGCGTAATAACTCTTGCGGAAAATAAAAATAAAGAATGCAGTGGCTTGAAACAATATAAGGGTGCAATAGATTCTTGATGTAGGAAGCTATTATGAATTCGGTAACGGAAATGGAAATAGAAAGGTAACAATTGTAGAAAAATAAATAAAAGAAGCTCCAAACAGAAACAATTAAATTCTCAAAAGTGGGCTTTCTTAATTCATATGTTGCGTATCTTATTTATAGCTTGAGTGAAGTAGAAATTTGTGGAGAAAATATTTTTTGGGCCTTGAGAAATCCATGTTGTGTTTTGACTGAGACTGAGTATGGAAATTGAGAAGAAATAACGCAATGTCTCCTCTCTGTTTGACTACTGAGGCCCATATTTAATTCCCTATTTTTGACCTGTGACGGTCTTCATAGATTTCAGACGGTCATCCCCAAGTTGCAATGTGTGACGGTCGTTTGGTTAGTGTGACGGTCGTCTGGGCATTAAAATGCAGAAACTTGGTTTTTCTGCTATCTAACTCATTTCTTATGATATATACTTAATTTCTTCCTCATTTTAGCTCCTTTCTTCTACAAGTCACACAAATTATAATACCTTCAAAACATACAAATACCTCGCATAATATCGTTCAAATTACGAAAAATAATAACTTAATTAATCGGAAACTAGGCTAAATAATCAATATAAAATTGTGTTATCAAAATCCCCCATACTTGAATCTTTGCTTGCCCTTAAGCAAACAATCAATAAGTTTTTGAAAATATCCCTCAAACACACACATGAAACATAATGCCTATCCATACGTGGTTGTGCGGCATTTTTCTAAAAGAACCAATAGTAACTCGAACACTAAAGATACACTAGTAAAACAAAAACATAATGCTCATAAACCCCCTATGCAAACTAGTCCGAATCATTCTATTATAGCTCAACCTAATGCTCTCGTTTCTATTTCACCCGTTTTCATTCTGGCGTAATCACATTAAGCCCTTTACCTTTACACACACATATTGGAGTATTTTGTTGGTGAATTTGATTTTTTTCAAACACGGCGTCTGGTACACAAGTGTTGTAACCCTTTATATGTACTGAATGTAAGTTGTGGGGGTTCGAATTGTAATTCTCCCTTCCAAGTTTAGAACCAGATACCTCTGAACCAACTAACATCAAACTTTGCTTTGCCTTTTTTCGCATGTTTTTGCATCCTTTAGAATTGGTGCAACTCAATTATTTTATCATTGGCATGATTAATATTAAGATTCTTTTTTTTTCACTTTAAGTATCAATCACTTTTTTGCATCGGCTCTCCATGTAGCTTGTGCTTAAGGCAGTGTTGATTGCTAATATAAACTACTCGGGGATAATCTAGAACTAAAGCTTTAGATTTCGGTATAAAAGGTATTCAAATTGATATCGCGTATCTAAGGGTCTAAGGTATCAAGACAATATCAATCTTGTTAAGTCTTTTCTCAGTTTTCTAACATAGCATATCAACCTATATACTCGTAGGGTATGTAGAGTGAATGCATTCTTATTGGAAAAAAATTTGTTATAGCTAAAAATAATAGAGGGAATCAAATAAACAAGAATATTTTGATTAATAGATTGGTTTCTAATGAAACGTACAAAAATGGAAATACTAACTACCCTTCTGCCACACTATCTCGGACATCGTCCTCAATGTTGTAAGATAAAGGTAGACTACAAAAGAAAAACAAAAAAAGAAGAGAAAATTACAATAAACAAAGGAAAAACTATTGCAGTCCTCTGCCTCTGCTCTGCCTTGTAGGTTCCTCTGCCCATATTGTGTAACATGATCAGGTATACCCACATGATGGATATAATCATGTAGTTCCTACACCTGACAAGTCATTGCACCAAGTCCTACTATGGCGCTTGTTATCCTTCCTCCTTGGGCTGTTTGTTCCAGCTGGATCTATCCCATTAGAGCCAGCATCTTAGTATGATTTCTCTGGTGGCGCTCGTCTCTCTGGGCATCTAGTTTATTCCTCTGAATGATCGCTGCGAGAATATCATCATTTGTTGCTTGTTCTTGTTCACTTCTACGACGGCGTCTTGAGGAAGTGTCGGCGAAGTCAGCGGCTAGAGGTTGCTCAGGCTCTTGCTGTTGTGGTTGGTCTATCATCTCTTTGAAAACATCTTGCGGAGGCTCTTCCGGCGCAATAACATTTGGTGATGGAGCGTTAAGTTCAAAAAAATAATTAATTTGTTGTTGAGCATGCATGTGAGTGGGGCATGGCATGACTATACCTCTTTCTACCTTGTTTCTTACCATCAGATTATACATGCCATCCTTTATTTTCTTAACAATATGCCCATAACGACAATATTCTAGGTCCATGAAAAGTGGCGGTAGGGATGGTAGGTCGGTAAGTCGATCTCCTAAATCCAGTTTCAGCGCAATATCAGTGATGATCCCCCCGAAACATAACAGAGTTTTCCCTCTGGCACATGCTGAATGAATGTTGGAAAGCATGAAGGCCACAGGGTTCGAAGGCATAGGATGAAAAGTGAATTGAAGGAGAAAGATCTCCTTCTGGTTAACCTTATGGTTGTTGTTCCTTCCGAAGAAAATGTGGCTCAGAACTCGATGAAAGTAACGGATTACGGGGTTCTATATATGAGAAGCATAGAGGTCATCCCATCCAGACAACACAAAACCTGTCAGGTATTTCCAAATTTCAAAGGCATCAGCCTTCCAAGTTGTGTGACCAGGTAGGCGGTAGTGAACGTGAGTACCTTGGTGGAAGTTGAACCATTCGCTAAGTTTCTCTTGCATCACATATTGTTCTTCATCGAATATCCTAAATGTGGCATATCCCGTTAAGAACTTGTCGTCGTCATTTGGTGTGTTATAGGCGAATGAGGTCAGGAACTCCAACTTCAGTGCTTCGTATGTTGGCCTATTATTCGTACAGTTTTGTCTGACTAGGGTTGGTGAGAAACCACTAGACACCGTTGAGAAGTCCAAGTTGTGTTAGACACTCTTCGTCGATGTATCAGGTGGCTTCAATGGATCGTTTGTAAGAAGCGATATACCTTTCTTGTTGACGGTCACTAGCTTCGCCTTCACGGAAGGTGATTGTAGAAAGGTCGGGGTTGGCCATATTTTCACAAGGTTAGAGTGTTTTCTGAAGGAAGAAAAATTGGAAGGTCTAGGCTATGAAATCGGAATGAGACTCTACTGTAATATATAAAGAGCAATGTGAAAATGGGAGTTAATGGGATGATGGTGTGAGAAAATGGAAGGGTGGTCGGTTAATAAATAGTAGTGGAGGGAGTGGACTGTTGGAAGATGAGGAGGAGAAGGAGTTCACAATAGTCTTGTGAACATTGCAGAGACGTTACAGGTTAACGTTGTGACGACCATTGCACAAACCTGACGGTCGTCTGGTTAGTGGGACGTTCGTCCCGCACTTATGACGGACATCACACCATAAAGATGTGTGACGAGTGTCACGCATCATGGGATGGTGGTAACGGCTAATTCCTTAGGTGTCTTCCATGCACTACTTTTAATTTTCTCACAATATTTTTATTATGTAAAACTTATTATAAACTTTAGTATTAGCAGTAACATAGCAGTGTATAAATACATAACATAAAATATCATATTTGTGCAGCAGAGTAAATAGAAACATTCAGGGCATCAAACATAATAGTAACACTGGAAAATAATTAATTGCCACTAAATAAATTAAATCAAAGGAATAAATAATTTTAGCATATGGAATAAAATTGATAATTTCATTAAAATTGAGAGGTGAACACAATAACTTATAATAATAAAAAATTGCAAACAGAATTGAAAAATTGAAAAACTAAATCAAATTGAACTACGATAAAAATTCAGATGGATGCCAGGGTTAGTGACTAGCCACAGTTTTGGCAGATTGATTCAATGGCTTGGCTTAAGTGGTCAAACCGTTCAACAGTCGTATCCATCAATGCAATGATGTCGATGCGCAAGTTACGGAGCTCGTTGTGCATTGTTGACATTTCAGTGCGGAGGTTCTCTAGGTAAGTTGTGGATTAGTGGACGCAGGAACGTTAACGGCAGCAGACGTGGGTTTCTCTTCTTCTTCAATCATGTCCTCAAGATAGTAAGAATCATAATAATTTTGAGGTGTTCTTGGATCAATTTCTACTATGGACCAAGCATCCTTAGGTTCAAAAAGTGGTTCGTCCAGATCATACAACCAATTATGACGGTTATGCACACTTGTGCGCTCATGGTCAGGTAGTGTAAAATGTGACACAACTACACCATTGATCAGAAGTTTGAAATGATGCGATCCACGGTCATAAAGCATTTCCCCATTTAACACAAAAGGTGATATTCATTGGTCTATAGTCTCAAGAGGGTTAATCTGAGAAAGGCGGGTTCTAAATCCCATTGCATCAACAATTTTGGTAACTAGGCCACCTATCAAAATTGGTTGGTGTTCAGATCGCAAAATCTTATAGAAATTCGCAAACATTAAGGTTGCTCTGTTAACCTGTTGGAACTGAAAAACATAGTAGATAATGAATACCTCATCGCTAGAGACGTTATTATCACTCCCAGTTTTTCCAAACAGGGTATAGGCCAAAATCATGTGAAAGTACTTAATAGCTGAGTTATGAATATCAGTAGATAACATGGGGTACAGGTCATGATCAGGGCGTCCTGAGATAATATTCCAAAAATGGTTCAAATCATCCTCCATAAGTACATCTTCCCGTGCCTTTGAGAAAATAGTAGGGTCATCTGGGAAATTCAGTAGCTCATCCATCTCGTGTATGTTAAATTCACATGGATATCCAAACAGTCTGAAGGCTATCCTACCTCTAGTAAAACCTTTCCCATAGTTAGGAATGTAGGCAAGTGAACTCAAGAATTCTAAATTCAGCTTGTAGTAAGTTCTATGCTTTTTAGTAGCTAAACTGTTCCATCCTATCTGGTTAAACATAAAGTCAATACTAGCACCTATGCCTAGAGCAGTCATGGTAGGTCCATGGCAAACTTGGTGAGGGTCATAGGTCTCTGAGAAAAAACTTCATACGGTGCCTCTGGGCACCGTCTCTGAAATCCACAATCATGTTGCCATTCATCGTTAAAGTTAGTATGCATAATGAAATCAGAGAAGGAGGTAGAAGGTAGAAAAACTTTTAAAATCCTGGAAACACACATTAAAACAAACCAACATAACAATCAGTAAATTTACCGCATTTTGAAAATTAGAATTTGAAAAAGTATCATAAACTAAATAAAAGAATAAACTAAAAACAAAAACAAAATCGTGGGTTTCCTCCCACGCAGCGCTTCATTTTATGTCGGGGCTCGACACAGCTTAAGGGAGAATCAATCTAAGGTCTCCGAAGGCAATTCTACCAATTTTAGACCTAATAAAAAAGTTTTATCTTCTATGTAGTGGTAATGTTTTAGACATTTCCCATTTACTACAAATGGTGCACTAGACCTACATTTAATTTCAATTGTGCTACTTACTAAGACTTTTGTTACTTCGAAAGGACTGGACCATCTAAATCGTAATTTTCCAGGAAACAACCTAAGCCTCGAATTGAATAAGAGTAAAATGTCCCCCACACTAAATTATTTTCTAGATATACGCTTATCATGCCATCTCTTTTTTCTTTCCTTGTATATATGGGCATTTTCGTAAACGTCTAGTCTCAGTTCTTCTAGTTCATGTAAGTTTGATAACACTGAATTTCACTGTGTTTCTAACTCTGATTTCGCATGCATTCTAAGTTTTTATTTCTATTTTGTTATGTTATTACTATGTTTTTCTTTGTTTTCAGGTTTTTAGTTTAATCGGAGCCTCGAGCGAGAAAAGGAACGGAAAAGGAGCTGAAAAGAGCAAAAATCAAGTAATTCAACATTTGCACTTGTGGTACCCACTGTGGTTGGCGCCATGGGGTCAGCCGTGACGTGGACACGTCTCCACCTCCCCTCAACTGCCATATTCCCCATGATCTCCACTACATCACTTCATTTTGCCCTCATGACGGGCACCATGAGGGTGTGGCGGGCGTCACATGGCAAAATGAAGTTCCCTCCATTTTTCGGTTGCAAGGGCATCCATGTCTTTTCATATTATTTGTTTGCCTATAAATAGGACTTTAGTTTTTCATTTTTCTTCATCCAGACTTAGAATTTCTTAGGCATATATCAGTTATAAAAGTAGTAACTGCTTCACATCGGAGTGTTGCTACAATCGAGTGATCGAGTCTGTATACGTCTGTGTGATCGAGTCTTGGAAAACTTTGGAAGGAAGTTAATTCTGTCGCCATTTTAATTCCAGTTTGTATTTTAATTTCTGCACTCGCTTTACTTTATTTAATTTCCGCACTGCCTTATTTTTATTTAATTTCCACACTGCTTTATTTTATTTAATTTTCCGCACTCACACTACTTTCATTTATTTCTCGCACTACTTATCTTTATTTCCGCACTGCCTTACTTTTATTTACTTTCCCGCACTCACACTTTACCTAATTTACTTTCCGCACTCGCACTAAATATCTTTTATGAAATATATTAAAATGAACTTTTACTTTATCATGTCTAGCTAATTTTATAAAGGTTAGAATGTAAGGATCATAATTGAACCGATAATCTATACAATTGTTTGTAGAAACACTTAAGGGCTATTTTGACTTTCAATATAATTTTTCCAGTTCTTTAAAGTTCTGTTGGGTAAGATCGAAAGTCGTCCAACGCCTATTTAAACTTAATTGTTTTTAACTATTTCAAAAACAGCCAAAAGCGCTTTGTTTAGTACATTAGGAGTTTTTAGATTAAAAAGAAAAGAGATTTTAAAACTATTTTTGGACACGTTAAAAAGTTTAGAGTCTGGTTCGTGAGAACCTCTTTTTGCTAAGAAATCCAGGTCAAAATACTTTTCAACTTAGTTAAGATACTATATCTGTGACAATAAGAGGGTTTGATTAGGGAGTATAACTCAGTTCTGAATATGCGAAAGCGACAATTCCCGTTAAATTAGTTCTTTTCAAAGTAGAAAACATTGCCCATAAGTAGTTATATTAGCAAGTACTTGATTATCACTTGATTATGTGAAATGCATTCGAACCTGTCTTTATCAATTAATTAAAATTTATTATTTTTATCATTATGCACTCTTTAAAACCATTATTTTCAATTGCCTCAGATACACACCATAACAACAGATAACGATAGATTGACATTTGGTCTCTGTGGATTCGATAATCTTTTATATTACTCTGACGCGTTCATACACTTGCGAAAAACACGCATCAAGTTGTTGGCGCCATTGTCGGAGATCAATTTCGTCAAATTTCGTACCCTGTAGTTATACCGTTTAGACTAAGGTTGTTACCTGCCGGTCAATGCGAAAGACTCGCAGTACCGTAAGCCTGGTAGACCCTCTAGCTGAACTTGAACGTTATGCTCGTGCATGTTTATTTTTTAATAGAATTAGGAGAGCTATGGCCGAAGATCAAAATCGAAGACCTCTTAAGGATTTCACCCAACCATCAAACGAGGAACCTAGTTCCAGTATAGTCAACCCCGTCAATCCAACTAATAATTTTGAACTTAAACCATCCCGTCTACAATTAGTACAGCATAGACAATTCACAGGTCTTGCTACCGAGAACCCAAATCAACATTTAAAAAACTTTCTCCAGTTAGCAGACACCTTTAAAACTAATGGAGCCCCTCCCGAGGCGATCTGTTTAAGATTATTTCCTTTTTCCCTCAGAGATAAAGTCCTGTCATGGTTAGATTCCCTTCCACCCAATTCCATCACAACTTGTGAAGCCCTTAGAAGAGTATTCCTTGCTAAATATTTTCCCCCGAGCAAGACCGTTGTTCTTCAAAACGAAATAACCAGATTTAGCCAAAACCAAGGAGAATCGTTGTTCGAAGCCTGGGAGATATATAAAGAGCTATTAAGAGCATGCTGTAAACACCCCAAATTTTCCCTCACCCATTCACACCATGGCTTGTGATCTTTTCATGTGCATAAGTTCAATCATAGCATCTCATATTGCATTTTTGCTCCACTGCATTGTTTCTAAGTCATCTGCATCTAGGGTTTGTGATCTGAGCAATCCAAGAGCCATTTGAGCCACTCCAAAGGTCATCAATCACTTAAAAGGGGTCCATGTATGTTCAAGCATCATATTATATCCTCACAAGGTCAAGAAAGTCAAAGAATCACAAGAACTGAGAGAGGCATGGAAGCAGAGCCAGATTAACTGCACAGATGACCTAGAATTAGGGTTTTGGTTTCAGAGGCCATAACTCCAAAATTTTTGGTCATTATTGTTTCTATTGGTCTCTATATGTTATAAGGATCATGCATATCAATTTTCATGAAGAAATTCCATGGGGAAGGCATCTAATCAAGAGTTGACTTCTTGAGCAAATCAGTGCAAAATCAGGGCATCTGAGGCCCCCAATGACCCAACCAAAGGGTGTTCTCCATCATTTTGAATGTGTATGATCTTTATTTTATCATAGAAGATGTTATAAGTTCACAAAGTTGAAGAATTTCAAGCCATTTGCAAAGTTGCCTATTTGGGAAAGTGACTTGTAATGAAAACTTGCCATTTTGGGAAAGTTTTTCAACCTTCTCTTTTTGATTCAAAAATGCTTCAAATGAGAAAACTGGTCATGAAAGTTGTAGATTTGATCATTCCCTTTTCAAAAAGTACAAGAACTCATTCTAATTCATTTTGGATCAAAAGTTATGGCTTGTCAAAGTTGGACAAAATCACATAATTTCAAGTTTTGTACCAAAGAGGCAAAGTTGCAAAACCTCATGCCAAGGCAAAATGTGACTTCAAATTGACTTCTATGCATTACACAAACATGAACCATGACCTAAAAATCAGATTGCACCAAAGAACCTCCCATTTTCATGACTTATGCTTCAAGTAATCACAAAAGGGCCAAAAGATCACAAAATTGCAAAACATCACATAAACCCTAATCCACTTGCTGCATTGCCTCTAATTCATTTCCATGGTTCTCCTTGAAGCATGCTGAGCCAAGCCATGCCTTTGTACCTTGACTGCCATAGCCCATACCTCTCTTACACAAAAAGTTGACTTTATGCAAAATGGCCCATACCAATCAAGCTAGGCCAGCAACAACTCTCTGACCTATCCAAGCTTGATACATGGACAAAATGAGACTCAACACATAGCACAACACAGCCTGATCTCTCTCATAGCCATAGTTCACAAAAACTCTCCTCTTATGCACTTTCCTTCGAATCTCATCACACCATCATCAAACCTCAAAACCAACTTCACCATTCATTTAGAAAAGCTTCATAGAGCATAAAACACCCTTCACCTTGCCTTGAAAGTCCCTGAAACTCAAACACGATTTTCCACCCTCTCTGAACAGAACTCCATCAATCTCACAAACTAGCCACAACACACTCCAACTAAGCCTCAAAGCTTCCTCAGGAAGATCATTGGAGCCATTTTGAAGCAAGGAAGCAGTCAGAAAGCTCCTGGATTGGAAGCTCCATCTCAGGTAGCCATGCGAATCATTTTTTCCAGAAGCTCTATTTTAAGTTACTAAATGATTAAGTGTGATCCCCTGAACATGTTGAGCTTTAAATTTTTGAAAATGATGAAGATTTGAACATGTATGGCTTGTCTGAAATTTCTGCCATTTTTGTACCTTGCTTCGAATCTTGTTAATGGTTAGAAATAAATTCCATTTGAGGGTGGGGTTGGGTTTAGAATGGAGAGAGGAAGTGATCTGGAGCTTTAGAGCTCCAGAAATGACCTAGAGAGTGAGATTGAAATTCTCAGGGAGGGTTGTCACCGGAGAAGACGACCGGAGCTCTTCTCTGGTGACCTGAATGTAATTAGGGCTTAATCTGGGATTAGGGCAAAGTTTGAATCTGGGCCATGCGATTGATCCTTCCCGCGCGTGTTTGTGTTGCCTGGATCTCATGATTAGTTTTAATTTAGGTTTATTTATTTAATTAATCTGGATTAATGAAGTTTGAACTTGGGCCCTTGGATGTGGCGCCAAGTCAATGGTCCCAAGCCCAGATTCAATCTGGACTCTTCATCCTGCATACTTCTCATATTTTAATTTTAATTTCATTTTCTTTTCATTTAATTTGCACGAATTATTTAAAATAGTAAAATACATTTAAAAATTCTGAAAATTTTTGTCAAGCATTTCATTAATTTTAAGAACCCAAAAATATTTTTATTTTTATTTTTTGCATTAAAAATCATTTTTAAATCATTTAAATGTTTAGTTTTAATTAGTTAATGAAAATTAATTAATTAAAAATGCATTTAGGTATTTAAAAATCACCAAAAAATTGTCATTGCATTTTAAAACATTTAGAAACATTATCAAACTCTCAAAGAAAATTTCTTTTTGGTCCTTAATGCATTTTGATCATTTTCATTGGAATTAAATTCATTTTAAGGCAATATGTTTGTTCAAACTTGGAAAAATCCATTCTGCCTAACCATTGAGAGTTTGATGATGGTTCTTCTTGCATTGCATCCTTCATAGCATGTAGTTTATAGGATAAATTTGGTTTGAATTGATCTTCCATTTTCAATTTGTTTTGCATTTTTCATGATGAGGTACCTTAAAACCCTAATTGACTTGAGAAAATCATAACTTTCACTAGGTTAAGAGTTAGGTCCCCTCCTTTGGGCAGTGGACTTGTGTAGGGTTAGGGTTCCTTTGATCCCATTTTCAATTTTTTATCATGTCATTTGCTTCTGATTTTGAATTTTTGCTTTGTGTGTTGTGTATAAACCCTAATTTGTGCCTTCCTTTGCATCCATCTCCCATATTCTTGCATTCAATGACTTGCCATGACATTTGGTGCATCCACATGATTCATAAGACATCTTAGGGCATATTAGAATCATGTTTGATCATTGCATCTTTCATTTTCCATGTTATATGTCCATTCCAATCCATAAACTTTCATGAACTTCTATGGTTCAAAGCATACTTCATTTGCATCCTCATGCTTGTTTGATCACTCTCATCTCTTGTCATGTGTTTGCATCATCTCTTAGCATCATTAACATCATGTTTATGCTTCTGACTTTGTCATGGCATTTCATCTCATTTGCATTGCATTTCATTTCTTTTGCTAACTTTTCAGGTGGTAAGTTGTTTTGAGAAGTGAATTTGCCTTCACTTCTCACAATCTCTTTTCATCTCTCTTATGCATCATTGCTGCATTTTATCTTTGTATTAGAGTGATCTTGCTCATTCAGGTTCATCTCTTACCTTCTTTCTTCAAGCAACTTGTCTTCTCAAGTGAAGCAAGTTGTTTTGCTTCTCTCTGCTTTTTGCTCCTTTCCTCTGCTTCCTTCCTGGTGGTTTCTCTGAAGATCTTCTTGCAAACCTCATTAACCCTAGGAACAACCAAGCATGATAATAATTAGGGTTTGATTAGTCCCCCATTTAGCTTTTACCTTTGTGTCATCTTTGAGTCTTCTCTTCTCATCTCATAATCAAGGGCTAAACCCTAAAGGTTTTAAGGCTTTGTGATTAAGCTTATGCCTGCATCCTTCTATTAGGATGGAGTGTATAACTTTAATCCTAAGTATTAAACCCTTAATGTGTTTAAATCCTTTAATCAATCCATCTAATAATCATCAAGACATCAAGCTTGTAACTTGGGCCTTGCATTAGAGTTCTAATTCTTCCTTAATTGGTTAAGAAAGACTAACCCTAGTGTTAATGGACAAGTCCCCCTCAAGTTGTCTTACCAACCATAAAAAATCACTTCTTCATCTTATCATTAATTAAAATCCATCTAATAAAGGCTTTGTTTTGTCATGAGGTTAATCCCTAATCATGGATTAAGTTGAGGAGCTTTCCTCAGCTTAAATGTTCTCATCTATTATCCTTCTATTAGGATGGTGTAATGAGTCCATTAAATCTTTGATTATGGCTTAAACTCATTACTTAACACTAAACAAAAACAACCAAAAACATCTAAATAATCACAAGTAGGTTAATGATCTTATCCTACATCATGGTGTTTAAGTGTGAGGTGCTTACTTCACACTTAAGGTATTCTCATTACCCCTAATCAGAGGGAGGATGTGATGAGCTTACTAACCCTTGGTTTAGTCTTAAGCTCATTTTCCTATGACAAACTTCAAAAAGCAATAAAAGACTGAAAACTCAAAAACAAACAATAATCGTCTCCTTCGGGATTCTTTTCTCATCATCTTCACTCACAAACGAGAACTCGCTTCTTCCGTCTAATGCAAGACAGTTAGCACCTGAGCCAGACAGGTCATACACTTGAGCATAGGCAAGCAAGCAGTTCACAAGTCAATTTATCTTTCAGTCTCTTTGAGTCGAACTACGGTGTTCTGACTTCCTCATTGCACGAGAGGATACGTAGGCATAACTTAACAGTTATCGAACAAAAGTCTCTGTATATTCCCCCACCTTCTAGCATCATTCTTTAAGCCTCATGATCTTGAGCATTTCATTCTTGTTCTCGCACTGACACTTCTCTTATACACTTCACTTTTCTTTTACACTGACACTTGCATTCTTTCCAGCTTTGATTGCACTGACACTACCCCTTTAAAACACAAAACTTTTAAGCATGGATCCCGTCGAGTACGGCGTATAATCTGGGTGCTAATACCTTCCCAGGTTGTAACCAACCCCCTTTATCAGTCTCTCTGGTTCGCAACCGTCTTGTCCATATCTTTCTAGGTTTATGCAGCATTACCTTTCCTTCGGGATAAAAATGCCTAGCTGGCGACTCTTGTCTTCTGAGATCACCCTTGTATGTTCTCTCTCCTTTTTCACCGACCGTTCGCGTCTGTACCCCATTTGACCAGGTGTCATTTTGGTGGGAGCGACAGCTTGGCGACTCTGCTGGGGATCCTGCTATTGTAACCAGGGCTTCTGGTTCTTTTTGTGGGTTCCTCCTAGCGCTTGTTTGATTTGTGTTTACTGGGGTATTATGTGTTAATTGTGTTTGTTTATATGCTTTATTTATTGATTTGTGTATAGCTTTGTTTATTGCTGTCTTTACAGTTTTTCATATTTCATACTGTCATTATCATTGCTGGATTTGTTCTTCTGTCTTGGTGGGTGGGGTTTTCACTGAGAGTTTAAGGTCCTATACCTGGGACCTGAGTGACACCTAGGCTAGAGTGGTTCATGTTCTTTCCCATTCCATTTTGGTCTGGTGCGGGAATATGAAACACGGTTCAGATATGGGTTTCTTCTTGAGAACTCTGTGCTACAGATTTCCTGTAGTGCTAGGGCTATCTAGGAAGCCTGCTAAGTCTGGATGACCTTTATTATGACCTTCAGAAACTGAGGTGAATTAGAGGAGGATATTTTATGGTTATTATAAACATTGTACCTCCGGGTTAGAAGTGTTTACACTTCTCATAACTGATCCAAGTCTGAGGATCCTTGTTTTAGAACACCACCTGTGAGGGGGTTGGGCTGTTTGCAGGTTTGCAGGTACCCTTGGCCACAACATACCCTGTTACTTGTCTTGATTAAAAGTACCTCATTTTGGACAGTTCTTGTGATTTAACCCTGGACATGTGACTCTTTATTTGAGTCCCCCACCTTGGTTACTGGATTTCTGAACCTCCATCTGGACTTCTTGAACATACTTGGACTTATATCAAAACAGATAATCAGATCCAGCTTGATCACAAAACCTTGCATATCATCTGCATACATCATCATTGCATCATTTAACATTTGTTTATTTGTTTTTCAGGGTATCCACATTTTATTTGGCTTGGTTTTGACCCCTTCATCTGCATAGGCCTCTGCTTCATCAGTTATCTGCTTCAGCTACCTTCATCCTCACCAACACCAGCCTATCAGTGGCTCATCTCCAGTACCAGTCTTGATCTTTATCAGCACTTGTCTCTAACTCTTCATCAGCATTCATGGCTACACCCAGGAAGAGCAACATTTCATACCATTTCTTTGAGCCTGTGTTGATTGGTATCAGACAGGTCCAGTCACTTATCACTCCAGACCACACCCCATTATTCAGAGAGCATTATGGAGGTATCCTTGATATGGTTATGGACCTGGACCCTTCTCAGAGGAGTATGATCCACACCTGCCTACAGTTTTATGACCTTCCTTTGAGATGCTTCACATTCCCAAACTTTCAGCTAGGACCTCTGCTGGAGGAGTTTTCATCATTGATTGGAGTACCTGTCAGGGGTGGTGTCCCCTTCAACCCAGAGATGACCTCTCCCAGCAATGGAGAGGTGGCAAAAGCACTGTACCTGGAGCCTGCTTTGATTGAGCAAAACATGACAACAAAAGCTGGGATCCCTGGCTTACACTTAGACTTCTTGATTTCTCAGGCCATCCTGAAGGCCTCCTTGGGAGAATGGAGGGCAGTTTGTGCATTGTTAGCCCTCAGCATATATGGGGTTATACTGTTTGCAGATGAGCCCAAGTTTATCAGCAAGAATGCCATTCATCTTTTCCTTCTAAGGAACCCAGTACCCACATTGCTGGGAGATTTCTATTATTCCATTCATCAGAGGAATGAGAAACAAAGAGGAAAGTTGGTGAGATGCTGTGCTCCTTTGTTTCACACTTGGTTTCTTAAACACTTACCTAAGACAGATGCCTTCCTGAACCCTCACCAACAGAAGAATTGGGCCAAGAGGCTCATTGCTTTGACTTCAGATGACATCAGATGGTGCACCCAGAGCACCAAAGGCAAGGATATCATCACTAGCTGTGGGCAGTACCCAAATGTACCTCTGATAGGAGTAAAGGGTTGCATCAATTACAATCCTTTTCTATTTAAGAGACAACTGGGCTATGCTTTGGTTCACCTTCCTAGAATACAAGATTTAGCTGAGACCCTGTATTGTGAGATAAAGCCTAATCTAGCTATTGCCAGACAAGCATCTTGGGCTTGGGACAACATCCAGACAAAGGGGTGGCTATTCTTGGGAAGTGTAATAATGTTGCTTCATCCCAGTACTATGAATGGTCCCATGCTAGAGCTCAGATTACTGGAATGCCCTTTACCATTGAGGACACACCTGGACCTTCTACAATGCAGCCAGCAGCCACTGTCAGTCTGGAGGAATTTGAGAAACTGAAGGAAAGGAATGAGAATCTGTCTCAAGCTCTGAAGAAGACCCTCTGGGAGAGGAGTGATGGTCGTCTGGACATTGAGAGGTTGGAGAAGCTTAGGGTGGAGCATCTGGCCAAGATTGAGAAAACAGAGGACTACATCAAGAAATCAAGAGCTGGGGAGCAAAAATTGAAGAATGCCTGTAAAGAGGCCAAGCTTCAAAAGGCAAGGACTGAACTCTATCTACAAGAAAGTCAGGCTAGGTGGGTCAGGATCACTGAAGCCCGTACTCAAGAAGATAAGAGAACTCAAGCCAGGATTGAACAGTTAGAGGCCAGTGAAAAGAAACAGCAGGAAGTTTTGCTAGCAGCCCAAAAAGAGATTTCAGAGTTGAAGCTTAGGGCTGGTTTGAAGAGGTCAAAGGACCAGGACATGCATAAGAAGCTGACCACTACTATTGCTACTAGGAACCTCCTCATCAGGACCATTACAGAGCATCCAGCTGGTCCGGTGACTGAGGCACTTCTGAAGGAGGTTAAGGAGGATGAGTTTGGACTTGATGTCTGACTTTTTGTTTAATGTTGCTTTCATTTGATGTACTTTTCTTTTGTACTGTATTTTGACCTTTCAGGGGCATGTGTTGTAAAAAACAGATTATGTATGATTCACCATTTGTAATATATTTGTTAGTTTGTTCTCATCGGATTTCTTCTCTCAAGCAACATCAGAGCATCTTTCTCGGGGTCTGGAAAGGTCAAAACCAAGAACCAAGCCGGATACCTTGGAAAATAAATAAGCATACTGCATTGCATACTAACTTTTGTTTTGTTTTGTAGGTTTTGTTATTATTTTGATTGTTTCTAACTTTGTTGTGGTTCAGGAAATATTAGTCGCAGAAGAGTGTTCCCTGTCAACCGTGCACACCGGTACCCTACCCGCAACAACCTTCCGGGTATTATAATGGAGCAAGTACAGCAAGACCTGACCGAGGTCAGAACCCAGATGGCTAACGAAAGAGTGGAGATGAGAAACCAAATGGACCAATTCATGACTGTGATGACTGGTTTGGCTCAGACCCAAGAAAGACTAAGGGCACTGGTAGAGAGACAGACCCCCGAGGAACCTCATCCTAGGACTGGAGGAACAAGTAACAATGAGAGGGGACAGCCTCATGTTAACCCACCTGTATTTGGGCCTCATCTAGATCCGGAAGTCAACATCCCGGGTAACGTGCAAGGAAATACTACTGGGGGAAGAATCCTACAAGAAGACCCCCAAGAGGAGCAATTTACTGTCATGGGAGCTGGTGATGAAGTCTATGACCGAAGGTTTGATGAAATTGCTGAGAAGTTGAGATCTTTGGAGTCTCAAAACTCCTTGGGTTTTGATGTAATGGATATGGGGTTAGTAGACTGGGTAAGAATTCCCCACAAGTTCAAACCCCCGTGCTTCGAGAAATACAATGGAACCTCCTGTCCACGAACTCACCTGCAGTCTTTCCTGGGGAGACTTAAAGAATATACCATGGATGAGAAGCTGTGGATGTTCTACTTTGAAGACAGTTTGACTGGGGCTTCAAGGGAGTGGTATTCACACTTGACCAGAGCTACTATCAGATGCTGGAAGGACTTAGCTGAAGCCTTCATCAGAAAATATCAATACAATCTGGATATGGCTCCTAACAGAACCCTCCTAATGGGAATGTCTCAATCCTCCAGAGAAAGCTTTAGGGAATATGCCCAAAGGTGGAGACAGCTTGCTGCTGCTGTCCAACCACCCATGTCGGAAAGAGAAATGGCCGACATGTTCATGAATACTCTGCAAGGAACATATATTGATAGGCTGGCTGCCTTTTCTTCAACCAGCTTCGCAGACGTAGTTATAGCCGGTGAAAGAATTGAAAGTCTGCTAAAAATGGGAAAAATTTCTGATAATGGTGCAAGTTCGTCCAGTAATCCCAGGAAGCCTTTTGTGGGACCTAGAAGAACCGGTGAGACAAATGCCATTCATGCCAGCAGGGGCAGACCTCAGTATGTTCACAGATCAGTAGCAGCTGTCACTATTCCAGCTCCGACTCCTCAGCAACCAGTATATCAACAACAACCATCACATTATCAACAACAAATTCAGTATCCGCAGAGAACATACAACAACAATAGCAATCAACAACAACAACCCTTTCAGCAAAGACCATCACAGGCCAACAGGGTGATTGACCCTATCCCTATGCCATATGCTGCTTTATTGCCACAACTCCTAAAACTTAAGTTGGTTGAGTTAAGGACATTGGCACCACCAGATCCCTCCAATCTCCCAAAGAATTACGATGTCAACGCCAGGTGTGCTTTCCATTCCAATGCACTTGGCCACAATACTGAGAAATGCAGGGCTTTGCAAATGAAAGTTCAAGATCTGGTGGATTCTAAAGCCCTCAACTTCGCACCTCCTCCAAATGTCAACAGAAATCCTATGCCTAATCATGGTGGGCCGAGGATTAATGCCATTGAGGAAGATAAACCGTCTACTTTGATCACTAGTGTTGCACAAATTCGAACACCCCTGGTCGAAATTAAAGCTCAGCTTCTAGAGTGCCAGGTGTTCCCCGGGTGTGAGCTCGGTTGTGGGTTTTGCAACATTGCAGTCAACGGGTGTGATAATTTGAGAAGCGGCATAGATGGTCTTATTAGGGATAGTATCCTTCAGATCTCAACAACAACACCTACAAATCCAGCAATTCCTTTGACAACAATTCCTGATTCTTCTACAACAGCAGCAACAATCATTCCAACCGATTCATCAATATCGTCAACAATGGCTCCATCCATCACTTCAACAAGTCAAGTTTCGACAACCATTTCTTCTACAACATCAGCATCCATTTTATCAGCGGAATCTTCTACAATGCCAACAGAAATTAATGAAGATGTCTCAGCAGTCACCATCTACTATGATCCATCAGATGTTCCTCCAAACAACAACTTTCAACAACAAGCAGTGGCACCTCCTGCCAGGTCACCAGTCACAATTTACTACGATCCGCACACCATTACAGTACCCTCATCTGCAGCAGTCAGTCCAGTTACCATCACGATGCCTGGACCAGTTCCTTATGAAAGCAGTAATGCTATACCTTGGCATTATGGCTCTGATCTCTACTGCAACAGGGAGAAAATCACTTTGGATTCTTCAACCTCTTCTCCACAAATTGATAATGTTGGGGGAGGCGGAGGCTTCACCAGAAGCGGACGCCTTTTTGCCTCACAAACACAAAGACCAAATGCTGAAGCAGAAGCTGCTGCTAGAGCAAGAGGAAAAAGTGTGATATCTGAAGAGCCAATTATCAAAGAAACTCAGAAGACATCTTTTGAGCAAGATGTAGACGAGTTCATGAGAATCATAAAGAGAAGTGATTACAAGGTGGTGGATCAGCTTCACCAAACTCCCTCAAAAATCTCCATATTATCCCTGTTGATGTATTCTGAAGCTCACAGGAATGCATTATTGAAAGTCCTGCACGCAGCATGCGTGCCCGAGGAGATTACTGTTAATCAGCTAGAAACTGTGGTGGCAAATGTCAACACCAATCATGGACTAGGCTTCACCAATGCTGACTTAACAACTGAGGGACGTAACCACAACAAGGCTTTGCATATCACCTTGGGATGCAAGGGTGCTGTTCTATCTCATGTACTGGTAGACACTGGGTCTTCGCTCAATGTTCTACCAAAGAAAGCCTTAGTGAAGCTGGAATATGATGGCTTGGCACTGCGTCCGAGTAATTTGGTGGTGAGAGCATTTGATGGCTCTAAAAGGTCAGTGCTTGGAGAGATTGATCTGCCTGTGATGATTGGCCCGCAAACCTTCAAAACTACCTTCTATGTGATGGACATTCAGCTGGCCTACAGCTGTTTGTTGGGTAGACCCTGGATCCATGCCGCTGGCGCTATTACGTCTACCCTTCACCAGAAGCTGAAATTCGAGTGGGAAGGCCAGATCATCACCATCTGTGGGGAAGAAGACATCTTTGTTAGCCATCTGGCTACGTACAAGTACATAGAAATGGATGGAGAAATCCATGAAACTATGAGCCAGGGGTTTGAGGCCCTGAACAATAATGAAGCATCTGCTGTACTGGGAACCTCCATAACGTCATATCAGCAAGCCCGGAAGGTTGTTGAAGAGGGTACTGCCCAAGGCTGGGGCAAGCTGCTGCCCGTGGAAAAGAAAGAAGACAGATTTGGGTTGGGTTACAGACCAACTCAACAAGATCAATCAGAGGCTGCCTAGAAGCCCAATTTTGTCAGCGGGGGAATGCTCACCCCAGATGCCGTAAACAACTTGGAAGACGAGGAAGAGAGCGACCGCAACCTGGAGAGCTGGATACGTCCAAGGATCCCGGGGAGCCAAGTCCTTAACTGGTCTTCCCAGGAAATTATAAGGGTTACTCCTGTAGAGTAATTATTATTTCCTGTATTTTTAAGCATGCATCAAGTCTTGCATCTTGCCCAAGATGACAAGACTCATTTTGTAATCGGGCAAACTTGTAGTTTTGTGCAAATGGATTAATCAATGAATATCGGACATCTTTTGCAAATAATTCTTTTTTTTCTTTTCTTTTTTTTTTCCGCTCACTGTTTTTTATTTTTTCTTTTTGTACAAAAAATAAAATGGCAATGTTTTCCAAAATGATAACTTCATTTCACTTTTTCTAAACAAGATTAATCACTAAAATGAACCAATTTAAACCCTTGCAGAAAGTACCCTCCAGATCGCACCGACAACAACACTGTTATGACTTCGTATGACTTTGACAATCCAATCAATCAAACTGATGAAGGGGTTGAAGAAGATTATGAGCTACCTGAAGAGCTAGCCAGGTTGTTAAGGCAAGAGAAGAAGGTTATCACTCCTCATCAGGAGGAGGTCGAAACGGTTAATCTTGGTACGGAAGAAGACGTGAAAGAAGTTAAGATCGGGGCCTGCCTACAAGATTCAGTGAAAGAACAACTGATTGATATGCTTCGGGAGTACGTGGATGTTTTCGCTTGGTCTTATCAGGATATGCCAGGGTTGGACACCGACATTGTCATGCACAATTTTCCTTTGAAAGAGGATTGCCCACCAGTAAAACAGAAACTGCGCCGTACTCGCCCAGATATGGCAATGAAGATAAAAGAAGAGGTACAAAAGCAGTGGGACGCCGGTTTCCTTGCTGTGACTAGTTATCGGCCGTGGGTTGCTAATATTGTACCTGTGCCTAAGAAAGACGGCAAGGTGAGGATGTGTGTGGATTACCGGGACTTGAACAGAGCTAGCCCGAAAGATGACTTCCCATTACCTCACATTGATGTATTGGTCGACAATACGGCTCAGTTCTCGGTGTTTTCCTTCATGGATGGATTTTCAGGATACAATCAGATCAAGATGTCACCTGAAGACATGGAGAAGACAACTTTCATCACACCCTGGGGCACATTCTGTTATAAGGTGATGCCATTCGGACTGAAGAATGCTGGTGCGACTTATCAACGGGCTATGGTAACATTATTCCATGACATGATCCATAAAGAAATTGAATGTTATGTGGATGACATGATTGCCAAGTCCCTCACAGAAGAAGACCACCTGGTGAATCTGTTGAAGTTATTCAAGCGTCTGAGGAAGTACCAACTGAAGTTAAACCCCAACAAATGCACATTCGGGGTGCGATCCGTTAAGCTGCTGGGATTTATTGTAAGTGAGAAAGGGATTGAAGTTGACCCTGATAAAGTCAAAGCTATTCAAGAAATGCCTGCACCAAGGACTGAAAAGGAAGTTCGGGGGTTCTTAGGTAGATTGAACTACATTTCACGGTTCATATCTCACCTTACAGCAACCTGTGAGCCTTTATTCAAGTTGTTAAGAAAAGAACAAACGGTCAGGTGGAACGAAGACTGCCAGAGGGCTTTTGACAAAATCAAGGAATACTTACAAGAGCATCCGATCCTTATGCCTCCAGTTGAAGGAAGACCTCTAATAATGTATTTGACAGTATTAGAAGAGTCAATGGGGTGTGTGCTGGGCCAGCATGACGAGTCTGGTCGAAAAGAGTATGCAATATACTACCTAAGCAAAAAGTTTACCGACTGTGAACAGAGTTATTCACTGCTCGAGAAAACTTGCTGTGCTTTAGCGTGGGCTGCTCGCCGACTAAGGCAGTATATGTTGACCCACACTACCTTGTTGATTTCAAAGATGGACCTAGTTAAGTACATTTTTGAGAAGCCAGCACTTACCGGACGGGTTGCAAGATGGCAAATGATCCTCACAGAATATGACATTCAGTACACATCTCAGAAAGCCATCAAGGGCAGTGTATTGTCTGACTATCTTGCTGAGCAACCCATTGATGATTACTAGCCTATGAGATTTGACTTCCCTGATGAAGACATCATGTTCATAAAAGCAAAAGATCACGAAGAGCCTGTTCACACTGAAGGGCCTGACCCGGAAGAAGAATGGACTATGATGTTTGACGGGGCTGTTAATATGAATGGTCGTGGTGTTGGTGCAGTACTCATTACACCTAAGGGAGTTCACATGCCTTTCTCGGCAAAGCTTACCTTCAACTGCACTAACAACGAAGCTGAATACGAAGCTTGCATCATGGGTCTTGAGGAAGCCATTGACCTCAGGATCAAGACTTTGACTGTGTTCGGAGATCCGACTTTGGTAATTAATCAAACCAACGGCAAATGGTACACTCACCAAGATCATTTGATACCTTACCGGGATTATACGAGGAGGTTATTGACTTTCTTCACAATAGTCAAGCTTGAGTATATCCCTCGAGACGAAAATCAGTTTGCAGACGCTCTGGCTACCATTTCATCCATGATCAAAGTTCAAGCTGCCAACTTTGTGCCCCGGATTTCAGTATCCAGACTTGACAGACCAGCATACGTGTTCTCAGCAGATGTTGTCAAAGATGATAAGCCTTGGTTCCATGATATCAAATGCTTCTTGGAGGATCAAACATACCCACCTGGGGCATCTTCCAATGATAAGAAGACATTAAGAAGGCTAGCTGGTAGTTTCTTCCTAAATACTGACGGCTCCCTGTACAAAAGAAACTTTGATATGATACTTCTCAGATGTGTTGATAGGACAGAAGCAGACTTGTTGATGCACGAAGTGCACGAAGGATCTTTTGGTACCCATGCTGGAGGACATGCCATGGCTAAAAAGTTGTTAAGATCAGGCTATTACTGGATCACAATGGATGCCGACTATTGTGCCTATGCCAGGAAATGTCATAAATGCCAGATTTATGCGGATAAAGTGCATGTACCTCCCAATCCTTTGAACGTGATGTCTTCACCTTGGCCCTTTGCCATGTGGGGCATTGATATGATTGGCAAGATTGAACTGACTGCTTCAAATGGCCACAGATTCATCCTGGTAGCAATTGACTATTTCACCAAGTGGGTCGAAGCAGCTTCTTATGCAAATGTCACCAGGCAAGTGGTAGCCCGATTTCTGAAAAGAGACATCATTTGTCGGTATGGGGTGCCCGAGCGAATCATTACTGATAATGGTTCCAACTTAAACAACAAAATGATGGCAGAAGTATGTCGGGACTTCAAGATCCAACACCACAATTCTTCTCCTTACAGGCCAAAGATGAATGGCGCTGTTGAGGCAGCTAACAAGAACATCAAGAAGATTGTACAGAAGATGATGGTTACCTACAAAGATTGGCATGAAATGCTACCGTTTGCCTTGCATGGGCACCGAACGTCAATCAGAACATCCACTGGGGCAACACCGTATCAGCTTGTGTATGGAATGGAAGCAGTCCTACCTGTTGAAGTTGAATTACCTTCCCTGCGAGTATTGATGGATGTTAAGTTGAACGAAGCAGAATGGGTCCGATCCCGATATGAACAACTGAGTCTGATTGAAGAAAAGAGATTGGCTGCAATTTGTCATGGACAGTTGTATCAGAAAAGAATGAAGAAAGCCTTCGATCAAAAAGTCAGGCTCCGAGAATACCAAGTAGGAGATCTTGTGCTGAAAAGACTCCTCCCTCCTCATACAAACCACAGGGGCAAGTGGACTCCGAATTATGATGGTCCGTTCATAGTAAAGAAAGTTTTCTCCGGTGGAGCACTGATGCTCAGTACTATGGACGGTGAAGACTTCCTGTCCCCTGTGGATTCAGATGCAGTTAAAAAATACTTCGCATAAAAATGACCCGCTGGACACAAAAACAGAATGTAAGTCCAGGCAAAAATAGGGCATCCCGGCGAGTCAAAAACAGAATAAAAGACTCGGGCAAAAATATGGGAAGATGAATAAAAAAAATGTACACCCGCTGAGTTGAAAAGCCGCATTGGACAGCTCAGGCAAAAATGTGTATCCCGGTGGATTGAAAACCCGAAAGGGCGATCCACGAAAAATAAGGGAATAAGCGAACAACTGCATTCTGAATTCGTGTGTATTACTTACAACATGGTAAGCTCCGAAAGGTTCAAGCTTCGGTCAGTATTAGCCTTCTTCAGAAAGCAAGATGAGAAGAACGTCAAATGTCATACGAGTCATAGCAAAGGGAAGCTTACTGAAGCGTCATCAACATTGCCAGCATCTTTTTGTTTCTCAATTTGTAACAATCCTCTCATTTCGGGGGATCTGTTTCTCTGACTGTATCTAGCCAAATCAGGGCACAAAAATTAATAAAATCATATTTTCCGTCATATTTCGTCTCGTATATTTTATTTTTATTTGCAAAATGTCTGATGTCCTTAAGATATTGATTGCATAAATACAGATGCGTCTTTTTTCTAAAAATACATGCTTACAGGAAATATATTTGCTCCTGGGAGTGTTTAGACTCCTATGATGGAATCCAGTAAAGGATACCTCGGGATACTTGTACTTTTCTTTGTCTTTACAGGATTGCAGGTATTCAAAGCGCAACATGGGGCATGAAAGCTTCTCCCCAGCAGGCTGCCAAATCATTATTTCCTCAGCACACCTTCCAAACAGTACCAGAGATGCTTTCTCCCCATCCGGGTTGCCAGGCATCACCTCTCCGGCATTTCCTTCAGAGCAGCACCAGAGGTTGTTCATTTCCCCAGCTAAGTTGCCAGATAGTATCATCCTCAGCAGGATCCCCACAGAAATCTCCAGGAAGATCTTTCAGTTCTCTTTCTTCTTCCCCAGCTGAGTTTCCAGCCATCATTCCTCCTCAGACAAATGCAAAGCCAGGGCTGCTTTCTCCCCACCATAGCTGCCAGGCATCACTTCTCCAGCATATCTGTCAGAGCAGTACCAGAAGGTGCTCATATCCCCAGCTGAGTTGTCAAGTATCATCCTCAGCAGGATCCCCACAGAAATTTCTAAGAAGATCTTTCAGTGACCTTTCTTCTTCCCCAGCCGAGTGCTAGACAAGGAACCATTTCCCCGCAGAGTTTCAGCCTCTATCCAGAAGAGAAATACCTGAAAATCTCATAACAGAGTGACGAAAGCTCCCACAAACCCCAGATGGGTCCCTCATTACCAAGATAGGTTTATCAGTGATCTATTTCCCCAAGCATAGTCATATATGCCAGATCTACCAATGATCTCATCCCCAGCTGGGACATCCACTTCAAGCAGATCAGCCAGAGATCTCTTCAGCGACGGGATCCGGATCCCGGATCGGTATCTTGGCATAATCATAGCATTCACATTATATTCTCCCCCAGAGCGTAGCATTCCGTCCAATACGGAACATTACGGCAAAAATCAAACATATTGCATAAATCATAAGCCATGTATCGAACCAAACACTTGTAAGTACTGACGTTCCATCAACAATATACAAGAATACCTCTCGAAGCTCCCCGGCAGAATATCAAAGCATTTCCTTTACACTCACAAATACAGAAACATGATCCTTTTGGCACTCGTCTGTGTCATCATTCCCCAGTAAAGTCGCCTGAACAGATACTTATACATTACAGATGCTTCTTGACACTCGTCCGTGTCATATTCCCAGCAGAAAGCCAAAGCGTCCTTTTGCACTCATAACCAGATACATATGTGCACAATTCCCTGACACCCGTCCGTGTCGCCTTCCCCAGCACAGTTGCCTAAACACTTTGTAAATCAAATACTTGTTTATAATACACTTTTTCCGACACCCGTCCGTGTCGTGCTCTCCACAGCAAGTTGAGCACTCGTCTGTGTCTCATTCATCACTTTTTACTCATGCAGATACTCGTCCGTATCTTGTATATGCCACCTAAATCCCCTCAGAATCAACACTCGTCCGTGTTATTTGTTAACCAATTGATACTCGTCCGTATCATCATCTCTGAACATGCGTCAGCTTTTATTTCTATCGATACGCGTCCGTATCATAGTCTTAAAGATGCTCGTCCGCATCTTTAATCTATACACAACGTCAAACACTTATACCTTTCATCCCTTGAATGAAGACGCTCGTCCGTGTTTACCATTCCCCAGCAGAATTGATTTTATCTGACATTCGTCCTATGTCATGATACCTTTCGGCAGACGTCCCCTGCCAGGTGATCGTCCTTCACCTTTTCGATGATTGTCCTTCATCATTTTATCCGATGGCCATCCCCATCGTTGATCTTGTTATCTGACATTCGTCCTATTTCATGATAAACCCCGAGAGCAGCCGTACCCTGCTAGGTGATCTTCCTTCACCTCTTGATGATCGTCCTTCATCATGCTTATCTGATGGTCGTCCCCATCGTCGACCTTGTCTATCCGGCATTCGTCCTATGTCGTGATATTTTCGGCAGCCGTACCCTGCCAGGTGATCGTCCTTCACCTTATATGACCGTCCCTCATCTTATCCCCAACAGAGCAGTCGTCCCCTGCTAGGTGATCTTCCTTCACCTTTGATGACCGTACCTCATCATTTGTTTCATTTATGCTTTAAACTCGATGGTCGTCCCCATCATTCGCTTCGCCTATAAATCCCCAGAAAGTCTTATTTCTTTACTTGATGGCCGTCCCCATCATAATCTCTTATATCCCCAGCATGTCGGTCGTCCCCGTCATTGCTTCATCCCCAGCAGTCGTCCTCTGCTCAACGGTCGTCCTCCGTCGCCCGCACTTTATAATTATACTCTATTTTCTTTTACAATCTATATCCCTTTTCTTCTTCATTCTGTGAGTGCAAATTTTGGACTGTCTTTGATATTCAACC
This sequence comes from Lathyrus aphaca, assembly GCA_963966055.1. NCBI lineage: Eukaryota > Viridiplantae > Streptophyta > Magnoliopsida > Fabales > Fabaceae > Lathyrus > Lathyrus aphaca. The sequence continues at coordinate 458,248,624 of OZ014519.1, forward strand.
ACAAGTTATCTTGTTTTCCTGTTAAGCCGTTACTTACATCCTGCACAGCTAACTCATGCTTGAATAGGGGCAGCTGTAAACACCCCAAATTTTCCCTCACCCATTCACACCATGGCTTGTGATCTTTTCATGTGCATAAGTTCAATCATAGCATCTCATATTGCATTTTTGCTCCACTGCATTGTTTCTAAGTCATCTGCATCTAGGGTTTGTGATCTGAGCAATCCAAGAGCCATTTGAGCCACTCCAAAGGTCATCAATCACTTCAAAGGGGTCCGTGTATGTTCAAGCATCATATTATATCCTCACAAGGTCAAGAAAGTCAAAGAATCACAAGAACTGAGAGAGGCATGGAAGCAGAGACAAGTTAACTGCACAGATGACCTAGAATTAGGGTTTTGGTTTCTGAGGCCATAACTCCAAAAATTTTGGTCATTCTTGTTTCTATTGGTCTCTATATGTTATAAGGATCATGCATATCAATTTTCATGAAGAAATTCCATGGGGAAGGCATCTAATCAAGAGTTGACTTCTTGAGCAAGTCAGTGCAAAATCAGGGCATCTGAGGCCCCCAATGACCCAACCAAAGGGTTTTCTCCATCATTTTGAATTTGTATGATCTTTATTTGATCATAGAAGATGTTAGAAGTTCACAAAGTTGAAGAATTTCAGGCCATTTGCAAAGTTTCCTATTTGGGAAAGTGACTTGTAATGAAAACTTGCCATTTTGGGAAAGTTTTTCAACCTTCTCTTTTTGATTCAAAAATGCTTCAAATGAGAAAACTTTGGTCATTAAAGTTGTAGATTGGATCATTCCCTTTTCAAAAAGTACAAGAACTCATTCTAATTCATTTTGGATCAAAAGTTATGGCTTGTCAAAGTTGGCCAAAATCACATAATTTCAAGTTTTGTACCAAAGAGGCAAAGTTGCAAAACCTCATGCCAAGGCAAAATGTGACTTCAAATTGACTTCTATGCATTACACAAACATGAACCATGATCTAAAAATCAGATTGCACCAAAGAACCTCCCATTTTCATGACTTATGCTTCAAGTAATCACAAAAGGGCCAAAAGATCACAAAATTGCAAAACATCACATAAACCCTAATCCACTTGCTGCATTGCCTCTAATTCATTTCCATGGTTCTCCTTGAAGCATGCTGAGCCAAGCCATGCCTTTGTACCTTGACTGCCATAGCCCATACCTCTCTTACACAAAAAGTTGACTTTATGCAAAATGGCCCATACCAATCAAGCTAGGCCAGCAACAACTCTCTGACCTATCCAAGCTTGATACATGGACAAAATGAGACTCAACACATAGCACAACACAACCTGATATCTCTCATAGACATAGTTCACAAAAACTCTCCTCTTATGCAGTTTCCTTCGAATCTCATCACACCATCATCAAACCTCAAAACCAACTTCACCATTCATTTAGAAAAGCTTCATAGAGCATAAACCACCCTTCACCTTGCCTTGAAAGTCCCTGAAACTCAAACACGATTTTCCACCCTCTCTGAACAGAACTCCATCAATCTCACAAACTAGCCACAACACACTCCAACTAAGCCTCAAAGCTTCCTCAGGAAGATCATTGGAGCCATTTTGAAGCAAGGAAGCAGTCAGAAAGCTCCTGGATTGGAAGCTCCATCTCAGGTAGCCATCCGAATCATTTTTTCCAGAAGCTCTATTTTAAGTTACTAAATGATTAAGTGTGATCCCCTGAACATGTTGAGCTTTAAATTTTTGAAAATGATGAAGATTTGAACATGTATGGCTTGTCTGAAATTTCTGCCATTTTTGTACCTTGCTTCGAATCTTGTTAATGGTTAGAAATAAATTCCATTTGAGGGTGGGGTTGGGTTTAGAATGGAGAGAGGAAGTGATCTGGAGCTTTAGAGCTCCAGAAATGACCTAGAGAGTGAGATTGAAATTCTCAGGGAGGGTTGTCACCGGAGAAGACGACCGGAGCTCTTCTCTGGTGACCTGAATGTAATTAGGGCTTAATCTGGGATTAGGGCAAAGTTTGAATCTGGGCCATGCGATTGATCCTTCCCGCGCGTGTTTGTGTGGCATGGATCTCATGATTAGTTTTAATTTAGGTTTATTTATTTAATTAATCTGGATTAATGAAGTTTGAACTTGGGCCCTTAGATGTGGCGCCAAGTCAATGGTCCCAAGCCCAGATTCAATCTGGACTCTTCATCCTGCATACTTCTCATATTTTAATTTTAATTTCATTTTCTTTTCATTTAATTTGCACGAATTATTTAAAATAGTAAAATACATTTAAAAATTCTGAAAATTTTTGTCAAGCATTTCATTAATTTTTCAGAACCCAAAAATATTTTTATTTTTATTTTTTGCATTAAAAATCATTTTTAAATCATTTAAATGTTTAGTTTTAATTAGTTAATGAAAATTAATTAATTAAAAATGCATTTAGGTATTTAAAAATCACCAAAAAATTGTCATTGCATTTTAAAACATTTAGAAACATTATCAAACTCTCAAAGAAAATTTCTTTTTGGTCCTTAATGCATTTTGATCATTTTCATTGGAATTAAATTCATTTTAAGGCAATATTTTTGTTCAAACTTGGAAAAATCCATTCTGCCTAACCATTGAGAGTTTGATGATGGTTCTTCTTGCATTGCATCCTTCATAGCATGTAGTTTATAGGATAAATTTGGTTTGAATTGATCTTCCATTTTCAATTTGTTTTGCATTTTTCATGATGAGGTACCTTAAAACCCTAATTGACTTGAGAAAATCATAACTTTCACTAGGTTAAGAGATAGGTCCCCTCCTTTGGGCAGTGGAATTGTGTAGGGTTAGGGTTCCTTTGATCCCATTTTCAATTTTTTATCATGTCATTTGCTTCTGATTTTGAATTTTTGCTTTGTGTGTTGTGTATAAACCCTAATTTGTGCCTTCCTTTGCATCCATCTCCCATATTCTTGCATTCAATGACTTGCCATGACATTTGGTGCATCCACATGATTCATAAGACATCTTAGGGCATATTAGAATCATGTTTGATCATTGCATCTTTCATTTGCCATGTTATATGTCCATTCCATTCCATAAACTTTCATGAACTTCTATGGTTCAAAGCATGCTTCATTTGCATCCTCATGCTTGTTTGATCACTCTCATCTCTTGTCATGTGTTTGCATCATCTCTTAGCATCATTAACATCATGTTTATGCTTCTTACTTTGTCATGGCATTTCATCTCATTTGCATTGCATTTCATTTCTTTTGCTAACTTTTCAGGTGGTAAGTTGTTTTGAGAAGTGAATTTGCCTTCACTTCTCACAATCTCTTTTCATCTCTCTTATGCATCATTGCTGCATTTTATCTTTGTATTAGAGTGAGCTTGCTCATTCAGGTTCATCTCTTACCTTCTTTCTTCAAGCAACTTGTCTTCTCAAGTGAAGCAAGTTGTTTTGCTTCTCTCTGCTTTTTGCTCCTTTCCTCTGCTTCCTTCCTGGTGGTTTCTCTGAAGATCTTCTTGCAAACCTCATTAACCCTAGGAACAACCAAGCATGATAATAATTAGGGTTTGATTAGTCCCCCATTTAGCTTTTACCTTTGTGTCATCTTTGAGTCTTCTCTTCTCATCTCATAATCAAGGGCTAAACCCTAAAGGTTTTAAGGCTTTGTGATTAAGCTTATGCCTGCATCCTTCTATTAGGATGGAGTGTATAACTTTAATCCTAAGTATTAAACCCTTAATGTGTTTAAATCCTTTAATCAATCCATCTAATAATCATCAAGACATCAAGCTTGTAACTTGGGCCTTGCATTAGAGTTCTAATTCTTCCTTAATTGGTTAAGAAAGACTAACCCTAGTGTTAATGGACAAGTCCCCCTCAAGTTGTCTTACCAACCATAAAAAATCACTTCTTCATCTTATCATTAATTAAAATCCATCTAATAAAGGCTTTGTTTTGTCATGAGGTTAATCCCTAATCATGGATTAAGTTGAGGAGCTTTCCTCAGCTTAAATGTTCTCATCTATTATCCTTCTATTAGGATGGTGTAATGAGTCCATTAAATCTTTGATTATGGCTTAAACTCATTACTTAACACTAAACAAAAACAACCAAAAACATCTAAATAATCACAAGTAGGTTAATGATCTTATCCTACATCATGGTGTTTAAGTGTGAGGTGCTTACTTCACACTTAAGGTATTCTCATTACCCCTAATCAGAGGGAGGATGTGATGAGCTTACTAACCCTTGGTTTAGTCTTAAGCTCATTTTCCTATGACAAACTTCAAAAAGCAATAAAAGACTGAAAACTCAAAAACAAACAATAATCGTCTCCTTCGGGATTCTTTTCTCATCATCTTCACTCACAAACGAGAACTCGCTTCTTCCGTCTAATGCAAGACAGTTAGCACCTGAGCCATACAGGTCATACACTTGAGCATAGGCAAGCAAGCAGTTCACAAGTCAATTTATCTTTCAGTCTCTTTGAGTCGAACTACGGTGTTCTGACTTCCTCATTGAACGAGAGGATACGTAGGCATAACTTAACAGTTATCGAACAAAAGTATCTGTATATTCCCCCTCCTGCTAGCATCATTCTTTAAGCCTCATGATCTTGAGCATTTCATTCTTGTTCTCACACTGACACTTCTCTTATACACTTTACTTTTCTTTTACACTGACACTTGCATTCTTTCCAGCTTTGATTGCACTGACACTACCCCTTTAAAACACAAATCTTTTAAGCGTGGATCCCGTCGAGTACGGCGGACAATCTGGGTGCTAATACCTTCCCAGGTTGTAACCAACCCCCTTTCTCAGTCTCTCTGGTTCGCAACCGTCTTGTCCATATCTTTCTAGGTTTATGCAGCATTACCTTTCCTTCGGGATAAAAATGCCTAGCTGGCGACTCTTGTCTTCTGAGATCACCCTTGTGTGTTCTCTCTCCTTTTTCGCCGACCGTTCGCGTCTGTACCCCATTTGACCAGGTGTCATTTTGGTGGGAGCGACACATGCCCACATCATGGTTTAGAAAATTGGTTGATCATTCAAACCTTCTATAATGGACTTCACTATAACACTAAGATGACCATCGATGCTGCCGCAGGTGGCGCACTGATGAACAAACCTTACCCTGAAACCGAGCCTTGAAAAAATTATGGAAAATTTTATCACTGCTCAAACACAACAAAACAAAGAATTCATGAACCAAAACATTCATGTTAACAAACTGATTACCCAGTTAGGGACCAATATTGACAAAATAATCACTCACAATAAGATGCTTGAAACCCAGATCTCTCAGGTAGCTTTAAACCAAGCCCCTCAGACTACCCCTGGAGGACAATTCCCTGGACAACCTCAACAGAACCCGAAAGGGCAAGCAAACGCCATTACTCTACGAAGTGGGACAACTTATGAGGAACCCTTAAACCCAAGATTAAATGAGCTTGAAACTTCTAAGAGAAATGAAGAGAAGGAACCGGTGGAATCTGAAAAACAGGGAAGTCAAGAAAAAAGAGAAGAACCTAAAAACAAAACCTATGTACCACCACCACCATACAACCCACCAATACCATACCCGCAAAGACTAAAACAGACTCAGATCAATAACCAATATCAGAAATTCATTAAGGTTATAGAAAAACTTCACGTAGAAATCCCCTTTATAGAAGCCATCACCCAAATACCTTCTTACACAAAGTTTCTCAAAAACATACTTACCAATAAACGTAGACTCGAAGATCCGAAACCCTTGGAATGTAATTCTATTTCCGAGAATAAGTTAGCAAAAAAGGATAAAGATCCCGAAAATGTTTCCATTCCTTGTGTTTTGGGGAATCACGTCATCGAAAAAGCCTTTCTAGACTTAGGAGCTAGTGTGAGCTTAATGCCTTTAGCAGTTTGTGAAAGGTTAAACTTAGGAGAATTACAACCTACTAAGATGTCACTTCAATTAGCCGATAGATCCGTTAAATACCTTATAGGCGTACTTGAAGACGTCCCTGTTAGGATAGGTCAGTTGTTTATCCCTACTGACTTTGTTGTCATGGACATTAAAGAAGATGACGACATACCAATCCTCCTAGGTAGACCGTTCTTATCGACCGCTGGAGCCATAATAGATGTCAAAAAAGGGAAATTAACCTTTGAGGTAGGTAACGAGAAGATAGAATTCGTACTCTTGAAATTTCTTATGGCACCTGTAATAGGAGATGCATGTTATGCATAGTTATCATTGATGAATGCATTAGGGAATTAGAACAAGAAGAAGTAACTGAAACAATTAAGTTGCCATCGACTCTTATTTGGGAAGATGATAATTATAAAAAACCCTACATTGATGATAACCTTCACGAATGTTTATCTCTTACCCCAGATCATATGCCTTGCCCTATGAAACCAACCGTAAAACTTTAGAAACTGCCTAAGAACCTGAGATATGAATTTCTTGATGAAGAAATGGACCGTCCAGTTATAGTCAGTGCCACCTTGAATCAAAGCCGGTGAATTATTAACAGCTTTCCCCGCAGAGTTGTTTCCTCCTCACCAGGATGAACTAGATCAATGCAGTGATCATCGTTTCTTCCCAGCCAAGTTATCTGGAAATACCTGCGGTCTCCTTATCAGGAGATATTCTTTGCATTGTCATTCGCATAATCATCATTGCGTCAGCATCCTCCAAAGCGTAGCATTTCCATCGTCATGGAGCATTACGCCATAAATTCAAACATATGCATGCCAGCATGGGCCAGTTTTGAGGTATATTATGTACGACTTATAACATCTTCTCAACCTGAAGTACTCCGCACAGAGGATACCAACATCACTTCTCAGACATCCTTGTCTTTTCAAGTCAATGTTTGTCACTTATTCCGACAGTCACGTCACAGGTTCCCGTTTTGTACAACGTTCCTGTCTGCTTGGGCTTTCATTTATGTACAATGATCCCGTTCCATCTTGTCCTATTTTCTTTGTTTGGTTACCACCTGCGGCCGGTATACCTTTGCGTCTCCATTCGAGGATGGTTTCGTGTTAGATCCGAGGATCTTTTGATTTTTCATTCGAGGGTGACATTTCTTTTCTTCAAGTCCTTCTGCGGTTGGTCTTGTTTTTGTTGTTGTGGCTATTATTTGAGGATAGTAGTTCACTTTTTGAGCTTATTGATCGAGGTCAGTTTGTCTCTTTTGCAAAGTCTGTCTGAGGTCAGCTTTGTATTTGGTTATCAGTCGAGGCTGGTATACCTTCGCGTCTCCATTCGAGGATGGTTTCGTGTTAGATCCGAGGATCTTTTGATTTGTCATTCGAGGATGGCATTTCTTTTCTTCAAGTCCTTCTGTGGTTGGTCTTGTTGTTGTGGCTATTATTCGAGGATAGTAGTTCATTTTTTGAGCTTATTGATCGAGGTCAGTTTGTCTCTTTTGCAAAGTCTGTCTGAGGTCAGCTTTGTGTTTGGTTATCAGTCGAGGCTTGTATACCTTTGAGTCTCCATTCGAGGATGGTTTCGTGTTAGATCCGAGGATCTTTTGATTTGTCATTCGAGGATGGCATTTCTTTTCTTCAAGTCCTTCTGCGGTTGGTCTTGTTGTTGTGGCTATTATTCGAGGATAGTAGTTCACTTTTTGAGCTTATTGATCGAGGTCAGTTTGTCTCTCTTGCAAAGTCTGTCCGAGGTCAGTCTTTGTTGTTGATGGTTATCGCCTGCGGCCGATATACTATCGTGTTTCTATTCCAGGATGGTTTTAGTATTGGATTCGAGGATCCCTTGTGAGTTGTCGTTCGAGGATGGCATTCTTCCTAGCATATTTTCACCTGGTCTTATGTTCTGCTACCTATTCAGAGGTCAAAATCAGAAAATACATAAATAAATAAATGGGCAGATGGAATTTCCATTACCCTCGGTGTGCAAATTTTCAGGTTTCATTTGGGTATTCAATCACTCCACGCCTTGAACATACAAAAGCCGCTGCAATTATTCGTTCAGGCTTGCAAATGATTGAATAGGGGCAGCTGTAATACCTCAAAATTTGCCCTCCTCTATTCCCTCTTTTGGCTCATCATTTTGCATTCATTAACATCATAATATCGCATTTCATGGATTCATAAGGCATGTGATCAAGGCCCGTGGAAATTAGGGTTTCGTGCCCTATCTGTATTTATTATGGTGTGAACTTATGGAGAATATTCATTGGTACGTCTAACTTATTATTGGGGTGTTCAGTCAAATTGGCTTTGGGTGAGAGTATCGACTCTTCTTGATGTCTCAAGTGGTGTTCTTCGTCATTGAATACCTCAAGGAAAATTTGGAGTCCTTGTTCATGATTTTTGCTTTGAAGGGAACTTTATCAACGGAGGTCCACTGTATCAAAGATTGGTTTAGATCCATTTGTTCACAGAATAATAATTTGAGGCTGTGCGAAGTTTAGTATGGCCTCAAAGTGCCTAGGAGTGGATTATGTAGAAGGACTTGATTTATGTCAAGAGAGAATGCACAGTTATTGACCTTACTTAGGAGACATCGTTGACGTTCAAATTCTAGTTCTTAATATTCAAATACAAGCCATTGCCATTCTACATGTCAGCTAGCTAATTCACTTTTCTTTTAGTCACCATGACTTTATCCCGTTTTGCTAACCAAAGTTATCTTTCTGTGTCCATATACATATTTCCAACTTTCCATTTTTCATGTCCTTTGTTTCTAAATATCGACCATTGCTTTTCAACATTGAGCCCATTTTCTTTTCTAAAATCAGTCCATTATTCATTTCTAGTTCCATTTCCATTTGACCATTTTAATCCATTCTCGATTCCGAATCCATTTATTTGACAATATTACTAATCGTTCTTATCCATTATTACCATTTTCAAATCATTTTTGTGATTATTTCTAACAACCATTTTCTTTCTCCAATTTAAGTCATTTATGGAAAGCCCATTACTTATTTTTCAAGTGGTCCTAATTGAGCCCATAATTGTCAAGACAAGTATTTCTCATCAACCCAATATAGGCCCAAGGGTTATACTTCCAATCCAATGTCTAAACAAACAGTTTTTATTATTTTATATATTTTTCTCTTCAAAGTTATACAAGTTCGTAAATTCCATCTATATAATCCCCATTCGGATATATGACAGGGTTTCCAAAAAAAAAAACAAAGCTACACCAGGAAAATTCAACATAAACCAAGAGGTCTCTTTTTTCTCATAACAGGAGTTCCAATTACATGTCTAAAAAATAATTTTCAATTATCATGGAAAAGTCCATGACAGGATAACAACAAGCAAAAACTCTCTTCAATCTTTATCACCCCTTCACCAATCTTCAACGATGTCGTCTCTGACCTGCACATCACGCCAAGAAGAAAAATCCAATGTTGATAAGCATCACAACAACAATAGTGAGCAATTTCAAAATTGAGGAAGGGGAGAAACAGAAAATGAGTTGATTGGAATTAATAACAATAAGCAAAAACAAACAGCAGGAATTTAGAGAGAAGTTCAGTACAAGAATGGATGCTAACCATCTCTAGCCTTCAAAAAAAATCACCAGCCGCGGCTTCATTTTTGTACGTCGGCTTCTACTATTTTGGTTTAAGTTTAATTTCATAGTCCTGCGAGAAATCCCGAAAACATCAGAAGAAGAAAGGGTCCCGAAAACAGTTAAGAGAAATCAAAAAGAAAAGAAAAATCTCAGCAGGGTTTCTTTTGTTCAATCCAAGTATTCCTCAGTTTCCAATTTCACATTAAACTGCAGTAACAATATTTGGAGGGAGTGGAAATTAAAGAATAAGCAAGATAGGCCTCATTGTAAAAACCAGTCCTAACCAAGTCCTAATAGAACTTAACAGAAATTGTGAAAACAAACTTATTGCAAAATCAGTTACATCTCAAAACCTCACAACAGAAAATTAACAGAATTATTAACTAACTAACAGAATTGTAACCAACTTTTAATCAGAAAATTCATCTAGAAACTTCACCTGAGTTTTCACCAAAGTTTGATCCATTTTCTCTATAAATTGGAATCTGAACTTCTTCAAAGGGTTCTCTCCTCTCAGCTGGTTTTCTCACCACAACTTTGTCAACCTGCTCCTTCACAATTCTCCATTTACCAATCTCCTTCTCCTCCTTCAACCTGAGAATCTTCTTCCCCAATTCTTCCATTCCTCATGATCCTCCAATTCTCACGAATTCTTCCTAACTCTTCTTCACTTTGAATTCCTCTTCAATTCGGCATCCCCATCAATCTGTGGGATTCACATCAAACAATCAATGAGTTACAACAATAACAAATCATGAAAGTGAAGAGCAAAGAAGGAAAACTCTCAAGAGTATAACCTAACGGAATCAAAGACTGAATCCAGAGGGCTATTGAAGTTTTGGAGGATATCTAAAAAGGAAACAATAGCAGCAGAGGAGAAAGGAAAAGATAATCTGTCAAAACTCACATTACAGAACCGGATTCCATGAGGTATCTCTCATTGCTTCATCAATTCAGGGGCCTCAATCTTCAATAACTCGAAATCATTATCGCTCAGCCTCTGCTTCAAAGAAAAGAGGACTCTCAGGATACCTGCAAATTCCAAGAAATTTGAATACGGTTAAGCAATTAATCGGAGCAAGGTGAAAGAATTCACAAGGCAAAATTCGGATCCATACTTGAAGCATTGACCGCTCTCATTGCGATTTCTCATCAACTCAGAACAAGGCAGTGGTGGTAATAGCGACTCGGATTGTTCGTCGATTTGTCCTTCGTTTAACCGTTACTTCGTTTTTCAAGCTCACCGTTGAAACTTCGTCCGTTTGTTTCCATCCGCCGAAGAATACAAGGTACGAGTCTTCTTGTTTCCATTTTTTTTCGTTGTTGCGGCGGTAATGCCGTGGTTGAGTTGGCCTGTGCATTGTTTACGATTCACCGGTTGCGTTGATAGGAGAAGGAATTCATGGTTTTGGTTAGTGATTAGGACGATGGAATGTAGTGGCAAACTGGTAGGGTAATGGTTTCCGGCGATTGGCTTCGGGGAAGAAAGGGGGCGCCGTTTAGGTCAGGGTTTGGGTGTTTGAGGAAGAAGAAGAAATTTAGGGTTAGGTTTTTGTTATTTCAGCTTTGTTGTTGGGTTTATGTAATTAACATGATTTTATTAATTTGATTATTTAATTCATTATCACAGGATTATTTTCTTAATTCATTTTTTACAAGATTAGATTTTAATTTATTTTATAAGATTAGAATTTAATTCATTATTATAAGTTAATGGTTTAATTGATCTCTAAATTAGGAATTTATAACAAGAAATATTATAATAAAAGATTATATTTTAATTAAGATTTTTAGAGAATATTTTTTTTAAGATTAGTTTAATCTCTTTTGTTAAGTCAAGATTTTAGAAAAAATATAATCATAAGTTAATTTGATTATTTTCCTTAAGTTAAAATACTTAGCTTAATTGATTTATTTATAGGATTAGTTATTTCATTAGTCTAAATCAAGATTTTTGAAAATATTAAATTCATATAAGATTTAGTTAAGTCTTTTTAAATGAAACTATAGTGTAATTTAAAATTTTTAGAAAATGTTAATAGGATTAGGTAATTCTTTTGCTTAATTTAAGTCTTTTTAAGAAGTATTATAATAAGTTTAGTTCAAACTTTTTTTTTTCTTTAATTAAGAATTTTACAAAAGAAATATTATAAGGTTAGTTTAATTTTATTTTTTTAATTAGGTTTTAGAAAGTATTAGTTAAAATTAGATTTTTAGGAAAATATTAGTTTAGGTATAGTTTAATTCATTTTCTTAATTCAAATTTTAGGAAAAATGTTATAATAAGACTATGGCTTAATTCAAATTTTAGGAAAGTGTTATAATAAACTTTAGTATATTTCATTTTTTTTTTAAATTAAGATTGTTAGGAAATTTTATCATAAGATTAATTAATTCATTTTGTTAAATTAAAATTGTTAGAAAATATTAAGTGTAGTTTAATTCTTTTTCTTTAATTAAGATTTTGGAAAAAATATTATAATAGGATTAGTTTACTTCATTTTTGCTTAAATCAAAACTATTAGAACTTAAATTAAGATTATTATTTAGAAGCATTTAAATTAAGACTTTTATTTAGAAGCATTATCATAAGACTATTATTTAGAAGCATTTATCATAAGATTATTATTTAGGAAATTTTATCATAAGATTATTATTTAGAAGCATTTATCATAAGAGTATTATTTAGTTTATAATCATAAGTTTAGAATTTAATTCATTTTCTAAGATTAAAAATTTATAAAAAAAATATTATTATTAGATTAAGGTTTAATTCACAAGATCATTAGAAATAAGTCAATAAAAATAATCTTAAGCTAAGATTTAGAAAAAAAAAATATTATCTTGAGATTAGTATTTTTCATTTGTGTTAAGTTAATTAAAATTGGTTTAATTTCTAGAATATGTGAAAAAATATGTTTAAGTTAAAAAATATTGTTATTAGCACCCTCCTTTTGGGGCCCAGTTCACAAAAACAAATAATAATTACTAAGAGCACCCCATTTATGTTCTTGTTAGACTTTTAATTTCAGTTTAATTATAGTTTCAAATTAAATTCAATAAAAATAGTAAAAAACACTATAAAATTCCCCAAAAATTCCAGTAGTTAAATAAGTTAATTTAGGAATTTATGACATTTTTATTTTCTGAAATTTGTTTATTTTTGAATTAATTATGAATTTTTCTATTAATTAGTTTTATTGAATTTCTATTAATTATGCTGAATTTTGTTCATTTTATTTAAGTAATTTCCAGCAACTTTTTTGAGCCATTCTTTTTTCTGTAATTAGAGGAATCATAGTAGTTCTTAGGATATTTTTTTATGGAATTTTTAGGACCTTTTATCTTAGGTTTTAGTGATATAATCCTTAGGAATTAGTAGTTAATTCTTAGCTGGAAATAATTAATTGTTAGGCATAGAAAAAATAAGATTTTTTAGAATCCCTCTTAATACAATATTTTAGATAGTGTTAGGATACCATAGTTTAATTTTCACAATTTTTCTAGAGGTTTTAATATTTTTTTAGAATATTAGTTCTAGGCCTAGTTAGGCATAATTCCCATTATTTTAAGTCATGTAAATAATGTTCAATAAAAAATAAAATAGGTTAGTTTAAATTTAGTCATAGAATAATTTAGATTTAGGCTAGTTAAATTTTTTTTTTAGGTGAATATTAGGCTTAGATTAGTTTAATACTTAGGCTTGAAGTTTTATTTCACTTAGAAGTAGAATAAATAAATAGACTATTTTTTTTATTCATGTCATTAGATGCATTTTGGAATTTTATTTCTTATGGTTAAATTCAATGTTTTGCTTCATTTGATCTTACAACTCTCATAGGATTTCCCCATTTGTTCTTAGAATCAACTTAACTTCATTAAGAAGTAAGTTGAATTCTAGTAGTTTTAAGCTTCCATTAGGAATAGAAAACTTCACTAACCATTAGGACCACCTTGTAAATAAATAAACAATTAGGATTGAGTCTTAGTCCCTTAGATTTTTCCTTTTATCAACTTGAGTCATTTTGTTTCTCATCTCAAAAAGAAAAGTAATAAAACACATAATGAAAACCGAACAATCTTGTACGACACGAGACTTTGTTGCGGAGTGTTTATACGTGTCCTGTTTCGGGGCGAGGTGTAAATACTTCCCGCGATGGATAGGTCTTAGTACAAGACAGTTCACAAACAAATTCAAAACACTTCTCATAAAAGACAAAAACAAATAACAAGCGACTATCCTGCGGGAACTTCTCTTCTCATCTCATTCACTCACAACGCGAACTCGCGACGACTTGTCTCGCATGCAAGACGGTAAACGCACTCGTACCAGACGAACCTGCAACACCTGAGCATAGACATACGCAGTTCCAACTGTAAAAAACACAAACAAATAGTTCCCGCCTTAGTTAGGCGAACTACGTCGACTCTGATCCTCATTATCCCGATGAGGTACGTAGGCAGCGGGGTAGGGCCCGTTCGAGCACACTCTTTATTTTCCCTACATTTTCCCCATTCTTTAGTTTAGTTTTCATTTTCAGTTCCCTTTCTCATTTCTCATTCCCATTCCAATTAGCAGTCTTATTCAGCAGCATCTTATTTTCTCACCCTTTGAAACAAACAAACAAGCGTGGATCCCGTCGGGTACGGCGGACGATCTGGGGTGCTAATACCTTCCCAGGTCGTAACCGACTCCCGAACTCAGATCTTTGGTTCGCAGGACCCTGTCCTTTCCTTCTTCCTTAGGTTTGTGCAACATTACCTTTCCCATTCATTCGGGATAAAAATGTCTGGCTGGCGACTCTAACCTTTCCGCGCCACTTTCGCGTTTGTACTAGGATGAAAATCCCGGGAGCGACAGCAGGCTCAAACAGGAAGTAGCGGACTTGGCCGTACAGATTGAGGTATCCGATCTTACCCACGCTACTAAGGCAGATGCTCTATATCAGGTGATTGGAGAGCTTCAGCGTGAGATCACTGAAATTCGTGGATCGGACCAGGCAGAGAAGCCTACTACATGATCGTGTTACCCTGGTACTTAATATTTTATGCATTATTTTATTTCTCGCATCCCCAGACATATTTTATATTATCACATCTGCTACATTTTCTATGTACTTTGGTTGAAAATCATTTATATATATATATATATATATATATATATATATATATATATATATATATATATATATATATATTATATGCATGAATATTTATTTTATATGTCTAATGACAAAAAAAATAATACAAAAAAAAGGTATGCAAGTATCGTGCCTAAGAAGAAGAAAGCAAACGCTGTCTGGACCCCCAAAGACAAAAAGGTATGCAAAGCCCACTTGGAATTTTCAAAATTTGGCCCAGCCACGAAATGGCCTTGTGGCGCCCGCCATAGAGGCATGGTGTCCGCCATGACGTCCCAAAAAATTCAGGACAGATTCATTCCCCCCACCATTTTTGAACCTTCAAACTTCCAAAACCCATTTTTTCCCTCTTCCAAGACTCTATTGAACCCCATTAAAGCTCCCATCTTTATCATTCATTCACCATCCATTAGACCCTTCCAAATTCCATTTTTATTTCCATTCATTACAAACCATAAATATCCCACCTTTACCATTTTCTATTTAAACCACTCTTCACCACTTTCAACTCATCCAAGGAGCAAGAACAATGGAGTTCAACGGATTCATTCTTCGCGAAGGAAAGCCCGAGGATAGGCAACGAAGGATCATTCAAAAGCTTCAGAGTCGAGAAATTCTCTCTACTAGGTACATGGATGATAACTGTCTGTATTCTTTGGGCCTGTACCATAGTGTTTATCATTTACTAGACTTTTTAGGCTTGCACAATATTTTTGCAAATCAAGAACCTACCTTTGAGAGGCTGACAATTGAGTTTTTGAGTTCTTTAATATATATTGTCAGTCCTAACACTGCTAGCACAGTCGGTACTGTCAATTTTAGAATGTTTGGAATTTAATATGAATACACTACCGGCGAACTAACAGGCTTGTTAGGAATCCCTCATTGGGAAGGTGCTATATGTGAGGCCCCTTTGGATTCAGAATGGTCGGCCGATGTATTTTCCTTATGGCAGAGACTGTCATATACTTCAAGAAATTCTTTTGAAGGAATACTCGCATCGACCATCCATAACCCGACCATCAGAGTTTTCAGATATCTGTTGGCATGTACTATTTTCGGCCGGGAGAATACAAATAAGGTAAATTCTAAAGAGCTTCTATTTTTGCAAGGAAGCCTCACAAATAATCATATCAATCTGGTCCCGTTTATGCTTGCACACATGTCTTTAACTATTAATAAGACATGATTGATTGTTTTTAGTGGACTTGTTACGTCTATTGCTCGGGCCCTTAACCTGAACAATGAGATAGCCACACTAGAACCCATACCTCCTCGCATAATTAACTTAAAATTTCTAAAAGACATGAAATTGTGCCGAGTGAGAAGAGCAAGTGGTTATGAATTGATGATTCATGGTGTAGCTATCTCATCTGTTTCCTTGCCTTGTAGTAGACGTACCGATGTACGTAATGAAAGGAATTGGATCTATGATTTAAATGCTCCACCTGTTCTAGGTCCACTTCCTCCTAATGTTCTTGATGGGGAGGGACATGACATTGATGAAGAATTTGATCGGAGAGAGCAATCTCCCGTACCTCACGTGCCCCCATCATCTTTCACATCCACACACCGCACCATCTTCCTCTAACCCTGTTGCAGGTGCTACTCCTGGATTTTATATTACTGAGGAGATGTGGCGTGATATGATGGCTAGAGAAGAAAGGAGAGACGACCTACACTCTATCATTTCACAATAACTGGCGGATAACATGAGCTACATGGAACAATCGCGATTGAGTTTGGATCGTGCCTACGGGAACGTTTCCCGCACCTTGACTGCCATCACAGCCAAACAGTCCCATCAGCGAGAAGTCAACCGCCGACATTACCCGCTTATGGAGGCCACTTAGGGTTCCATCCTAGGTAAACTTCGAGAGGTCAGAGATGCTTAGGCAGCCTTATCGGCCCGACGAGACCAGAGAGACCAGCACTGCAGCAGATCTCGTCGTTCCAGGCATTCTCAGCAGGACGGCGAGGGCACTAGTGGTCCTCCGCAGTAGTTTTACAGGTTACTCTCCTTATCTTATTTCAAAACATTGGGGACAATGTTCGATTTAAGTGTGGGAGGGGATTTTATTGCTTTCTGTTTTTTCCTTCTCTTAGTTATTTATTTGCTTTCTGTTTTTTTTCTTTTCAGTTAGTTATTTAGCTTAAGGTTTTTCTAGATAATGCATGAGTCTGACGAGTCACCAGTACAGTGTATCTTTAGTGCACCCTCATTTTCCCCATTTCTTTAGCCTTACCAAAAAAAAAATTCAAAAAACAATGTTGTTCCACATGTTTTTTGGGCTTTAAGACAGGTTTGGATTAGGATGTGGTGACTTAGGTGGACTTTTTGGAACATCAATATCGTTTTAGCACCAAAGACTTCATAAAATATAGGAATCACTCCTAAACCCCGCATACCATGGCCTTTATTATCATTTAAAAATCATCCTAAGTAGTTTATTCTAGAAGTCAGCTCCGGCCTAAGCATGCTCTACGTAGGGGACCGATGAACATAAGTGAATGATCCAGTGCTAATAAAAAGAGAAAAAGGCAAACTCTGGGATAAGTGACCCTCACAAAGTCATTTAAACCAAAAAGAGAAAAAAAATTCCACAAAAAGAAAATTTTTGCAGTCACCCATTGTTAGTTGGTTCAGAGGTATCTGGCACTGAACTTGGTAGGGCGGATTACGATCTGATTCCCCACAACTGCATTTGGGTCAAATAAAAGGGTTTACACAAACTTTTTGTGCCATAAACCATATGTTTTGGATCAGAATCACTAACCGGTCACTCTACTATGAAGCATGTACGGATAACGGACTTAATGTGATTGCGCATGAATGAAAGGGACCCAAAAAGAGATGAAAAGATAGACCTAGGTATTGTGGGATGATATGGGTCGGTTAATATAGGATTGAAGTTTATGTCCGTGCCATTATGATACCCTTGGTTCACTTAGTACCTGTCACTGCACCCTGGCTTGAACTTAGAAGCCCTTTTAGCCCAAATCACGCGTCGACACTAGTTTTCTTCTTTGAGCTTTTTAATGTTTTGCTTGAGGACAAGCAAAGGTCTAAGTGTAACGCCCCGATTCGATAATTCCCATTTTGTTGGAGTCTTTTATTTTAATTGAGTAATTATTATTTTGTTTGTGAAATTAATATGGTGATATGATATGTTGATAAATTAATGTGATATATTGGTGTGATATATGATTTTTACCGTTTTATGAATTTTTGGGTAAAATTGGTTTGGAGGGTATTTTAGACTTTTATTAATTAATGATAATTTAGAAAATGGTAGAATTGGTATTTTTGTGAGAAAATGATATTTGGTTGGAAAGAAATAGAAAGAATAGAGTTAAGTGTAGAATTAGAGAGAAAAGAATATAAGAGAGTGAGAAAGAGTGAAATAGAAAAGTTGGTAAGAGAAGAAAGAAAAGGGGAGAAGAGAAAAAGAAGAGAAAAGAGGGAAAGTTGGAAAAGCTTCAAGATTGCTCCAAGGAATTGGAATAATCGGGTAAGGGTGATAAACATTGTTATCTTAATCTTGTATATGATTATGTATGTGTTAGAATTTGTGGGGTTTTGATTTGGTAGAAGTTAGAGAAGATGAATAGTTAGGGTTTGAGAGAAAATGTGAGAAATTTATGGATTAATCGGTTGGAAATCGTTATAGCCGAAGTATGATGGCTAGAATATGTTATTGATCATGTTTGTATGAGCTTAGAGGAGTTTTGGAGTGTTTTTGGTTGACTGTTCGCATCTAGTATTTTTCTGAAATCGCAGTGGTCACTCAACGAGCTACACCTTGCTCAGCGAAAGTTCCAGGGTGATTTTCGCTCAGCGAGCTGTTCGTCGCTCAGCGAGCCTGGGAGGATTTTTGGGTTTTTACGTTTTGTTTCGTAACTTGAGTTTCGGGTATCCGTCTTTAGTGATCCTTATATCGATTCGAAGCTAAAAACATATAGAATCTAATGATGCTAAAATATGTAATGTTTAGCCGACTTTTACCCGACTTTTCCGATAAAACGTAATTATGTTAATTATGGAATTGTGGGTTTGATTGTTGTGTTGTGGCCGTTTGGCAAGTAGATACATTGCTTGAATTAAATGTGAATGTATGTTAATTGTATGAGATGAAATGCATAACTATATTGTGAATATGTATGCATTTTTAAGAATGTTGTGTGTCATTTTGCATGTAAGCATAATGTATGCATTCTTGTGTTGTGGGATTCTTTGTGAATCTGTTGTAGCATCGTGTGCTCATGTGGAGTGTGAGCAATGACTACAACAAGATCGTGTGCCCATGTAGGGTGTGAGCAATCGGATTGTGTACCCATGTGGGGTGTGATCAATCCAGAAACATCATGTGCCCATGTGGGGTATGAGTGATGGGTGACTTATTCACATTGATTGTGTGCCCGTGTGGGGTGTGAGCAATCGGATTGTGTGCATGTGTGGGGTGTGAGCAATCAGATTGTGTTCCCGTGTGGGGTGTGAGCATTCCATAAACATTGTGTGTCCATATGGGGTGTGAGCAATGGGGAACATCGTGTGCCCGACGGGGAGTTACTTTAGGTAACAAGCGATGATTCCATTTTGTTCCTGAGTGGACCTGCTGAAATATTGAGTCGGTACCGCATTTGCGTCTGCATAGAGTCGTGTGTCGGTCTTTATGAGTTGCATTTTATCATTTTAATTATGATATGCAGAAATAAACATGAATGTGCATATGTTTATTTGGAGTGTTATGGAGATGATAGTATGTGTGATGAAACATACTTGTTTGTATATATGCATGTTTGATATATGTATATGTATGTGATTTATACATTGTAATGTATATGTGATTAAACATAGCTAGACGTATGTTTATGCGGAATGAACAAAATTGAGGAATAAACATAAATAATAAGAGTTTATGTAAATAGTGAATTGATGCATGATGAACATGCTTGACTTATGTATGTACACGTTGCGATGTGTATGGGTGATGAGGTATGAATTGTGGTGAGAATATGTTTTATGTGCATTTTTATATGTTGAGATATATAATTATATGCAATATTATTATGATAATGTTTTTCACCCTTCTGCTGTTTTATGATGCTCTTTGAGGCATTGCAGAGTAGGTTGTTGGATGGCATATTTTTGTGAAGTTTGTCTTCATGATTGGTCGGTCGGCTCTGATATGTAGCACCGGGTAGTTAGGTTGGCTTAGTGCCATTTTTGTGATGCATTGTGTATATGTATCTGTTGGATGGATGTTTTGTATAAACATGAATATTGTTTTTGGCACCAAACTTGTTGATATATATATATATATATATATATATATATATATATATATATATATATATATGAATGGAAATATATATGTTTGATGTTGTTGATTTGGTTTCCGCTGTGTAATTATATGATTTGGACATATGGGTGTAAGGATTAAATTTCCTATGTTGAAAACTACCCCATCGTTGCATATCTTTAAATGAGCAGGTGTTGTATGTTTTTAATTTCAAGCATAATGTGGCATGCCTCTTTTATACCATGTTCAATTATACTCTGATGAAATTTTTAACATGTGACTAAGTGATTTAATTGCTTATTTGGGGTATAGAAAGGGGGTGTTACATTAAGTGGTATCAGAGTTAGTGTTCGAGTCAGTTGTTTCTGTCTTGATGTTGTTGTGATTGAACGTTTGTTTAATCTTGTTGTTGCCTTTGGGAACAATCAGAATATGGCTGGTGGAAACGACAATGCTATGGTTGCTGCTTTGGAAGCAATGGCTAGGGCGGTGCAGGGAGCGCCGAATGTGAATGATGAGTTCAGGAAGAATCAACCGCCGGTCTTCAAAAGAAGATTTGATCCTGATGGTGCTCAGAATTGGTTGAAGGAGATTGAAAGAATCTTCAGAGTCATGGACTGTGCTGAGGAGAGCAAGGTGAGACTTGGTTCTCACATGATGAAGGAAGAAGTCGATGATTGGTGGGTCGATAGAAGTCAAACTCTTGGGGAGGATGATGAAGAGATAACTTGGGAAGTTTTTCGTACTGAGTTCTTAGGGAAGTACTACCCTTAGAGTGTGAAGGGAAAGAAGGAGATGGAATTCCTTGAGCTGAAGCAAGGTAGTATGTTAGTGGTTGACTATACTGCTAAGTTTGTAGAATTGGTTCAGTTTCATCCTCATTATGTTGTTGCTACTGCTGAGTTTTCTAAGTGCATTGAGTATGAGAATGGTTTGCGTCCGGAGATTAAGCAAGTTGTGGGATATCAGAGGATTAGAAGGTTTTCAGATTTGACTGAATGTTGTAGAATCTTTGAAGAAGACAGCAAAGCTCGTTCTACACATTACAAGAGTGTGAATGAGAGGAAAGGGAAGCAACAAGCTAGAAGTGGACCTTATGTGACTCCCGCTGATAAGGGAAAACATAAGGGAAACTTTGATAGGAGATCTGGTGGAGGGATTTCTGGCTCCGTTAAGTGTTACAAGTGTGGAGATTTAGGCCATAAGTCTTTTGAGTGTGGCAAGAATATTGTGAAATGTTCAAACTGTGGAGATCTTGGACATGCTACTACCGAGTGTAGGAGGAATGCTATGAAGTATTTCAATTGTGGGGAAGTTGGTCACATTAGTACTAAGTGTACTAAGCCGAAGCAAGCTCAGGCGGGCGGAAAGGTGTTTGCATTAGCAGGG
This sequence comes from Lathyrus aphaca, assembly GCA_963966055.1. NCBI lineage: Eukaryota > Viridiplantae > Streptophyta > Magnoliopsida > Fabales > Fabaceae > Lathyrus > Lathyrus aphaca. Next base: position 458,270,007 of record OZ014519.1, read on the forward strand.
AAGGATACTACTAGTGCAGACCGTTTGATTAAAGGTACATGCTTTATTAATAGTACGCCTTTAGTTACTATTATTGATACGGGAGCGACTCATTTGTTTATTTCTCTTGAGTGCGCTAAGCGTTTGAATTTTTTTATGTATTCTTGGGATGGTGAGATGGTTATTGAGACTCCTGCTTCAGGGTCGGTAACTACTTCTTTGGTGTGTGTAAGTTGTTCTTTGACCATGTATGGTAAAGATTTTGTTATAGATTTAGTTTGTTTGTCGTTGGAAGGTTTGGACGTGATTTTGGGTATGAACTGGTTGCAATTTAAAATCGAGTTCATATAGATTGTTATCATAAGTTAGTAAGGTTTCCTTCTTTGGATGATGAAGAAGAGAGTTTCCTATCCACGAAAGAGTTGAAGAAACTTTTAGTGGACGAAGTTCAATTGTTTGGTTTGTTTGCATCGTGGTCAGTGGAAAGCGAAGTGGAGATAAGTAGGTTTCCAGTGGTGTGTGATTTTCCAGAAGTGTTTCCGGACGATATTAAGGATGTACCGCCGGAAAGAGAAATTGAGTTTTCTATTGATCTAGTTCCGGGTACTAGACCGATTTCGGTGGCACCGTATCGTATGTCAGCTTCAGAGTTGGTAGAGTTGAAAAAGCAGTTGAATGACTTGTTGGACAAGAGGTTTGTTAGGTCGAGTGTTTCTCCTTGGGGTGCACCGGTATTGTTGGTAAAGAAGAAGGATGGAAGTATGCGGTTATGTATTGATTATCGACAGTTGAATAAGGTGACAATTAAGAACAAGTATCCGCTTCCGAGGATTCATGATTTGATGGACCAATTGGTTGGTACGCGTGTTTTTAGTAAGATTGATTTGAGATCAGGATATCACCAGATTCGTGTGAAATAGGAGGATATTCAAAAGACGGCTTTTAGGACACGGTATGGTCATTATGAGTTTTCCGTGATGCCATTCAGAGTTTCTAATGCGCCAGGTGTGTTTATGGTATACATGAATCGTATTTTTCATGAACAGTTGGATCGTTTTGTGGTTGTGTTCATCGACGACATTTTGATTTATTCTAAGTCTCAAGAAGAGCATGAAGAGCATTTAAGGATTGTGTTGCAGATTTTGAAAGAGAAACAATTGTATGATAAGTTGTCAAAGTGCGAGTTTTGGTTGTCGAGGGTAAGTTTTCTTGGGCATATTATTTCCGATGGTGGTATTAGTGTTGATCCATCCAAGATTGATGCGGTAATGCAATGGGAAGTTCCTAGATTGGTTACGGAGATTCGAAGCTTTTTAGGCTTGGCGGGTTATTATTGGAGGTTTATTGAAGGATTTTCAAAGTTGGCACTTCCGTTAACGTAGTTGACTTGTAAAGGAAAAGCTTTCATTTGGGATATTCATTGTGAAGAGAGTTTTATGGAACTTAAGAGAAGGTTAACAACGGCTTCGATCTTGATTTTTCCGAATCCGACGGAACCATTTGTGGTGTTTTGTGATGCTTCATTGTTTGGGTTAGGTGGTGTTTTGATGCAAGATGGAAAAGTTATAGCTTATGCTTCAAGACAATTGAGAGTGCATGAAAAGAATTATCCTACGCATGATTTGGAATTAGTGGCCGTGGTTTTTGCTCTAAAAATTTGGAGGCATTATCTTTATGGTGCAAGGTTTGAAGTTTTTAGTGATCACAAAAGTTTGAAGTATTTATTCGATCAAAAGGAATTGAACATGAGACAAAGGAGATGGTTAGAACTTTTGAAGGATTATGATTTTGGTTTGAATTACCATCCGGGTAAGGCAAATGTGGTGGCCGATGCCTTGAGTCGTATGTTGTAACATATGTCCGCATTGATGATAAGAGAATGGGAACTTTTGGAGAATTTTAGAGACTTGAGTTTGGTTTGCGAGATGACGCCGAGAAGCGTGAGACTTGGTATGCTTCATGTTACGAATGACTTTCTTGCAACCGTTTGTGAAAAGCAAAAGTTGGATTTGAAATTTGTTGATTTGATGATGAATGAGAATGAGGATTTCAAGGTTGATAATTTTGGAGTTTTGAGATTCTGTGGTCGTATTTGTATTCCCGATGATGAGGAGTTGAAAAAGATGATATTGGAAGAGGGACACCAGAGTAATTTAAGTATACATCCGGGAGCGAATAAGATGTATCAAGATTTGAAGAAGATCTTTTGGTGGTCCGGATTGAAGAGAGATGTAGCTCATTTTGTGTATGTGTGCTTGACTTATCAGAAGTCTAAGGTGGAACATTAGAAGCCTAGTGGTTTGATGCAGCCGTTGGATATTCCGGAATGGAAATGGGATAGTATATCGATGGATTTTGTTACGGGTTTGCCGAATACGCAAAAAGGTCACAATGATATTTGGGTAATTGTCGATAGGCTTACTAAATCTGCTCACTTTATTCCGATGGATATTAGTTATTCTTTGGAAAAGCTAGCCGAGATTTATGTTTCTGTGATTGTGAAGTTACATGGAGTTCCTAAGAGTATTGTATCAGATAGAGATCCTAGATTTACATCGAGGTTTTGGGAAAGTTTGCAAAAGGCTTTGGGTTCTAAGCTAAAATTGAGTTCGGCTTACCATCCGCAAACGGACGGTCAAACCGAGAGGATAATTCAATCGTTAGAGGATTTGTTGCGTGCTTGTATGCTAGAACAAGGTGGTATTTGGGATAGTTATTTAGCGTTGATTGAGTTCACCTATAATAACAGTTTTCATTCGAGTATTGGTATGGCATCATTTGAGGCTTTGTATGGTCGGAGATGTCGAACACCTTTGTGTTGGCATGAAACCGGGGAAAGAACGGTAGTTGGACCGGAGATGGTACAACAAACGACGGAAAAAGTAAATTTTATTCGGGAGAAGATGAGAGCTTCTCAAAGTAGACAAAAGAGTTATCATGACAAGAGAAGGAAGGATCTTGAGTTTCAGGAAGGTGACCATGTGTTTTTGAGAGTTACACCGGTTACGGGTGTGGGTCATGCTTTGAAGTCGAAGAAGTTGACTTCTCGTTTTATTGGGCCGTATCAGATTACTGCACGAGTGGGTGTTATGGCTTACCGTGTGGCGTTGCCTCCGAATCTTTCGAATTTGCATGATGTGTTCCATGTTTCGCAACTTCGGAAGTATGTTCCGGATCCTTCATATGTTATTCCTATGGACGAGGTTGAGGTAAGAGATAACCTTACGGTGGAAGCTTTACCGGTTAGGATTTTGGACCGTGAAATCCATAAGCTAAGAGGCAAGGATATTGCGCTTGTAAAAGTGGCATGGGGAGACGTTGCGGAAGGCAATATGACTTGGGAATTGGAGAGTAGGATGCGCGAGTCGTATCTAGAGTTGTTTGGATCAGGTAATATTTTCGAGGACGAAAATTTCTAAAGTGGGGGAGAGTTGTAACGTCCCGATTCGATTATTCACATTTTGTTGGAGTCTTTTATTTTAATTGAGTAATTATTATTTTGTTTGTGAAATTAATATGGTGATATGATATGTTGATAAATTAATGTGATATATTGGTGTGATATGTGATTTTTACCGTTTTATGAATTTTCGGGTAAAATTGGTTTGTAGGGTATTTTAGACTTTTATTAATTAATGATAAGTTAGAAATTAGTAGAATTGGTATTTTTGTGAGAAAATGATATTTGGTTGGAAAGAAATAGAAAGAATATAGTTAAGTGTAGAATTAGAGAAAAAAGAATATAAGAGAGTGAGAAAGAGTGAAATAGAAAAGTTGGTAAGAGAAGAAAGAAAAGGGGAGAAGAGAAAAAGAAGAGAAAAAAGGGAAAGTTGGAAAAGCTTCAAGATTGCTCCAAGGAATCAGAATAATCAGGTAAGGGTGATAAACATTGTTATCTTAATCTTGTATATGATTATGTATGTGTTAGATTTTGTGGGGTTTTGATTTGGTAGAAGTTAGAGAAGATGAATAGTTAGGGTTTGAGAGAAAATGTGAGAAATTTATGGATTAATCGGTTGGAAATCGTTATAGCCGAAGTATGATGGCTAGAATATGTTATTGATCATGTTTGTATGAGCTTAGAGGAGTTTTGGAGTTTTTTTGGTTGACTGTTCGCATCTAGTATTTTTATGAAATCGCAGTGGTCACTCAACGAGCTACACCTTGCTCAGCGAAAGTTCCAGGGTGATTTTCGCTCAGCGAGCTGTTCGTCGCTCAGCGAGCTTGGGAGGATTTTTGGGTTTTTACGTTTTGTTTCGGAACTTGAGTTTCGGGTATCCGTCTTTAGTGATCCTTATATCGATTCGAAGCTAAAAACATGTAAAATCTAATGATGCTAAAATATGTAATGTTTAGCTGACTTTTACCCGACTTTTCCGATAAAACGTAATTATGATAGTATGTGTGATGAAACATACTGGTTTGTATATATGCATGTTTGATATATGTATATGTATTTGATTTATACATTGTAATGTATATGTGATTAAACATAGCTAGACGTATGTTTATGCGGAATGAACAAAATTGAGGAATAAACATAAATAATAAGAGTTTATGTAAATAGTGAATTGATGCATGATGAACATGCTTGACTTATGTATGTACACATTGCGATGTGTATGGGTGATGAGGTATGAATTGTGGTGAGAATATGTTTTAAGTGTATTTTTATATGTTGAGATATATAATTATATGCAATATTATTATGATAATGTTTTTCACCCTTCTGCTGTTTTATGATGCTCTATGAGGCATTGCAGAGTAGGTTGTTGGATGGCATATTCTTGTGAAGTTCGTCTTCATGATTGGTCGGTCGTCTCTGATATGTAGCACCGGGTAGTTAGGTTGGCTTAGTGCCATTTTTGTTATGCATTGTGTGTGTGTGTATATATATATATATATATATATATATATATATATATATATATATATATATATATATATATATATATATATATCTGTTGGATGGATATTTTGTATAAACATGAATATTGTTGTTGGCACCAAACTTGTTTATATATATATATATATATATATATATATATATATATATATATATATATATATATATATATATATATATATATATATATATATATATATATATATATATATGAATTAAAATATATATGTTTGATGTTGTTTATTTAGTTTCCGCTGTGTAATTATATGATTTGGAGATATGGGTGTAAGGATTAAATTTCCTATGTTGAAAACTACCCCATCATTGCATATCTTTAAATGAGCAGGTGTTGTATGTTTTTAATTTCAAGCATAATGTGGCATGCCTCTTTTATACCATGTTCAATTATACTCTGATGAAATATTTAACATGTGACTAAGTGATTTAATTGCTTATTTGGGGTATAGAAAGGGGGTGTTACACTAAGTGTGGGTGGATTTGATATCACTGAATTTCACCACGTTTTTTACTCTGATTTTGCATGTATTCTAAGTTTTTATTGTTATTTTGTTATGTTATTACTATGGTTTTCTTTGTTTTCATGTTTTTAGTTTAATCGGAGCCTCGAGCAAGAAAAGGAACGGAAAAGGAGCTAAAAAGAGCAAAAATCAAGTAATTCAACATTTTGCACTTGTGGCACCTACTGTGGCTGGCGCCATGGGGTCAGCCGTGACGTGGAAACGTCTCCACCTCCCCTCAACTGCCACGTTCCCCGTGATCTCCACTACATCACTTCATTTTGCACTCATGGCGGGCGCCATGAGGGTGTGGCGGGCGCCACAAGGCAAAATGAAGTTACTTCCATTTTTCGGTTGCAAGGGCATCCATGTCTTTTCATATTATTTGTTTGCCTATAAATAGGACTTTAGTTTTTCGTTTTTCTTCATCCAGACTTAGAATTTCTTAGGCATATATCATTTATAAAAGTAGTAACCGCTTCACATCGGAGTGTTGCTACAATCGACTGATCGAGTATGTATACGTCTGTGTGATCGAGTCTTGGAGCACTTTGGAAGGAAGTTAATCCTGCCGCCATTTTAATTCCAATTTGTATTTTAATTTCCGAACTCGCTTTACTTTATTTAATTTCCGCACTGCCTTATTTTTATTTAATTTCCGCACTGCTTTATTTTCTTTAATTTCCCGCACTCGCACTACTTTCATTTATTTCTCGCACTCGCACTACTTATCTTTATTTCCGCATTGCCTTACCTTTATTTACTTTCCCGCACTCGCACTCGCACTTTACATAATTTACTTTCCGCACTAGCACTAAATATCTTTTATGAAATATATTAAAATGAACTTTTATTTTACCATGTCTAGCTAATTTTATAAAGGTTAGAATGTAAGGATCATAATTGAACCGATAATCTATACAATTGTTTGTAGAAACACTTAAGGGCTATTTTGACTTTCAATATAAGTTTTCCAGTTCTTTAAAGTTCCGTTGGGTAATATCAAAAGCCGCCCAACGCCTATTTAAACTTAATTGTTTTTAACTATTTCAAAAACAACCAAAAGCGCTTTGTTTAGTTCATTAGGAGTTTTTAGATTAAAAAGGAAAGAGATTTTAAAACTATTTTCAGACGCGTTAAGAAGTTTAGAGTCTGGTTCGTGAGAACCTCTTTTTGCTAAGAAATTCAGGTTAAAATATTTTTCAACTTAGTTAAGATACTATATTTCTTAAAAATAGGTTTACTATAACACAATACGCACCTGTTTATCAGTGACAATAGGAGGGTTTGATTAAGGAGTACAACTCGGTTCTGAATACGCGAAAGCGACAGTTCCCGTTAAATTAGTTCTTTTCAAAGTAGAAAATGTAAGTATACGAGTGCGCCTAAGAGGGGGGGTGAATTAGGTTCTTAGAATTTTTCCGATTCTTTTTCTTTGATGGATGGATTTTGCTTTTTACGGTTTATGTTTTGAAAATGGTAAAGCAGGAAAGTAAAAATGACACAGAGGTTAATCCTGGTTCCCTTCACAACCCGAAGGTACATCCAGTCCCCTTTCAATATGAAAGAGATTTCCACTAGTTTTTATAGAACAGTACAACCTATCACACCTTCAATGGTGAGGCCTACTTTCTAACAAACTAAACAATCAAGTGTGCAAGAACAATCATCTTGCCACACTAACCCTTATGTCCAAACAATCCTTGGAACACAAGTCACAAATAGAAAACAATTTCTATAATTTCTTTAAGTGAGAAATACAATGATTGATATCAATATAAATTGATCTTCTCTTTCTTTTAACAGTTATTCACAATCATAAAATATTAGATAACTCAAGAATTTTTCAATTATGTGATATGAAGAATGTAGAAAAATTCTTGTCAAAAGTTTAAGAGTTTTTTGAATATTTTATGAAAATTATTTTTGAAAGAGGTGACAAATGATTTGAAAATTTTTGGATTTTATATGCACATAACACCCTTATGAAACAGTGTAATTAACAGTAAAAATTCATGAACAAATGTAAATGCATTATGAAAAGGTTTCATGAAAGGTTACATGAAGAGGTGTTATGAAAAATACTGATTTTTCAAAATTGTTCAGACTGCAATCGATTGCACTATAATGCAAATCGATTGCACATGCATACGTTGCCCAATTTTTCAAAATTTTGAAGCATGCAATCGATTGCATGTAAGTGCAAATCGATTGCACCAAGTTAAAATTGCCAAAAAACTTTTTAAAAAAATAGATGCAAATCGATTGCATGATAGTGCAAATCGATTTACACAGGTTTAACTTTGAAAAATGCAATTTTAAATGATGTTAAAGTTAAGAGATGATTATGCCATGATATAGGTATTTGATTGAGCATCTAAGATTTTAATATTTGTGTATAATTGCTAAAATACCTTCATGAAGCTTCTTCTTGAGGAAATAAGTCTTTGAAGCATGATGCATGAAACTTGAATATCATCTTTGCCTTTTTTATCACATTGTAGCTAAGAGATGTGTCTTCATCAAAACAAGTGTTGACCATGGAGAAGCTTGACTTCACATTCTCCCCCTTTTTGATGATGACAAACAATCTTCTTAGATGCTTTAACATTTTCGGAATGCTTCTCCCTCTAAGATGCATATCTCCCCCTTTGTATGTGAATTGGAGTTTTGTACCTTTAGGAAATTAAAAAAACAAGAAAATGTACAAGCATAACATATTTCTCCCCCTTTGACATTATCAAAAAGAAGGGAAAGATGAGTGAAAATAAAAAAAAGCCATAAACAAGAAATAATGAAAACTAGAAATAACATAGCATAGATTAAAACTTGAGTTGCATACATAGCATAAATGCAGAATTTTACATTGCAAAGAAACATAACGAAACATACGAAAACAAAAGAAACATAAATGAGACATTACAACTAGTAAGCATTAACGACTACCTAACGAAACATCCAAACATAAAAACATGAAAAACATTTTCAAAACAGATCCATATTGGGGTCAAAAGGGTCTTGGTTAGGAAATTGTTGGTTGAGAGGTGCTTGGAGAGTTGTTTGGGTGGTTAAGGGAATTTGAAAAAGTGTTAATGAGTCAAGGTAGGGAATCTTGTAGGTTAAGGCTAAGAGGGAACAAAATCTGAAAAGTTGGCCTAGAAAATGATGTGATTTGAAGTATATGAGTTTATGATACCAAGGATCAAAGAAAATAAGAGGGAATAATTAAAAATAAAAATTTTTCAAAAAGCTACAGACTGCAATCGATTTGCACTATCATGCAATCGATTGCACCATGTCAAAATTACGTAAAAAGTCATTTTTTCCAGACTGCAATCGATTGCAGTAAGCATGTAATCAATTGCATGTTTAAAAATTTGCAAAAATATGAAAAAATAAGCATTCTAAGACATTTTTAAACAAGTTTAATGAAACATATTCATATATGGCATAATTATAAGAAGAAAAACATGTTGAAATCTTTTGCTTAAGATAAGAAAAGAATGAATATTTTGCACCTTTGTTAATGGATGATTTATATATCTTTTTCATCTAGGATTCCAAGTTCTCTTATAATCTTGTAAAAAGGTTCTCTTGCGAGTGGCTTTGTGAAAATATCCGCTAATTGATTATGCGTATCCACAAAGGTAACATCTACGTCTCCGTTAAGAACGTGATCATGAAGAAAATGGTGTCGAATGTCTATGTGCTTTGTTCTTGAATTCATGACCAGGTTCTTTGTGATGTTGATGGCACTTGTGTTGTCACATCGAAGAGGAATGCAACCGAGATCTACGCCATAGTCAAGAAGTTGCTGCTTGAGCCACAAAATTTATGCACAACAACTGCCAGCCGCAATGTATTCTGCTTCGGCCGTGCTAAGTGCGACACAAGCTTGCTTCTTGCATGCCCATGATACTAGTGCATTTCCAAGAATATGACAAGTGCCACTTGTGCTTTTTCTATCAGTCTTACATCCTGCATAATCAGCGTCAGAATAACCAATTAAAGAACATGTACTACCTTTTGGATACCATAGTCCGACATTCGTTGTTCCTTTGAGATACTTCATAATCCTTTTTACGGCGGTGAGATGCGATTCCTTCGGATTTACTTGAAAGCGTGCACACAAACAAACACTAAACATAATGTCAGGACGGCTTGCCGTCAAATATAATAATGAATCGATCATACCTCGATACTTTGTGATATCAATTGAAGTGCCAGATTCATCTTGATCAACGTACGTTCCGGATCCCATAGGAGTGGACATTACTTTGAAACTATCCATATCGAATCATTTTAATAGTTCTTTGCAATACTTGGATTGGTTGATGAAGATGCCATCCTTTGTTTGCTTGATTTGTAGTCCAAGGAAATAGTTCATTTTTCCCATCATGGACATTTCGAATTCTTCTTGCATCATAAGTGAAAATTCTTCGCAAAGATCTTTGTTTGTTGAACCGAAGATGATGTCGTCGACATAGACTTGAACCAATAAGGTGTTACCTTTGAACTTCTTTATGAATAGTGTCTTGTCAACCTTTCCTTTTGTAAAACCCTTCTCACATAGGAAATTGCTAAGGCGATCATACCATGCTCTTGGTGCTTGCTTTAAGCCATAAAGAGCCTTCTTCAATTTGTAGACATGAGAGGGATTCTTGAAGTCTTCCAAACCCGGAGGTTGTTTGACATAGACTTCTTCATTTATATAGCCATTCAGGAAAGCGCTTTTGACATCCATCTGGTATAACTAAAAATTCATTGAACAAGCGTAAGCAAGTAATAATCTAATTGCTTCTAACCTTGCTACCGGAGTGAACGTTTCATCAAAGTCGATTCCTTCTTCTTGGATGTAGCCTTGTGTGACCAATCTTGCTTTGTTACGAACTATGATTCCGTTCTCGTCAAGTTTGTTCTTGAACACCCATCTTGTGCCTATGATATGTTTGTTGTCCGGTCTTGGTACAAGAGTCCAAGCTTGATTCCTTTCGAATTGATTAAGTTCTTCTTGCATAGCTACTATCCATTGATCATCGCCTAAAGCTTCATCTATTTTGGTTGGTTCAATTTGAGATACGAACGCCATGTTGAGACAAGCATCCTTGAGATTTAGTCTAGTTGCAACGCCTCTGCTAATATCAATAATAACTTTATCTATCGAGTGATCTCTATGAGTTCTCCATTCTTTTGGAAGATCTTGATGTTCTTCAATGGTTGGTGAGTCATCTTCTTGTGATATTGCTTGTTCCTTTGATGTCTCCTTTTGTTGTTGTGATAGATCTACTACATCATCATCATCATCCACAATAATATTATCCTCTTTCGAGGGGTTAGTCTCATCAAACGAAACATGTATAGATTCTTCAATAGTAAGTGTTCGTTTATTGAAAATTCTAAAAGCTCTACTTGAGAGAGAATAACCAAGAAATATACCTTCATCGGATTTCTCATCAAACTTACCAAGGTTGTCCTTGCCGTTGTTGAGAACGAAGCATTTGCATCCGAATATGTGGAAGAAAGATATGTTGGGTTTCCTTCCCTTGAACAACTCATATGGAGTCTTCTTGAGGATTGGTCGAATATTGACACAGTTACTTACAAAACAAGCCGTGTTAACCATATCCGCCCAAAAATATTTAGGAAGATTTGAGTCGCTAAGCATTGTTCTTGCAAGTTCCACTAACGCTCTATTCTTCCTCTCTACGACACCATTTTGTTGAGGAGTTATTGGTGCAGAAACATTGTGAGAGATTCCATGCTCTTCACAAAAATCTTCAAATGATGAATTTTGAAATCCGCCACCATGGTCGCTTCTTATGGAGACAATTGAGAGTGACTTCTCATTTTGAATTTGCTTGGCATACTTCTTGAATTCTTTAAAGGCATCACTTTTCTGCACTAAATATAAAGTCCAAGTGTATCTAGAGAAATCATCAACAATAACTAAGGCATAAATGTTACCTCCGAAGCTTTTTGTTCTTGATGGACCGAAAAGATCCATATGTAACAATTGTAATGGTCTTGAAGTAGATATCACTTTTTTGGTCTTGAAGGATGTTTTGGTTTGCTTCCCCTTTTGACATGCGTCACAAAGCTTATCCTTGATAAACTTTATCTTCGGAAGACCAACAACTAGATCATGCTTTATTAATTTGTTTAAATGCTCCATATGAATGTGAGAAAATCTCTTATGCCAAAGCCATGCCTCGTTGTTGTTTTCCATTAAGCACTTTACCTTCAAAGAAGAGTCATCAAAAGAAATCATGAAAATGTTATTAATTCTTTTAGCTTTTAGCAATAGGTCATGAGTTACTTCATGTTCTATTAAGCATTTTTCCTTTGTGAAGTTGATTCGGAAACCTTTGTCACATAATTGACTTATGCTAATAAGGTTGTGTTTAAGGCCTTCCACATAAAGGACGTCTTCGATGATTGTATGAGGAGGTGCACCAATGGTTCCAACTCCAAGAATTTTTCCTTTATTATCATCACCGTAAGTAATGTATCCTTTGGCCTTAAGTGATAGACTTGAAAATTTGTTGATGTCACCGGTCATATGCTTTGAACAACCACTATCAAGATACCATTGGTTCGAAGTTGTTTTCAAGCATACCTATAAAACAAGAATCAAGTATTGTTAGGTACCCAAATTGCTTTGGGTCCTTGATAGTTAGTACCCTTTTCAACCCACACATAATGCCCTTTAGCAACACCAATTTTGCGCACATAGCAAGCATTAGGTGTGTGTCATTTGGTTCCACAATAAAAACAAGTAGGTTGAAAATGACTTCTATATCTAGGAACATAACTCTTTTTCTTAACAATTCTTTTCTTTCTATGACTTTGATGCACACTTTTAGGATTGATTACCTTTTCTTTAACAATTTGTTCACTTGCTTTAACAAAAATAGTCTCATTTGTGCTTGGTTTGGAAAACTTAGAATATCCTAATCCACTTTTATCATTAGGATACCTTTGGTTCCTAAGAATTTCCTCCAAGCCAATTTGACCTTTTTCATATCTTTCTAAAACTCTTTTTAGTTGAACAATTTGGAAAGATAAAGATTCACAATTTTTACATACAAGACTTTGTTTTTCTTTCATCAACTTTTGCTTTTCACTTTCAATATATTTTTCTAAAGCAATATTTTTTTCTTCTAAAGATGAAATTTGTTTCTTTTGAGATGAAATACTTTTATACAAAGTCTTGCATTCTTTTAAGAGTTCATCTATTACATCTTGTGCATCATTATCATAAATAGAAAAGTTGCTACTAACCTCATCATTTTCTTCATCGGAGTGATGTGAAGCCATTAGAGCCATATTTGCACATTCATCGCTCTCCGATTCCGATGAGGAACTAACTTCATTTTCGTCCCAAGCAACAAAAGCCTTTTTATTTTTGAAGTCCTTCTTGCCTTTGAATCCTCCTTTCTTTGCAAATCTTGGACAATCCGGTTTTATGTGACCTTGCTTCCCACATTCATAACATGTAACTTCTTGAATTAATGTGGATGCATCCTTCTTCCTGAAATGTTTATTCTTTTTAGGAAAAGAGGAATTATTATTTTTGTTAAAAAAACATACCAAGCTTCTTAACAAGAAGCATGAAATTCTCATCTTCGGAAATCTCGTCATCTTTGTCATCCTTTGTGTCAATCTTCAAAGCAATTCCTTTGGACTTTTTCTCTTGACTTTCGTGCTTCTCGAGCCTTCCAAGTTCCAATTCGTGCTCTTGAAGTTTGCCGAATAGAGATGCGGATGTCATCATTGAGAGACTCTTCTTTTCCGAAATAGCGGTCACCTTCGGTTGTCATTCCCTTGTCAAGGACCTTAGGACTTTCAAATTGAGATCATCGTTGGTGAAGGTCTTCCCAAGTGCAATCAAGTGGTTTGTTAGATGAACAAATCTTTTTTGTAAGGCAACGATAGATTCTCCGGGCTGCATACGGAACATTTCATATTCTTGACTCAACGTGTTAAGCCTTGATCTTTTTACTTCTGTTGTTCCTTCATGTGTTTCTACCAAAGTATCCCAAATCTCCTTTGCCGATTTGCATTGTGATACGCGGAAGAATTCGTCCATACTAAGAGCGCTTTGGAGTATATTGATTGCCTTCTTCTCATTTAGGATCTTCTTCTTATCATCTTCATCATACATATTCTTCAACTTTGCGGTTCCAACACCATTGATCACATTAACAGGATTATGAGGACCTTCTTCGATTGCTTCCCATATGCCTTCTCCTTGGGCTTCAAGATGTGCCCTCATTCTGATTTTCCAAAAATCAAAGTATTCGCCGGAGAAGAGCGGAGGCTTGTTGCTACTTCCACCATCTTTGAAAACAGGATTCAAGTTTGCGGAAGCCATACAGGATCTTGTAGGAACATGTTACCTAAACCTGCTCTGATTCCAATTGTAAGTATACGAGTGCGCCTAAGAGGGGGGTGAATTAGGTTCTTAGAATTTTTTCGATTCTTTTTCTTTGATGGATGGATTTTGCTTTTTACGGTTTATGTTTTGAAAACGGTAAAGCAGGAAAGTAAAAATGACACAGAGGTTTATCCTGGTTCCCTTCACAATCCGAAGGTACATCCAGTCCCCTTTCAATTTGAAAGAGATTTCCACTAATTTTTATAGAAAAATACAACCTATCACACCTTCAATGGTGAGGCCTACTTTCTAACAAACTAAACAATCAAGTGTGCAAGAACAATCCTCTTGCCACACTAACCCTTATGTTCAAACAATCCTTGGAACACAAGTCACAAATAGAAAACAATTTCTATAATTTGTTTAAGTGAGAAATACAATGATTGATATCAATATAAATTGATCTTCTCTTTCTTTTAACAATTATTCACAATCATAAAATATTAGATAACTCAAGAATTTTTCAATTATGTGATATGAAGAATGTATAAAAATTCTTGTCAAAAGTTTAAGAGCTTTTTGAATATTTTATGAAAATTATTTTTGAAAGAGGTGGCAAATGATTTGAAAATTTTGGATTTTATATGCACATAACACCCTTATGAAACAGTGTAATTAACAGTAAAAATTCATGAACAAATGCCAATGCATTATGAAAAGGTTTCATGAAAGGTTACATGAAGAGGTGTTATGAAAAATACTGATTTTTCAAAATTGTTCAGACTGCAATCGATTGCACTATAATTCAAATCGATTGCACATGTATACGTTGACCAATTTTTCAAAATTTTGAAGCATGCAATCGATTTCATGTAAGTGCAAATCGATTGCACCAAGTTAAAATTGCCAAAAAAAACTTAAAACAAACAGATGCAAATCGATTGCATGATAGTGCAAATCGATTTACATAGGTTTAACTTTGAAAAATGCAATTTTAAATGATGTTAAAGTTAATAGATGATTATGCCATGATATAGGTATTTGATTGAGCATCTAAGATTTTAATATTTGTGTATAATTGCTAAAATACCTTCATGAAGCTTCTTCTTGAGGAAATAAGTCTTTGAAGCATGATGCATGAAACTTGAATATCATTTTTGCCTTCTTTATCACATTGTAGCTAAGAGATGTGTCTTCATCAAAACAAGTGTTGACCATGGAGAAGCTTGACTTCACAGAAAACATTGCCCATAAGTAGTTCTATTAGCAAGTACTTGATTATCACTTGATTATGTGAATTGCATTCGAACCTGTCTTTATCAATTAATTAAAAATTATTATTTTTATCATTACGCACTCTTTAAAACCATTATTTTCAATTGCCTTAGATACACACTATAACAACAGATAATGATAGATTGACATTTGGTCTTTGTGGATTCGACAATCTTTTATATTACTCTGACGCATTCGTACACTTGCGAAAAACACGCATCAAAGTCTAAGATACATTTTTCGCCTGCGTCGGTATAATTAAAGTTAAGGGTTTTAATCGCCCAATAGGCTTTGTGCTCTATTTCTACTGGCAAGTGGCAATATTTTCCGTAAACTAATTTGAATGGCATGGTTACTATAGGCGTCTTAAAGCTGTTCTGTAAGCCCATAAATTTTCATGTAATTTGGTTGACCAATCTTTCCTAGATGTAGCGACGATCTTTTCTAAGATTTGTTTTATCTCTCTATTCGAAACCTCGACTTGTTCACTAGTTTGTGGATGGTAAGTTGTTGCTACATGGTGTCTTACTCTATATTTTAATAAGAGTTTATCGAATATTTTAGATATGAAGTGGGAGCCTCTGTTACTTATGACGAGTCTTGGCACACTAAATCTAGGGAAGATAATGTTCTTGAAGAGCTTTATGACTACTCATGTGTCATTTTTCGGAGAAGCTATAACTTCAATCCATTTTCAAACATAATCAACATCAACGAGTATGTACTTATTTCCAAAAGAAGACGAGAATGGTCCCATGAAGTTGATCCCCCACACATCGAAGACTTCCACTTCCAAAATTCCTTTTTAGGGCATCTCATCATTCCTCGAGATGTTACCAATGCATTGGCACCGATCGCAATTTAGTATAGCAACGTGAACATCTTTCCATAGAGTGGGCTAAACGAGGCCAGATTGCAGAATCTTTGTGCAAGTCTTTGAAGTGCTTGTGTGTCCATCATAAGGAGCGGAGTGATTATGGGAGATTATGTTTTCTATTTATTCTTCCGGGACACATCGACGGAAGATACCATCAGATCCTCACTTAAAACGCAAAGGTTCATCCCATTAATATTGTTTTAGATCGTGGAAAAACTTCTTTTGTTGATAGGTTAGATTAGGTGGAAGCACTCTGGCAACTAGATAGTTGACGATGTCAGCATACCATGGCAGAGTGGTTTGCGCACAAATCATTTCCACTATTTCTTCTTAATTTTGTTCGTCCAGAGTCAAGGAGGATATTTCACTTTCTATTTGAGCTATAAGACATTTATTAGGTAAATCTTCGTTAATAGGCATTTGGTTTGGTTTAATTCCTTCCATTCGCGATAAGTGGTCTGCTACTATGTTGTCAGTTCCTTTCTTATCTTTAATCTCCAAATCGAATTCATGTAGTAATAGGATCCATCTAAGAAGTCTAGGTTTCACGTCCTTTTTACTTAATAGATGTCTAATAGCAGCGTGATCGGTGTAGATAATTATTTTAGCTTCTACTAGATAGGAACAGAATTTGTCAAGAGCGAACATGACGGCTAGAAGTTTTTTCTCTATTGCATCGCAGTTCATTTGAGCGGAGTCTAAGGTTTTACTTGCATAGTAGATTGCGTGAAACTTCTTATCCTTTCTTTTTCCTAAGACTGCGCCTACAGCGTAATCACTCGCACATGATTTTGTATGGCAGTCTCTAATCAGGTGGTTGCATGATGGGTGCGGTGATAAGAGCTGTTTTGAGTGTTTCAAATTCTTTTAGACAATCTTCATCAAAGATAAACTCAGCATCCTTCATCAGCATATCGATCAACGACTTAGTGATTTTAGAAAAGTCTTTGATGAATCGTCGAAAAAAACCGGCGTGTCCCAAGAAAGTTTGTATTTATTTTACGGTCTTTAGCGGTTCAAGTCTCTTATCACTTCTATATTTGATTTGTCTACTTCGATCCCTCTGTTGGATATTACGTGTCCAAGCACGATTCCTTGTCTGACCATGAAATGACACTTTTCCCAATTAAGTATGAGGTTTTTACGTATATCTCGAGTACCATCTCTATGTTTGATAGACATCCTTCGAAGCTTTGTCCATATACGGAGAAGTCGTCCATAAACACTTCCATGATGTCGTCTATGAAATCGGTGAATATTTCCATCATACACTATTTAAATGTCGCTGGAGTGTTACATAAATCGAACGACATACGATGGTAAGCAAATGTTCCATAGGGACATGTGAAGGTGGTCTTCTCCTGGTCATCGGGATGAATAGGGATTTGGAAAAATACGGAATAACCATCTAGGTAACAAAAATAGGAGTGTTTGGCCAATCTTTCCAACATTTGATCAATGAACAGTAAGGGAAAATGATCTTTCCCAGAAGCCTTATTCAGTTTTCGATAGTTGATTCATATTCTACTTCCAGTTACAACTCTATGTGTTATGGACTTACCTTTTGAGTTCTTAGTAACTGTGATGCCTCCCTTCTTTCATACGACATGCACTGGGCTAACCCATTGACTGTCGGATATTGGATATATGATTCCAGCGTCTAGTAACTTCCTTACTTTATCTTTGACCACAATACTTAGAATCGGTTTGATCCTTCTTGGGTGTTCTCTAGAGGTTTTACAGTCCTCCTCTAGCATAATGTGATGCATATAGATTGAAGGACTTATTCCTTTCAAATCAGATATGTTATAGCCTAACACAGTTGGATATTATCTTAAAAAGTCTAATAATTTTTCTATTTTGAGTTGCCCTAAGTATGTATTGACTATAACTGGTCTTTTAAGTTCTGAGTCTAGGAATTCGTATCTCAGATTATTTGGTAATATCTTGATTTCTAGAGCGGGTTTCTTCGTGAAAGGCATATGGTTGGGTGTAAGTGTTAAGCATTCACTTAGATAACCGTCTTGATAAGGTTCTCGCCAATTGTCATCTTCAAGGATCGGAAGGGTTTGGATCTTCATTATATCAGAATAGGTAGTCTCTTCCATTTCCATTTCCCTTCTGCATTCGTCAATGACGTCTATAAAGTAGCAAGTATTGTTTATGGTCAGGGCTTGGAGGAATTGGGTTAAGATGAATTCGACTTTCTCTTCCCCTGTAACACCCAAATACCCCATGGAATTAGTAAATAAAATCAGAGTATTTTAATTTCATTAAAATAATTGAGTGTCACAATTCGACAAAACCACACATGGCTTAATGATACGTTTTTGCAAAAATGTTCAACTCGCAACGGAAATCAAAATAACAAGTAATAACTCCATTACAAAATGTTTTTCTTACAATAAAATTAAATAAACAAGTGCGACACTTTCCCAACACCCAAAGCGACATATTAGAGCCAACATCCTAAAGACTGAAGTATACCGACTTCACAGACCACCACTCGACTTATCCTGCTCACCTGCATGTTACCAATATAAGGGTAACATTCAAACAGAAGATGTGAGATACTTACATCACAAAATAGCAATATAATAAGAACGAGAAAGTATCATAATTAGACATCACTTCTCAACAGCAACAAAACCACAATCACATCATACACACATCAAACTCTTCCAAAATCCAACCTGCTCGCTAAACGAGCTATGCGATTCTCGTAATTCTCCCTTCTGCGACCTGCACTCCAACCACTACGAATTTACGCACCAAAAACCACTTTTTCAGCCATACAATTACAAAATTACTCATACTAATATCCAATTCATATAATTATCACATAACAACATCAAATTACCAATAATTCAACAACAATACCTATTCAATCACCAAAACCTCAAACCTCTAATCATCAACCTACCCAATTCCCATTATAAAACCCTTAAGAGACAGAAGAATCCCACCCTTACCTTGGTTTTGACGAGAAAACTCTTCTTCCTCGCGGATTCTCCTCTTCAAGCCTTATCCCTTTCTCTTTTCTCTTCTAAGCTTTTCACGATCGTTCCTCTTTTCACAAAATACAATCATTGTTCCTTCTTGCCACTTAACCCCTTAGACCAACTTATGAACTTCCACCTTTACCCTTACTAATTTCACCAAATGACCACCTTACCCCTTAATTATTATTATTCCAATTATTTATTTACGTTCCATATTCTTATTCAATATATACACATATTATATTAAGTAATATTTCTTCCCTCCACACACAACAAACAACAATCCAATTAAAAAATGATTAAATAAAATTTGAGGCGTTACATCCCCTACTTTGAATGTCAGCCTGCCTTTCTTCACATCTATGATGGCTCTGACGATGGCGAGGAATGGTCTTCCTAGTATGATATGAGTTGTAGTATCTTCCTTGATGTCCATGATTATGAAATCAATCAGGATGTAGAATTGGCCTATTCGTACAGGAACATTCTCTAAAATACCAACCGGATACTTGACTGAGCGGTCGGCTAACTGAACTGACATCTTTTTTGGTCTTAGGTCTCTCATATCATGCTTCTTGCATATTGATAATGGCATAATACTTATGCTGGCTCCTAAATCGCACAGAGCTTTGTCTATGACGAACTTTCCAATTATATAGGGTATAGAGAAACTTCCTAGAGCCTTCAGCTTAGGATGCATGTGGTTTTGGATAATTGTGCTACACTCGGAAATAAGTGTAACTGTTTCATTTTCCTCGATTTTCTTTTTGTTGGATAAGATCTCTTTAGGGAATTTCGCATATGAGGGCATTTGAGTTATAACTTCTGTAAAGGGTATCGTAATGTTTAACTGCTTCAGAAGTTCTACAAATTTTTTAAATTTTCCCATATTTTTAGAATTGGTTAACAATTGGAGGTACATAATGGATGGTTTATATGGTGGTGGAAACATATAATTCTTTTCCTTTTTCTCGGCCTCTTGTTTGTTGTCTTCCTTTTCCTTTGATTAATCTTTCTTCTCAATTGATTTTTCAGGATTTTGGTACATGGTCGGGTTTTGGGTTCTAGGGTAAGTAGGTCCATCTAACTATTTTCCACTTCTTAGTATAATTGCATTCGCATGTCCTTTAGGATTTGGTTGTGGCTATCCAAGAAATGTGCCTATTGGGGAAGCAGTAGATGCTTGTTGCTGTGCTACTTGGGAAATCTGTGTTTATAACATTTTGTTATGAATAGCTAAAGCGTCTACTTGGGTTACCAATTGTTTGATTTTCTCACTAGCATGTATTTTCAACTTCAGGAATTCTTTGTTTGTTTGAGTTTGGGTAGATATGAATTTTTCCATCATCAGTTTAAGGTTGGCTTTCCTAGGAGCGTTTTGAGCAGGTGCGACAGCTTTTTGATATCTCAGTGGTACAACAGGTGTCTGGTTAGGCGCATACAAGGCATTATTATTCTTGCAGGAAAACTTAATATGATTCTTCCAACCTGGGTTGTAAGTATTAGAGTACGGATTTCCTTGAGCATAGTTCACCTGGTCTGTGGTTAATCCAGCTAGAAGTTAGAATTCCACATATTTCACAATTAGGAGTCACGGCAGCCATGGTGGCTGGTGGTGTTATGGTCAAGTTATCAATCTTCTGGGCGAGAGCATCCATTTTAGCATTGACGTGATCTAAGCTACTTACTTCATACATTCCTCCCTTTGTTTGGGTCTTCTCTACAGGGTTCTTTCACCTCCCCATTGGTTGTAGTTTTGAGCCATGTTCTCAATGAGGTTGAAGGCATCTTCGTATGGTTTGTCCATGAGGGTGCCGCCCGCGGTAGAGTCTATTGTTATCCTAGTATTTTATAGAAGTCCATTGTAGAAAGTAATGATGGTCACACAGTTTTCAAACTCATGGTGTGGACATAGCTTCATCAGATCCTTGTGGCTCTCCCACGCTTCATAAAGTGATTCGACATCTTTCTGTCGAAATTTGTTAATTTGTTCTCTCAGTATAGTTGTCTTGCTTGGTGGGAAATAATGTGATAGGAAAATGTTCTTCAGTTCTGCCCATGTTGTAACAAATTTGGCTGGTAGGGATTGTAACCATGTCTAAGCTCTATCTCTTAGAGAGAACGAAAAAAGTCTTAATCTTATCGCGTCTTGGGTTACACCATTTGCCTTTACTTTGTCTGCATATTGCACAAACATGGTCAGATATTCTTTAGGGTCGTCCATAGGTTTCTAGAAAACGGATTTTGTTGTACAGGTGATAGCAACGAGGGTTTCAATTCAAAATCGATCCCACAAATACTCGATAATCAACCTAGCGCTATCGGGGTGTTACTATGTTTAGCTAAGGAAAATGATGATTTAGTTTAAAGGAATGGAAAATTAAGAATTTTAATTAAATTAAGTTACGATAGAATATCAATACGTAATTAATATGCCTTCACAAATTCAATAAATGGTCGGCTTATAATGGTTTGTCAAATTATCTTTTTGTAAAAAATCTTGATTTAAAAGTTGTCAACTCACACTCTTGTGGGCTTGCCTATTACTATACTCCTAAGTCAGATTGAGCACTATCGTTGTATCAATTCGAGTTAAAAGTACTTTTTAAAAACCTAGAGACTCTAATTAGTTTTAAAGCGCTTCCACTGTATTTAAAACTAATGTTTGATTTCAGCTATCTGGTCAAAACCTCACACTATTGATCTTAATTCTAACCTTTTTACCTATTTACTTTCGTAACAAAAGCTGATTTTATTTTAAGAAATCGAAACCAGAAAATAAGTTGTGTTTGTGATTTTAGCCTAGATCTATTGAATTCATTCCGGTTAATCAATTACATACAGATTAAGTGTTTTATCCAGACATATTAATTAAAATAGACAATAATAAATAAAAGCAATAAATAAAAGCATAAGGCATAGTAATTAAGAATAAAGCAATTATTATTAATTCAATAATAAACCTGGACGGAAGTACATTTTTGGCGTAATAACTCTTGCTGAAAATAAAAATAAAGAATGTAGTGGCTTGAAAGAATAGAAGGGTGCAATATCTTCCCAATATAGGAAGATATTACGAATTCGGTAACTGAAACGGAAATAGAAAGGGAACAATTACAGAAAAATAAATAAAAGAAGCTCTAAACAGAAACAATAAAATTCTCAAAAGTGGGCTCTCTTAATTCATATGATGCGTATCCTATTTATAGCTTGAGTGAAGTAGAAATTTTTGGATAAAATAGTTTTGGGCCTTTAGAAATCCATGATGTGCTTTGACTGAGACTAAGTATAGAAACTGAGAAGAAATAGCGCAACGGCTCCTCTTTGTTTGACTACTAAGGCAGATATTTAATTCCCTAATTTTGACTTGTGACGGTCATCCTAGCTTTCAAATGGTCACCCCAAAGTTGCAATGTGTGACAGTCGTCAGGTTAGTGTGATGGTCGTTTGGGCATTAAAATGCAGAAAATTGGTTTTTCTGCTATATGTCTCATTTCTTCTGATATATACTTCATTTCTTCCTCAATTTTTGCTCCTTTCTTCTACAAGTCACATAAATCATAATACCTGTTGTCGCTCCCACCAGATGACACCTGGCCAAGAGGGGTACATACGCGAACGGTCGGTGAAAGAGAGAACATGAAGATGAACCGAAAAGAGTCGCCAGCTAGGCATTTTTATCCCGAAGGAAAGGTAATGCTGCATAAACCTAGGAAAAGATGGATAAGACGGTCGCGAACCAAAGAAACTAAGAAAGGAGGTTGGTTACAACCTGGGAAGGTATTAGCACCCAGATTGTCCGTCGTACTCGACGGGATCCACACTTGAAAGTTTGTATTTAAAAGGGGTGAGTGTATGTGCTATCTGTGTGCAAAAGCTGGAAAAGAATGCAAGTGTCAGTGCTGGAAAGAAGTGTGAAGTGAAGAAAAGGAGTGTCAGTACTGGAAAGAAGTGCAGTGCTCAAGACAATGAGGCTTAAAAGAATAATGCTAGAAGAGGGGGAATATACAGAGACTTTTGTTCGATAACAGTTAAGTTATGCCTACGTATCCTCTCGTGCAATGAGGAAGTCAGAACACCTTAGTTCGACTCAAAGAGACTGAAAGATAAATTGACTGATGAAATGCTTACTTTTCTATGCTCAAGTGTATGACATGTCTAGCTCAGGTGCAAACTGTCTTGCATTAGACGGAAGAAACAAGTTCTCACTTGTGAGTGAATGAGGTGAGAAAAGAATCCCGGAGGAGACGATTATTGTTTGTTTTTTGTGTTTTTAATCTTTTATTGCTTTTTATGTTTGTCATAAGAAAATAAGCTTAAGCCTAAGCCAAGGGTTAGTAAGCTCATCACATCCTCCCTCTGATTAGGGGTAATGAGAATACCTTAAGTGTGAAGTAAGCACCTCACCCTTAATCACCATGATGTAGGATTAAGATCATTAACCTACTTGCATTTATTTAGATGTTTTTGGAGTTTTTGTTTAATGTTAAGTAATGAGTTTAAGCCATAATCAAGGATTTAATGGACCCATTACACCATCCTAATAGAAGGATAATAGATGAGAACATTTAAGCTGAGGAAGGCTCCTCAACTTAATCCATGATTAGGGATTAACCTCATGACAAAACAAAGCCTTTATTAAAATGGATTTTAGTTAATGGTGAGATTAAGAAGTAGATTTTATGGTTTGTGAGACAACTTGAGGGGGACTTGTCCATTAACACTAGGGTTAGTCCTTCTTAACCAATTAAGGAAGAATTAGAACCCTAATGCAAGGCCCAAGTTACAAGCTTATTGTCTTAGTGATTATTAAGATGGATTGATTAAGAGATTTAAACACATTAAGGTCTTAACACTTAGGATTAAAGTTAAACACTCCATCCTAAGAGAAGGATGCAGGCATAACCTTAATCACAAAGCCTTAAAACCTTTAGAGTTTAGTCCCTGATTATGAGATGAGAAGGGAGACACAAAAGATGACACAAAGGTAAAACTAATGGGGGGACTAATCAAACCCTAATTGTTATCATGCTTGGGTATTCCTAGGGTTTATGAGGCTTGCAAGAGATCTTCAAGAAAAGCCACCAAGGAAGAAGCAGATGGAAGGAAGAGAAGCAGAAGAAGCAAGTCAACTTACTTCACTTAAGAAGAAAAGTTGCTTGAAGAAAGAAGGTGAAGAAGGAACATGAATGAGCAAGCTCACTCTAATACAAATACAAAATTCAGAAATGAATGCATAAGAGAGATGAGAAGAGAATGTGAGAAGTGAAGGCAAATTCATTTCTCAAAGTAACTTACCACCTGAAAAGTTAGTAAAAGGAAATGAAATGAATATGAAATGAAATGAATGCAAGGAGGCAACCAAAACCAGAAGCATAAGCATTATGCACATGATGCTATGAGATGATGTAAATGCATACCAAATGTCATGGATGATCATACAAAGGATGAGGATGCAAATGAAGCATAAAGGAAGCATGAAAGTTCATGAATGCACATGAAATGAAATGAATGCATAATATGGAAAATGGATGATGCAATGATCAAACATGATTCTAATGTGTCCTAATATGTCTTAGAAGTCATGTGGATGCAAGAAATGTCATTGCAAGTTCATGAATGCAAGCATATGCAAGATGTATGCAAAAGAAGATGAGAAATTAGGGTTTTATGAAAGGATGAGATGCAAATGGAAAAGACAGAAGCAAATGACATGATAAAATATTGAAAATGCACTCAAAGGAACTCTAAACCTCTACTAGGTTACCATCCAAAGGGGGAGGTCAGAAGCTAAACCTAGAAGGAGTTATGAAATTCATAAGTTTCTAGGGTTTTTTGGGTGATCCTCAATGTAAAATGCCAAACAAATTGAAAATGAAAGATAAAAATGAAACAAAATTTTTTTTAGAAACTAGAAGTCATGCATAGAACAATGCAAAAAGAATCATTCACAAACTCAACTTGGTTTAAAAGTTATGAATTTTTGAAGTTAGGGTTAGAAAATGAACAATTTAAAGAACCCTAATTCATTGAAAAATGTCAAAGCATGATCAAAACCAAATGGAAATTTGTGTGGTGAGTTTGTAAATGTTTCTAAATGTCTAAGAATGTTCTCTGATTATTTTGGTGATTTTTAAATACATAAATGTATTTTTAATTAATTAATTTTCATTAATTAATTAAATAAAACATTTAAATGATTTAAAATACCTTTTTTATGCAAACAATAAAAATAAAAATATTTTTGGTTTCTGAAAATTAATAAAAGTCAAGATAAAAATTTTCAGATTTTTTTGATCATTTTTACTATTTTTAATAATTCGTACAAAATATATAAGAAAAATGAAATGAAAATTAAATAAAATGAGAAGTATGCTTAATGGAGGGACAGGATTGAAACTGGGTTTAATATATGTTGACCATGCGCCACATCCTATGGCTGGAATTCAAACTGAGCTAATCTCACTTAATTAATTAAATAATCCATAATTAAAACTAATGACATAATCCTGGACGTACATCACACGCGGGAAAGCCAAATCCAAGGGTCCACGTTCAAACCTAGCCCTAACCCTAATTATCCCATTAATTACTTTCAGGTGGCCGGAGAAGACCTTCGGTCATCTTCTCCGGCCAGACCCTCACCTGAAAGTTGCTAACTACTTCCCTAGGCACTTTCTGGAGCTCTAAAGCTCCAGATTCAATCCTCTCACTCCCCTAAGATCAAATCCACCCTCAAGAACAATTTCTTTTCACCCAAAATCAAGATTCGAAGAAGAACATAAATATGTCAAAAATTTCAGACAAGCGATACATTCTCATTTCTTCATCATTTTCAAAAATAACAAGTTCAGTGTACTTAGGGGAGCATGCTTAACCATTTAGTAACATAAAATAAAGGTTCTGAAAAAAATAATTCGCATGGCTACCTGAGATGGAGCTTCTTACTTTGGAGCTTTCTGACTGCTTCTTCTCTGCAAGATGACTCCTATAACCTCCCTGAAGAAGCTTTGAAGCTTGGAAGACCTTGAGAGTGGCTGGTTTGTGAGTTTGTGCTCCACTGGTCAGAAAATCGTGTTTTGTTTGTGGTGTGTTCTTGGCTGTTTTAATGGGTGGTTTGTGTTCTATAGGTGATTTCTGAATGGATGGTTTGAGAGAATCGAAGAAGGGAAGGTTTTTGCAAGTTTTGTGCAATCTGATTGTGTATGTTCTTTCAGGCTTGTTTCTTGTGTTGTTTTAGGTCCATGAGGTCCACATAATGTATGCTGATTGGCCAGAGAGTTGGTAATGTCACAACTTGATTGGTATGGGTGAAAATGCAAAAAGTCAAGATTTTGTGTACCATAGGCATGGCTCGGGTCAGAGAAGATCTTAGGGCTTGTCTTGCTTCAGCTTGGATCAAGGAAGGCCTTTGGATCAGATTTTGTGAGCTGGATGGCCTTGATCAAGAGTTTCCAAGGTTCTTGCATATTTCCCTCTTTGGAATTTTGTGAAGAATGGCTCATGGTTTCTTGTGATCCAAGGCACAATTTTGTTCCAAATGTGTTGTGTGATCATAATATGATGTATTGGAGTGCATTTGAAGTCATTAAGAAGCTTGAAACTTGAAATTGCAAAAATCCCTCTTTGGCATGAAACATGAAATTATGTGATATTTGCCAACTTTGGAAAGCCATAACTTGAGTTCCATAATGAATTAGATCTTGTTCTTATACTTTTTGAAAAGGGAATGATCCAATTTACAACTTTTATGACCAACAATTTTTCATTTGAAGCATTTTTGGTTGAGAAAGAGGAGGTTGAAAAACTTTCCAAAAATAGAAAGTTTACATTACAAGTCATTTCCATTTTTGGCAACTTTTGGTTTAGCTCATTTTTCTTCAAATTTGTGAACTTCCAAGCACTTCAATGATCAAATAAAGACCATACAACTTCAATTTGATGAAAAATCCACTTTGGTTCCATGTTTGGGGGCCTCAAATGCCCTGATTTTGCTTTGACTTGCTCAGGAAGTTACCCAGTGATCAGATGACTTCCACAATGAATTTCTTCATCAAACTTGGTACACATGATCCTTATAACATATTGATACCATTAGAAACAAGAATTACCAAAAATTTTGGAGTTATGGCCTCTGAAACCAAAACCCTAATTTCAGGTCATCTATGCAGTCAAACCCTAGCTCTGCTTTCATGCTTTGCCATTTCTTGTGATTCTTTGATTTCCTTGATCTTTGGAGGATAAAATATGATGATTGAACATACATGGACCCTATTGAGATGATTGATGACCTTTGGAGTGGCTTAGATGGATCCTGGATGGCTCAAGTCACAAACCCTAGATGCAGATGAACTTGACCTAATGCAGTGAAGCAAAAATGCAACATGAAATGGTATGATTTTAAACTAATGCAAATGTGAAAGATCACAAGCCATGGTGTGAACTTAGTGAGGGAAAATTTGGGGTGTTTACAGCTGCCCCTATTCAAACATGAGTTAGTTGTGCAGATGCAAGCGCCTGACTTATCAGACAAACAAGATAACTTGTGGTTGAATACCAAAGACAGTCTAAAATTTGCACTCACTAGGGAGAAGAAGAAAATGGATATAGATTGTAAGATGAAAGTATAATATGATTATAAAGTGCGGGTGATGGAGGAAGACCATCGAGCAGAGGATGACTGTCGGGGATAAAGTAATGACGGGGACGGCCGACATAATAGGGAAATAAAGAAATCATGATGGGGACGGCCATCAGGTAAAGGAATAAGATTCTCTGGGGATTAAAGTAAAGGAAATGATGGGGACGACCATCAGGTTCAGAGAATAAATGAAGTAATGATGAGGGACGGTCATCAATGGTGAAGGACGATCACCTAGCAGGGGACGGCTGCTCTTTACCACGACATAGGACGAATGTCGGATAGAAAAAGTCAACGATGGGGACGGCCATTGGATAAGCATGATGAAGGACGATCATCAAGAGGTGAAGGACGATCACCTAGCAGGGTACGACTGCTCTTGGGGTTTATCATGACATAGGATGAATGTCAGATAACAAGATCATCGATGGGGACGGCCATCGGATAAAATGATGAAGGACGATCATCAAGAAGGTGAATGACGATCACCTAGCAGGAGACGACTGCTAAATATCACGACATAGGACGAATGCCGGATAGAAAAGGTCGACGATGGGGACGGCCGTCGGATAAGCATGATGAAGGACGATCATCAAGAGGTGAAGGAAGATCACCTGGCAGGGGACGGCTACTCTGTTGGGGATAAGGATGAGGGACGGTCATCTGAAGGTTAAGGACGATCACCTGGCAGGGTATGGCTGCCGAAAATATCACGACATAGGACGAATGCCGGATAGAAAAGGGTTCCAATAATTGAGACTCCGCTGGGGGAAGGATGAGGGACGGTCATCCAAAGGTGAAGGACGATCACCTGGAAGGGTACGGCTGCCAAAAGTATCATGACATAGGACAAATGTCAGATAGAAAAGAAGTTTTGCTGGAAATTTGTTGGGGAATCGTAAACACGGACGAGTGTTTACATCCAAGAAATGAAAGGTATAAGTGTTTGACACTGTGTATAGATTAAAGATGCGGACGAGCATCCTTAAGATTACGATACGGACGAGTATCGATAGAAACAACTGTTGACACATGTTCAGAGATGATGGTACGGACGAGTACCAACTGGTTAATAAAGAACACGGACGAGTGTTGAATATGAGAGGAGATAAGTGTATACAAGATACGGACGAGTTTCTATATGAGTAAAATTAATATTGGTGAGACACTGACGAGTGTTCAACTTGCTGGGGAGAGTGACACGGACGAGTGTCAAAAGAGAAAGTGTATAAATTATGAACTTGAGTGTAAAAGGTAATTCAGTGATCTGTGGGGATAGGATGACACGGGCGGGTGTCAATGAGAGTGTATTATAAACAAGTGTTTGGTTTGCGACGAGTGTTTTAGGCAACCATGCTGGGGATTGGTGACACGGACGGGTGCCAAAAAGAGTATGGAAGTTTCTGTTTGTGGTTTATACCTGCAGGGGGGTGATATGACACGGACGAGTGTCGAATGAGTATATATAAACATGTATTTGTGTTTGAGAGTGCAAAGAGGATGCTTTGGATTTCTGCTGGGGAAATATGAGATGACACGGACGAGTGTCGAGAAGGATCAGTGTCTTTTGGTAGAAAGTGTTCTGGCCATTTTACTGAGGAATGATGGCACAGACGAGTGACAAAAGGAGCATGTATCTGTATTCCGAGAGTGCAAAGGGACGCTTTGGCTTTTATGTTGGGGATTATTTGAGAGGTATCTTGTATATTGTTGATGTGGTATTGTTGGATATTTACAGGTGACTGGTTCGAACCTGACTTGTGATCTATGCAATATGTTTGATTTTTGCTGTAATGCTCCGTATTAGACGGAATGCTACGCTTTGAGGGGAAATATGATGTAAATGCTATGATTATGCAAAGATACCGATCCGGGACTCGGATCCTGCTATTGTGGAGATCTCCGACTGATCTGCTTGAAAGAATATCCCAGCTGGGGAAGAGATCATTGGTAGATCTGATAAGATGTATGACTCTGCTTGGGGGAATAGGTCGCTGATAGACCTATCTTTGTAATGAGGAGCCCAGATGGGGATGAGAAAGCTTTCGTCACTTTGTTGTGTGGGAACTTTAGATATTGCTCGTCTGGGAGAGGCTGGAGCCCTGTGGGGAGATGGTTCCCTGTCCAGTACTCTGTTGGGAGAGGAAAGACCACTGAACGGCCATCCTAGAGATTTATGTGGGGATCCTGCTGAGGATGATGATATCTGACAACTCAGCTGGGGATATGAGAACCTTTTGATGCTGCTCTGAAAGATGTGCTGGAGAAGTGATGTCTGGCAGCTCTAATGGGGAGAAAGCACTTCCGGTGCTGTTTGGATGACGTGCTGAGGAAATAATGATTTGGAAACTTTGATGGGGAAAACCTTTCATGTCCCATGTTGCGCTTTGAATACCTGCAATCCTGTTATGACAAAGAAACGCACAAGTACCCCGAGGCATCCCTTACTGGATTCCATCATAGGAGTTTAGACACTCCTGGGAGTAAGTAATATATTTCCTGCAAGCATGTGAATAGAAAGGCACATTTGTTTTTATGCAAACATTATATCAGGGATATCGGACATTTTTGCAAATGAGATAAAAATGTACAAGACGAGATGTGACTGAGAATTCTGGTTTTATTAATTTGTGTGCCATGAATTGGCAAATATAGTTAAAGAAACAGATCCCCTGAAATGAGGAGATTGTTACAAAATTGAGAAACAAAAAGGTGTTGGCAATGTTGAAGACGCTTCAGTGCTTCCCTTTGCTATGACTCGTATGACCTTGACGTTCTTCTCATCTTGCTTTTTGAAGAAGTTTGATTCTGACCGATGCTTTAACCTTTCGAAGCTTGCCATGTTGTGAGAGATACAGACGAATTCAGAATGCAGTTGTTCGCTTATTCCCTTATTTTGCATGGATCGCCCTTTCGGGTTTTCAATCCACCGGGATACCCATTTTTGCCTGAGCTGTCCAATGCGGCTTTTCAACCCAGCGGGTGTACACATTTTGTTTTATTTTCCCTTATTTTTGCCTGAGTCCTTTATTCTGTTTCTGACTCGCCGGGATGCCCTATTTTTGCCTGGACTTACATTCTGTTTTTATGTCCAGCGGGTCACTTTATGCGAAGTATTTTTTAATTGCATCTGAATTCATAGGGGATAAGAAATCTTCACCATCCATAGTAGTGAGCATCAATGCCCCACCAGAGAAAACTTTCTTTACTATGAATGGACCATCGTAGTTAGGAGTCCACTTGCCTCTGTGGTCTGTATGAGGAGGAAGGAGTCTTTTCAGCACAAGATCTCCCACTTGGTATTCCCAAAGCCTGATTTTCTGATCGAAGGCTCTCTTCATTCTCTTCTGATATAACTGCCCATGACAGATTGCAGCTATTCTCTTTTCTTCGATCAGATTCAGTTGATCGTACCGAGACCGGACCCATTCTGCTTCATTCAACTTGACATCCATCAGTACCCGCAACGAGGGTAGTTCAACTTCAACAGGTAGGACCGCCTCCATACCATACACAAGCTGATACGGTGTTGCCCCAGTGGATGTTCTGATTGAGGTGCGATACCCATGCAAGGAAAATGGTAGCATTTCATGCCAGTCTTTGTAAGTAACCACCATCTTCTGCACAATCTTCTTGATGTTCTTGTTAGCTGCCTCAACAGCGCCATTCATCTTTGGCCTGTAAGGAGAAGAGTTGTGATGTTGGATCTTGAAGTCCCGACACATTTCTGCCATCATTTTATTGTTCAAATTGGAACCATTATCAGTAATGATTCGCTCGGGCACTCCATACCGACAAATGATGTCTCTCTTCAGGAATCTGGCTACCACTTGCCTGGTGACATTTGCATACGAAGCTGCTTCAACCCACTTGGTAAAATAGTTAATGGCTACCAGGATGAATCTGTGGCCATTTGAAGCAGTCGGCTCAATCTTTCCAATCATGTCAATGCCCCACATGGCAAAGGGCCAAGTTGAAGACATCACATTCAAAGGATTTGGAGGCACATGCACTTTATATGCATAAATCTGGCATTTGTGGCACTTTCTGGCATAGGCAAAACAGTCTGCATCCATTGTGATCCAATAGTAGCCTGATCGTAACAATTACTTAGCCATTGCATGTCCTCCAGCATGGGTACCAAAAGATACTTCATGCACCTCGTGCATCAACAAGTCTGCTTCTGCCTTATCAACACATCTGAGAAGTACCATGTCAAAGTTGCGCTTGTATAATGAACCATCAGCATTCAGGAAGAAACTACCAGCTAGCCTTCTTAATGTCTTCTTATCATTGGATGATGCCTCAGGTGGGTATGTTTGATCCTCTAAGAAGCATTTGATGTCGTAGAACCAAGGCTTATCATCTTTAGCAATGTCTACTGAGAATACGTATGCTAGTCTGTCAAGTCTGGATACTGAAATCTGAGGTACAAAGTTGACAGCTTGGACTTTGATCATGGAGGAAATGGTAGCCAGAGCATCTACAAATTGATTTTCATCTCGAGGGATATACTCAAGTTTGACAGTGGTGAAGAAAGTCAATAATCTCCTCGTATAGTCGCGGTATGGAATTAGATGCTCCTGGTGAGTGTACCATTTTCCGTTGGTTTGATTGATTACCAGAGCTGAATCTCCGAACATAATTAAAGTCTTGATCCAGAGGTCAATGGCTTCCTCAAGACCCATGATACAGGCTTCGTATTCAGCTTCGTTGTTAGTGCAGTTAAAGGTGAGTTTTGCCGATAAAGGCATGTGAACTCCCTTAGGTGTAATGAGTACTGCACCAACTCCACGACCATTCATATTAACAGCCCCATCAAACATCATTGTCCACTCTTCTTCTAGGTCAGGCCCTTCAGTGTGAACAGGCTCTTCATGATCTTTTGCTTTCAGGAACATGATGTCTTTATCAGGGAAGTCAAATCTCATAGGCTGGTAATCATCAATGGGTTGCTCAGCCAGATAATCAGACAGTACACTGCCTTTGATGGCCTTTTGAGATGTGTACTGAATGTCATGTTCCGTGAGAATCATTTTCCATCTTGCAACCCTTCCGGTAAGTGCTGGCTTCTCGAATATGTACTTGACTGGATCCATCTTTGAGATCAATAAGGGAGTGTGGGTCAACATATACTGCCTTAGTCGGCGAGCAGCCCACGCTAAAGCACAACAAGTTTTCTCGAGCAGTGAATAACGTTGTTCACAGTCGGTAAACTTTTTTCTTAGGTAGTATATTGCGTACTCTTTTCGATCAGACTCGTCATGTTGGCCCAGCACACACCCCATTGACTCTTCTAATACTGTCAGGTACATTATTAGAGGTCTTCCTTCAACTGGAGGCATAAGGATTGGAGGTTCTTGTAAGTACTCCTTGATTTTGTCAAAAGCCTTCTGGCAGGCTTCATTCCACCTGACCGCTTGTTCCTTTCTTAACAATTTGAACAGGGGTTCACAGGTTGCAGTAAGATGAGATATGAACCTTGAAATGTAGTTCAATCTACCTAGAAACCCCCGAACTTCTTTTTCTGTCTTTGGTGCAGGCATTTCTTGAATGGCTTTGACTTTGTCAGGGTCAACTTCAATTCCCTTTTCACTTACAATAAATCCCAGTAGCTTACCGGACCATACCCCAAATGTGCATTTGTTGGGGTTTAACTTCAATTGGTACTTCCTCAGACGCTTGAATAGCTTCAACAGATTTACCAGATGGTCTTCTTCTGTGAGGGACTTGGCAATCATGTCATCCACATAACATTCAATTTCTTTGTGGATCATGTCGTGGAATAATGTTACCATAGCCCATTAATAAGTTGCCCCGGCATTCTTCAGTCCAAATGGCATTACCTTATAACAGAATGTGCCCCAGGGTGTGATGAAAGTTGTCTTCTCCATGTCTTCAGGTGACATCTTGATCTGATTATATCCTGAAAATCCATCCATGAAGGAGAATACCGAGAACTGAGCCGTGTTGTCGACCAATACATCAATGTGAGGTAATGGAAAGTCATCTTTCGGGCTAGCTCTATTCAGATCCCGGTAATCCACACACATCCGTACTTTGCCATCTTTCTTAGGCACAGGTACAATGTTAGCAACCCATGGCGGGTAACTAGTTACAACAAGGAAATCGGCGTCCCACTGTTTTTGTACCTCTTCTTTGATCTTCATGGCCATATCCGGGCGAGTTCGGCGTAGCTTCTGCTTTAATGGAGGACAGTCTTCCTTTAAAGGCAGCTTGTGCATAACAATGTCGGTATCCAGACCTGGCATATCTTGATAAGACTAAGCAAAGACATCAACGTACTCTCGCAGCATGTCAATAAGTTGTTCCTTCACTGAATCTTGCAGGCGGGCCCCGATCTTCACTTCCTTCAAGTCTTCGTCGGTACCAAGATTAACTGTCTCAACTTCCTCCTGATGAGGAGTGATAACCTTTTCCTCTTGTCTTAACAACCTGGCTAGTTCTTCAGGTAGCTCATAATCTTCTTCAACCCCTTCATCGGCTTAATTAATCGGATTGTCGAAGTCATACGAAGTCATAGCAGTGTCGTTGTCGGTGCAGTCTGGAGGGCACTCTCTGTAAGGGTTTAGATTGGTTCATTTTAGTGATCAGTTTTATCTTGTTTAAAAAAAGTGAAAATGAAGTTATTATTTTGAAAAACATTGCCATTTTATTTTTGTACAAAAAATGAAAAATGAAAAACAGTGAAAGAAAAAGAGACTTGTTTGCAAAAGATGTCCTGATATTCATTAATTGATCGTTTGCACAAAATACAAGATGGCCCGATTACAAAATGAGCCCTGACATCTTGGGCAAGATGCAGGACTTGATGCATGCTTAAAGACATGAAATAATAATTACTCTGCAGGAGTAACTCTTATAATTTCCTGGGAAGACCAGTTTGAGACATGGTTCCCCGGGATCCTTGGACGTATCCAGTTTTCCAGGTTGCGTTCGCCTTCTTCCTCGTCTTCCAAACTGTTCGCAACATCCGGGGTAAGCATTCCCCCGCTGAAAAATTTGGGCTCCATTGCAGCCTCTGGTTGATCTTGTCGAGTTGGTCTGTAACCCAACCCGAATTTGTCTTCTTTCTTTTCAACTGGCAGCAACTTGCCCCAGCCTTGAGCGGTACCCTCCTCAACAACCTTTCGGGCCTGTTGATATGAAGTGATGGAGGTTCCAGATACAGCAGTTGCTTCATTGATGTTGAGGGCCTCAAACCCCTGACTCATAGTCTCATGGATCTCTCCATCCATCTCTATATACTTGTAAGTAGCCAGCTGGCTAACGAAAATGTCCTCCTCCCCACAAATTGTGATGATCTGGCCTTCCCACTCAAATTTTAACTTCTGGTGAAGGGTAGATGTAACAACGCCAACGGCGTGGATCCAAGGTCTACCCAACAAACAGCTGTAGGTCGGATGTATGTCCATCACGAAGAAGGTAGTTTTAAAGGTTTGTGGGCCAATCAACACAGGTAAATCAATCTCTCCAAGCACTGATCTCTTAGAGCCATCAAATGCTCTCACCACCAAGTTACTTGGACACAATGCCAAACCATCATACTCCAGCTTCACCAAGGATTTCTTTGGGAGGACATTGAGTGAAGACCCAGTGTCCACCAATACATGAGAAAGAACAGCACCTTTGCACTCTAAGGTGATATGTAAAGCCTTGTTATGATTGCATCCCTCCGTAGTTAAATCAGCATTTGTGAAGCCCAGTCCATGACTAGTGTTAACATTTGCAACCACAGTTTCCAGCTGATTAACCGTAATCTCTTCCGGCACGTATGTTGCGTGTAGGACCTTCAACAATGCATTCTTGTGGGCTTCGGAACACATTAACAATGATAATATGGAGATTTTGGAGGGTGTCTGATGAAGTTGGTCCACCACTTTGTAATCACTCTTTTTGATTATTCTCATGAACTCGTCCACTTCTTGCTCAAAAGACGTCTTCGGTGTTTCTTTAGTTGACTCTTCAAGTACCACATTCTTCCCTTTTGCCTTAGCAGCAGCTTCTGCTTCAGCATTGGGTCTTGGTGTTTGTGAGGCAAAAAGACGTCCGCTTCTGGTGAAGCCTTCGCCTCCCCCAACATTGTCAACTTGAGGTGAAGAGGTTGATGAATCTAGAGTGATCTTCTTTCCGCCGCAGTAGAGATCAGAGCCGTAGTGCCAAGGTATGGAATTACTGCTTTCAGAGGGAACAGGTCCAGGCGCCGTAATGGTGATCTGACTGATTGCTGCAGCGGAAGGAACTGTGATGGTATGCGGGTCGTAGTAGATTGTGACTGGAGATCTGATAGGAGGTGTTGCAGTTTGGTGTTGGAAGTTGTTGTCGGGATGAACATTTGTTGGGTCATAATGATCGTAACCGTTGAGACATCTTCATTAGTGTTTGCTGGTGTTGTAGGTGTTTCCGTTGATAAGATGGGTGCTGATGTTGTAGAAGTACATGTTGTTGAACTTTGATCTGTTGAAATAATGGATGGAGTAATTGCTGGAGTTGTGGATGAGTTAGTGGGAATGATAGTTATTGTTGTAGGAGGAGGATCTATTGTTGATGAAGAAAGAGTTGTTGAAGGAGCTGTTGTGGTAATCTGCAAAATTCCATCTCTGATAAGGCCGTCTATGCCAAGCTTTAGCCTCTCACAACCATTAATAGCAGTTTTGCATGATTCGCAGCAGGCCCCACAGCCCGGGAACAGTTGACATCTTAAGAGTTGAGCCTTAACTTCTGCCAACGGTGTTTGAATCTGTGCAACATTATCAATCAGTGCAGATGGTTGATCTTCCTCTATGGCATTAATCCTGGGCCCACTATGATTAGGCATAGGATTTATGTTAACATTCGGAGGAGGTGCGAAATTGAGAGCTTTGGAATCGACCAAATCCTGAACCTTTATTTGCAAGGCTCTAAACTTCTCGGTATTGTGACCAGGTGCGTTGGAGTGAAAGGCACACCTGGCATTAGCATCGTAATTCTTCGGGAGGTTGAGAGGATCTGGTGGAGCCAACGTCCTTAGCTCAACCAGGTTAAGCTTCAGGAGTTGTGGCAGTAAAGCAGCATAGGGCATAGGAATAGGGTCAATCACCTTATTTGCCTGAGATGGTCTCTGTTGAAAGGGGCGCTGCTGTTGGTTATTGTTGTTATTGTTGTAAGTTCTTTGTTGCGGAAAATGAGGTTGTTGCTGATAGTGATGTTGTTGTTGTTGTTGTTGTTGAGGGAAAAGTGGTTGTTGTGGAACCGGAGCCGGGATAGTAACGGCTGCTACTGATCTGTGAGAATATTGGGGTCTACCCCTGCTTGCATGGATAACATTTGTTTCACCCGCCCTACGGGGTCCTGCAAAAGGTTTTCTGGGGTTGTTGGAGGAACTTGCACCATTGTCAGAGATTTTGCCCATCTTCAAAAGACTCTCAATTCTCTCACCAGCTATAACTACATCGGCAAAACTGGTAGAAGAGAAAGCAGCAAGTCTATCAATATAAGTTCCATGTAAGGTGTTCATAAACATGTCAGCCATCTCTCTTTCTGACATGGGTGACTGGACAGCAGCAGCAAGCTGTCTCCACCTCTGAGCTTAATCCCGGAAACTTTCTCTTGAAGACTGAGACATGCCCATTAGAAGAGTTCTATTGGGGGCCATGTCTAGGTTGTACTGGTACTGCCAGATGAAGGCTTCGGCCAAGTCTTTCCAACATCTTATAGTGGCCCTTGTCAGATGCGAATACCATTCTCTTGATGCTCCAGTCAGACTGTCCTCAAAATTGAACATCCATAACTTCTCGTCCATGGTATAAGCCTTAAGTCTCCCTAAGAAGGATTGCAGATGAGTACGCGGGCATGAGGTACCATTATATTTCTCAAAGCAAGGGGGTTTAAATTTGTGGGGAATTCTCACCCCATCTACCAGCCCCATATCCATTACGTCAAAGCCTAAGGAGTTATGAGATTCCAAAGACCTTAGCTTTTCAGCAATCTCATCCAGCCTTCTGTCATACATTTCATCCCCAACTCCAATAACAGTGAATTGTTCTTCTTGGGGATCCTCTTGCAGGATTCTGCCCCCAGCAGTATTACCTTGAACATTCCTTGTGCCATTAACATCTGGATTCAAATAGGGCCCAAACTCTGGTGGGTCGATACGAGGTTTCCCTTGCTCATTATTGCTGGTTCCCCCTGTTCCAAGATGGGGCTCTTCAGGTGTCTGCCTTTCTACTAGCTCTCTCAGCCTTTCTTAGCTCTGGGCTAAGCCAGTTATCACAGTCATAAAATGGGTCATTTGGTTTCTCATTTCGACCCTTTCGTTTGCCATCTGATTTCTCACTTCATTCAGGTCCTGCTGTACCTGCTCCATCTGAATGCCTGGAAGGTTGTTACGTGTTGGGTACCGGTGTGTGCGGTTGACAGGGAACACTCTGCGACGAGCAATGTTTCCTGAAAGTGCAACAAAGTGAGAAACAAATAATAAACAAATACCTACAAAACAAAGAAAATGTTAGTATGCAATGCAGTATGCTTATTTTTTTTCCAAGGTATCCGGTTTGGTTCTTGGTTTTGACCTTTCCAGACCTCGAGGAGATGCTTGATGATGTTGAGAGAAAGCCCACCAAAATAAAACAAACTGATATATTACAAATGATGAAAATACATAGTCTGTTTACAACACATGCCCATGGTGGGTCAAAAATACAACAACCAAAAGAAAAAGTACATCAAAAGAAAAGAAATACAAGCAAAGAGGAATCAAACATCCAATCCATAGTCATCTTCCCTGACTTCCTTCAAGAGTGCCTTAGTCACAGGACCAGCTGGGTGCTCTATAATGGTCCTAATGAGGAGGTTCCTGGTAGCAATGGCATTGGTCAGCATCTTATGCTTGTCCTGATCCTTTGATCTTTTCAACCCCGCCCGGAGTTTCAATTCTGATATCTCCTTTTGAGCTGCCAACAAAGTCTTCTGCTGCTTCTTCTCATTGGCTTCCAGCTGCTCAATCTTGGCCTGAGTCCTCTGGTCTTCTTGTGCACGGGCTTCGGTGATCCTGATCCACCTAGCCTGGCTTTCCTCCAGGTAATTCTCAGCCCTAGCTTTCTGAATCTTGGCCTCTTTGCAGGCATTCTTCAATATCTGTTCCCCGGCTCTTACTTTCCTTATGTAGTCATCTGTCCTTTCAATCTTGGTAAGATGCTCAGTCTTGAGTCTTTCCAATCTCTCAATGTCCAGAAGACCGTCATTTCCTTCCCAAAGAGTCTTCTTCAAGGCTTCAGATAGCTGATTATTCCTCTCTTTCAGCTTTTCAAATTCCTCCAGGCTAACAGTTGCTGCAGGTTGTACTGTAGATGGTCCATGCGTGTCTTCCAAGGTGAAAGGCATTTTGGTGATCTGAGCTCTAGTACGGGACCAGTCTGAGTACTGATCTGAAGCAACATTGTTACATCTCCCAAGGATGGATGTTCCCTTTGTCTGAATGTTATCCCTAGCCCAGGCAGCTTGTCTGACAACAGCTGAATTAGGTTGCACTTCACAGTATAGGGTCTCAGCTAAATCTTGTCCTCTGGGAGGGTGAACCAAGGCATATCCCAATTGTCTCTTAAACAGCAAAGGGTTGTAATTGATTCAACCTTTTACTCCTATTAGAGGCACATTAGGGTATTGCCCATAGCTGGTAATAATCTCTTTGCCTTTGGTGCTCTGGGTGCACCATCTGATATCATCTGATGTTAAGGCAATGAACCTCTTGGCCCAATTCTTCTGCTGGTGTGGGTTCAAGAAAGCATCTGATTTAGGCAGGTGTCTGAGTAGCCAAGAGTAGAACAAAGGAGCACATCATCTGACCAACTTCCCCCTTTGTTTTTCATTTCTCTGATGGATGGAGTAGTAAAAATCTCCTAGCAATGTAGGCATTGGGTTCCTCAACAAGAACAAATGGATGGCATTCTTACTGACAAATTTAGGCTCATCTGCAAACAATATAGCCCCATATATGCTAAGGGCTAAAAGTGCACAGACTGCCCTCCATTCTCCCAATGTAGCCTTCAGGATGGCTTGAGAAATCAAGAAGTCCAGATGTAAACCAGGAATCCCAGCTTTTGTTGTCATATTTTGCTCAATAAGGGCAGGCTCCAAGTGCAATGCCCTTGCTATCTCTTCACTTCTGGGAGCAGTCGTCTCTGGGTTGAAGGGGATCCCTCCTCTGATAGGCACTCCAATCAACAAAGAAAACTCCTCCAATAGAGACCCTATCTGAAAGTCACGAAAGGTGAAGCATCTAAGTGGAGGGTCATATTACTGCAAGCATGTGTGGATCATGCTTCTCTGAGAAGAATCAAGATCCATGACCATGTCTAAAATACCCCCATAGTGCTCTCTGAACAGTGGGATGTGGTCAGGTGTGATGAGTGACTGACCTGCCTGATACCAGTCAATATGGGCTCAAAGAAGTGATAAGATATGTTGCTTTTCCTTGGAATATCCATGAGTGCTGGTGAAGAAGCTGAAGTCAAATGCTGATGAAGATCAATGAATGAAATGCTGGGAGATAAATCTCTGACAGACTGAAGGAGGTGAGTCTCTGACAGGCTGATGCAGGTACTGAGGGAGATAACTGAAGCAGATGCTGAAGAAGATAACTGAAGCAGAGGTCTAAGCAGTAGAAGGGGTCAAAACCAAACCAGATATGATATGATGGATACCCTGAAAAACAAATAAACAAATGTTAAATGATGCAATGATGATATATGCAAATGATATGCAAGGGTTTGTGATCAAGAGCTGGATCTGATTATCTGTCTTGGTATAAGGTCCATGTATGTTCAAAGGTCCGGATGGAGGCTCAGAAGTCCAGTAACCAGGGTGGGGGACTCAAATAAAGAGTCACATGTCCAGGGTTAATCACAAGAACTTTCCAAAGTGAAGTATTCTTAAACAATACAATAACAGGGTATGATGTGGCCAAGGGTTCCTGCAAACCTGTAAACAACCTAACCCCCTCACATGTAATGTTCTAGAACAAGGATCCTCAAACTTGGATCAGTTATGAGAAGTGTAAACACTTCTAACCCGGAGGTACAGTGTTTACAATAACCATAAAAGATCCTCCTCTAATTCACCCCAGATTCTGAAGGTCAAAATAAAGGTCATCCAGACTTAACAGGCTTCCCAGATAGCTCTAGCACTACAGGAAATCTGTAGCACAGAGTTCTCAAGAAGAAACCCACATCTGAACCGTGTTTCATATTCCCGCACCAGACCGAAATGGAATGGGAAAGAATATGAACCACTCTAGCCTAGGTGTCACTCAGGTCCCAGGTATAGGACCTTAATCACTCAGTGGAACCCCACCCACCAAAACAGAAACCAGATCCAGCAATGATAATGACAATATGATGTATAAAAAACTGTAAAGAAAGCAGTAAATAAAACTGTACATAAAGCAATAAATAAAGCAAATAAACAAGCACAATTAGCACAATTAGCACATAACACCCCCGTAAACACAAAACAAACAAGCGCTAGGAGGAACCCACAAAAAGAACCAGAAGCCCTGGTTGCAGTATAAGGGTCCCCAACAGAGTCGCCAAGTTGTCGCTCCCACCAGATGACACCTGGCCAAGAGGGGTACATACGCGAACGGTCGGTGAAAGAGAGAACATGAAGATGAACTGAAAAGAGTCGCCAGCTAGGCATTTTTATCCCGAAGGAAAGGTAATGCTGCATAAACCTAGGAAAAGATGGATAAGACGGTCGCGAACCAGAGAAACTGAGAAAGGGGGTTGGTTACAACCTGGGAAGGTATTAGCACCCAGATTGTCCGTCGTACTCGACGGGATCCACGCTTGAAAGTTTTTGTTTAAAAGGGGTGAGTGTATGTGCTATCTGTGTGCAAAAGCTGGAAAAGAATGCAAGTGTCAGTGCTGGAAAGAAGTGTGAAGTGAAGAAAAGGAATGTCAGTGCTGGAAAGAAGTGCAGTGCTCAAGACAATGAGGCTTAAAAGAATAATGCTAGAAGAGGGGGAATATACAGAGACTTTTGTTTGATAACAGTTAAGTTATGCCTACGTATCCTCTCGTGCAATGAGGAAGTCAGAACACCGTAGTTCGACTCAAAAAGACTGAAAGATAAATTAACTGATGAACTGCTTACTTGTCTATGCTCAAGTGTATGACCTGTCTGGCTCAAGTGCAATCTGTCTTGCATTAGACGGAAGAAGCAAGTTCTCGCTTGTGAGTGAATGAGGTGAGAAAAGAATCCCGGAGGAGACGATTATTGTTTGTTTTTTGTGTTTTTAATCTTTTATTGCTTTTTATGTTTGTCATAAGAAAATGAGCTTAAGCCTAAACCAAGGGTTAGTAAGCTCATCACATCCTCCC
Source organism: Lathyrus aphaca (assembly GCA_963966055.1). Lineage (NCBI taxonomy): Eukaryota > Viridiplantae > Streptophyta > Magnoliopsida > Fabales > Fabaceae > Lathyrus > Lathyrus aphaca. Next base: position 458,311,960 of record OZ014519.1, read on the forward strand.
TCTGATTAGGGGTAATGAGAATACCTTAAGTGTGAAGTAAGCACCTCACCCTTAATCACCATGATGTAGGATTAAGATCATTAACCTACTTGCATTTATTTATATGTTTTTGGAGTTTTTGTTTAATGTTAAGTAATGAGTTTAAGCCATAATCAAGGATTTAATGGACCCATTACACCATCCTAATAGAAGGATAATAGATGAGAACATTTAAGCTGAGGAAGGCTCCTCAACTTAATCCATGATTAGGGATTAACCTCATGACAAAACAAAGCCTTTATTAAAATGGATTTTAGTTAATGGTGAGATTAAGAAGTGGATTTTATGGTTTGTGAGACAACTTGAGGGGGACTTGTCCATTAACACTAGGGTTAGTCCTTCTTAACCAATTAAGGAAGAATTAGAACCCTAATGCAAGGCCCAAGTTACAAGCTTATTGTCTTAATGATTATTAAGATGTATTGATTAAGAGATTTAAACACATTAAGGGATTAACACTTAGGATTAAAGTTATACACTCCATCCTAAGAGAAGGATGCAGGCATAACCTTAATCACAAAGCCTTAAAACCTTTAGGGTTTAGTCCCTGATTATGAGATGAGAAGGGAGACACAAAAGATGACACAAAGGTAAAACTAATTGGGGGACTAATAAAACCCTAATTGTTATCAAGCTTGGGTATTCCTAGGGTTTATGAGGCTTGCAAGAGATCTTCAAGAAGAGCCACCAAGGAAGAAGTAGATGGAAGGAAGAGAAGCAAAAGAAGCAAGTCAACTTACTTCACTTAAGAAGATAAGTTGCTTGAAGAAAGAAGGTGAAGAAGGAACATGAATAAGCAAGCTCACTCTAATAAAAATACAAAATTCATCAATGAATGCATATGAGAGATGATAATAGAATGTGAGAAGTGAAGGCAAATTCACTTCTCAAAGTAACTTACCACCTGAAAAGTTAGTAAAAGGAAATGAAATGAATATGAAATGAAATGAATGCAAGGAGGAAACCAAAACCAAAAGCATAAGCATGATCCACATGATGCTAAGAGATGATGTAAATGCATACCAAATGTCATGGATGATCATACAAAGGATGAGGATGCTAATGAAGCATAAAGGAAGCATGAAAGTTCATGAATGCACATGAAATGAAATGAATGCATAATATGGAAAATGGATGATGCAATGATCAAGCATGATTCTAATGTGTCATAAGATGTCTTAGAAGTCATGTGGATGCAAGAAATGTCATGGAAAGTTCATGAATGCAAGTATATGCAAGATGTATGCAAAAGAAGATGAGAAATTAGGGTTTTATGAAAGGATGAGATGCAAATGGCAAAGACAGAAGCAAATGACATGATAAAATATTGAAAATTCACTCAAAGGAACCCTAAACCTATACTAGGTTACCATCCAAAGGGGCAGGTCAGAAGCTAAACCTAGAAGGAGTTATGAATTTCCTAAGTTTCTAGGGTTTTTTGGGTGATCCTCAATGTAAAATGCCAAACAAATTGAAAATTAAAGATGAAAATGAAAAAAAAAATGTTTTTAGAAACTAGAAGTCATGCATAGAACAATTCAAAAAGAATCATTCACAAACTCAACTTGGTTTAAAAGTTATGAATTTTTGAAGTTAGGGCTAGAAAATGAACAATTTTAAGAACCCTAATTCATTGAAAAATGTCAAAGCATGATCAAAACCAAAAAGAAATTTGTATGGTGAATTTTTAAATGTTTCTAAATGTCTAAGAATGTTCTCTGATTTTTTTGGTGATTTTTAAATACTTAAATGTATTTTTAATTAATTAATTTTCATTAATTAATTAATTTTCATTAATTAATTAAATAAAACATTTAAATGATTTAAAAATACCTTTTTTATGCAAAAAATAAAAATAAAAAAAAATTTCGTTTCTGATAATTAATAAAAGTCAAGATAAAAATTTTCAGATTTTTTTGATCTTTTTTACTATTTTTAATAATTCGTACAAAATAAATAAGAAAAATGAAATGAAAATTAAATAAAATGAGAAGTATGCTGAATGGAGGGACATGATTGAAACTGGGTTTAATATCTATTGACCACGCACCACATCCTATGGCTGGAATTCAAACTGAGCTAATCTCACTTAATTAATTAAATAATCCATAATTAAAACTAATGACATAATCCTGGACGTCCATCACACGCGGGAAAGCCAAATCCAAGGGTCCACGTTCAAACCTAGCCCTAACCCTAATTATCCCATTAATTACTTTCAGGTGGCCGGAGAAGACCTCCGCTCATCTTCTTCGGCCAGACCCTCACCTGAAAGTTGCTAACTTCTTCCCTAGGCACTTTCTGGAGCTCTAAAGCTCCAGATTCAATCCTCTCACTCCCCTAAGATCAAATCCACCCTCAAGAACAATTTCTTTTCACCCAAAATCAAGATTCGAAGAAGAACATAAATATGTCAAAAATTTCAGACAAGCAATACATTCTCATTTCTTCATCATTTTCAAAAATAACAAGTTCAGTGTACTCAGGGGAGCATGCTCAACCATTTAGTAACATAAAATAAAGGTTCTGGAAAAAATAATTCGCATGGCTACCTGAGATGGAGCTTCTTACTTTGGAGCTTTCTGACTGTTTCTTCTGTGCAAGATGACTCCTATAACCTCCCTGAAGAAGCTTTGAAGCTTGGAAGACCTTGAGAGTGGTTGGTTTGTGAGTTTGTGCTCCACTGGTCAGAAAATCGTGTTTTGTTTGTGGTGTGTTCTTGGCTGTTTTGATGGGTGGTTTGTGTTCTATAGGTGATTTCTGAATGGATGGTGAAAGAATTTCTGAGGTTTGATGGATGGTTTGAGAGAATCGAAGAAGGGAATGTTTTTGCAAGTTTTGTGCAATCTGATTGTGTATGTTTTTTCAGGCTTGTTTCTTTTGTTGTTTTAGGTCCATGAGGTCCACATAATGTATGTTGATTGGCCAGAGAGTTGGTAATGTCACAGCTTGATTGGTATGGGTGAAAATGCAAACAGTCAAGATTTTGTGTACCATAGGCATGGCTCGGGTCAGAGAAGATCTTAGGGCTTGTCTTGCTTCAGCTTGGATCAAGGAAGGCCTTTGGATAAGATTTTGTGAGCTGGATGGCCTTGATCAAGAGTTTTCAAGGTTCTTGCATATTTCCCTCTTTGGAATTTTGTGAAGAATGGCTCATGGTTTCTTGTGATCCAATGCACAATTTTGGTCCAAATGTGTTGTGTGATCATAATATGATGTATTGGAGTGCATTTTAAGTCATTAAGAAGCTTGAAACTTGAAATTGCAAAAATCCCTATTTGGCATGAAACATGAAATTATGTGATATTTGCCAACTTTGGAAAGCCATAACTTGAGTTCCATAATGAATTAGAGAGTTCCATAATGAATTAGATCTTGTTCTTGTACTTTTTGAAAAGGGAATGATCCAATATACAACTTTCATGACCAACAATTTTTCATTTGAAGCATTTTTGGTTGAGAAAGAGGAGGTTGAAAAACTTTCCCAAAATGGAAAGTTTACATTACAAGTCATTTCCATTTTTGGCAACTTTTGGTTTAGCTCATTTTTCTTCAAATTTGTGAACTTCAAAGCACTTAAATGATCAAATAAAGACCATAAAACTTCAATTTGATGAAAAATCCACTTTGGTTCCATGTTGGGGGGCCTCAGATGCCCTGATTTTGCTCTGACTTGCTCAGGAAGTTACCCAGTGATCAGATGACTTCCACAATGAATTTCTTCATCAAACTTGGTACACATGATCATTATAACATATTGAGACCATTAGAAACAAGAATGACCAAAATTTTTGGAGTTATGGCCTCTGAAACCAAAACCCTAATTTCAGGTTCCATGCTTTGCCAGTTCTTGTGATTCTTTGATTTCCTTGATCTTTGGAGGATAAAATATGATGATTGAACATACATGGACCCTCTTGAGATGATTGATGACCTTTGGAGTGGCTCAGATGGATCCTGGATGGCTCAAGTCACAAACCCTAGATGCAGATGAACTTGACCTAATGCAGTGAAGCAAAAAATGCAACATGAAATGGTATGATTAAACTAATGCAAAAGATCACAAGCCATGGTGTGAACTTAGTGAGGGAAAATTTGGGGTGTTTACACCTGCAAAAAATAAAAATACATCGCATAATATCATTCAAATTACGAAAAATAATAACTTCATTAATCGAAAACCAGGCTAAATAATTAATATAAAATCGTGTTATCAAACTCCTTCTCAAATCCTTCATCGCCACCTGTAATGACCATGTCTTCTGCTGATCTCCAGAACCTGTCACGGTTTCTTGACATACAAGTTATCCTGGATTTGCTTCAAAGCTTCATCCGAGAACAATACAAAAACCATTACCTAAAGATTTCTGGTCGTGCCCCTTGTGTCTCCTTGTATCTCTTCCTTCCTCCCTGCATCCCATACTGCAGAGAGCAGACTTCTAACTCCTAAGAAAGCCAACAAATCTCAAACCCTAAACCCTTATTTTACAAAGTATTTAGGTTACAAAGTTATAAGTGATACAAAAGTTATAAAGTTTACTTTTAACCCTAGGTCTAAGTCTTCTTATATAGTCTTCTGTTGGGCTTCAAATCTTTCCTTGATCCACTATTGAAGGCGCCTAGAATCTTGGAACAAATTTGATATATGTTTAAATGTTGAGTAGTCAAGATGTCCAGTCTTTCTGTTAGCATATCTCATCGACATCTTTGTCTTTTGCATAATTATTTAGCTTTGAACTCCATGTTGAACTTATTCTTCCAACATTTTGTTTTACCTAAATTTGTCCAAATCTGAAGAGCTTTCAATCTCCCCCTTTTGGAAAATTTTGGCTAAAACAATCCTGCACATAGGAACTCCAGATTGATGGTGTATCCAGTGAACACTCCAGTGCATATAGATGAGGGAAAAGATAATTTCTAGACTCACTTTATATCTCTGAATGAGTACATGAGGGAAAAGATGCAAGATACTCCCCCACAACCCAAGAACCAATACTTATCACGAAGGAAAGCAGTAGCAATACCTTTAGTAACAAATACCTAACCTGAGTAACTCATATCACATGACATAATTGTGTTCATAACTCAGATCACAAGACACAAAAGTATCTAAGATCACTGAGATGTTGAGAAATAATGTTTGAACATCTTTGAAAACGCCAGCTTCAAAACTTATTATTAGCAGAACAATTCTTCTCTCCCCCTTTTTAGTTAAAATTTGACAAACATTTCCCAGATTAATCCAGATCCATGCCAAGCTCATCCAGATCTTTAGAAATTCCATATTTTCTTCTAACTCATATTGGAGAAAAAACAATCCTTGTGTATTTTCTTCTAACTCGTATTGGAGAAAAAACAATCCTTGTGTATTTATTCCAACATATTCGCATGTTATACCCTATTACCATAGATTCTTCTTTCTGAAATGTAGTAGAGATTCTTATCTACTTCCACCCATGTGTGCAACAAAACATAATTAAGACTGAGATTAACATATCAATCAGAGATAATTTCACAGATACTGATAATAATCTGCAGAGAAAAATAAATTCTTCTAGATTCTTCAATAATTCCCTAAGCATCCATCAGGAATCATATATCTTGTATTGTCAAGTTTCCCTCAACTTGGTGTAGATTGCACCCCTGCAGTAGGTCCTTATATCAAGAGGCAACTCCCCCTATCTAAGAAAATTTGTGCTCTCCTTGAGCACATGCATATAAATGAATGGAAAACATAAGACGCATTTTCAATGTCTTCAAGAGATCACTCTCAGTCCAGCCACCTGCTGAAGCTCATTCATTTTGGCACCACTATCCCTTATGACAAGAAATAGCAGTCACTCACACATGAAAACCATCATGCTATTTGTGAGGGATATAAGGATCACCATCCTCATAGTAACAAACTATTGGAATAACATCAAAGACAATTTGTTTTCCTCCCATCAGTGTCAGATACTAGATACATGCTTTAAAAAAAAGCATGACTTGCTAGACAAAGTCCTTCCACAAGATTTTTTAAAAATAGACAGTTACCCAACTCTTCAAAGGAAGTCATTCCATATCATTGTCTCGTATGATAATCTAGAATACTCCTGATCATTTGTTAATTACCCACATGCAGACTTCCAAGCAATCAATACCTGATCTACTTCAGTCTTCTCTACATTCTCCTTCCAAGGCATACCTTCTACTTCATCATTCTCCCGTATGACTATGTAGATTCTCCTTAGACAATAATGTATGTAAAAAAACTCCAAAACCAGAGCATAATCATCCTTCACCAAGGATATCCAACCCATATAATGTCCTAACACCAAGTTAGAACATCTTTCACAAACCAAGACTTCTTGATATGCTCCACCAACTAGATTTACTATAACATAGTAATCCAAATAAATGAAGAACTTCAATCAACATTGCGCCACAATCTTGAATAAGAACTCTAGAAAGAGAGAAATAAACTTTCATCCACCTTCAAGAAGAATTAATCTCCTTGAGTCTTCAACTCAAAATCCTCAAGACTAACTAGCTGCCACATGTTAATTATCTTGATTCTTCAAATCCACTTCTGAGATCAACTAATTGCCACGATTTGATCACCTCCTTCATGACTGAAAAAGCCAATTTCCACATATTGTCTTCTTCACGTTTGTCAGAACTCTCACAAAGATATCCTGATCTACAAAGTGAAACTTGATCTTCAAGTTACATGTATCCACTTGCTCAATATCAATGCACACTTAGACTCCCTAAGCCATGGATAATGTAACATCTTCTACTTCCTACAACTCCCACAAACTGCCATGAGAACGATCTTTTTGAAGCATCATTGTTCATTCCTGTAGATCATCCTATCTTGAGTTTATGTGCCACTCCACCAACTGAGATTCTGATGTTGAACTAGATGTCAGAACATTATGATTTGACATCTAGCTGTTGAAATCAGCTCCTTCTTCTTCCACTTGAAAAAAACATCCTCCCTTTATAGAAGAAGATTCCCATGCTCTCATAGACTTGATTCACCAACCAAGTTTGAGTAGACAACCTCCATTTTGTTGATTTTATAGTTATTCCAAACAATCTCACACAGTGATGAATACCTACTACTGCTTCTCCAAAGACTTAAAACCTTCCACTGTTTGAATCTTCAGAAGAATTAGTTAGAAACTAACCCCCGTAGTTGTTCCAAGGATGCCACCGTTCCTTCAATAGAGTTGTCTTCACGGAATTGCTGAAATTTCCACCTATCTCAACTCCATGATGAGCATTTTGGAATGCCCTAAAGTACCTAGATTAGAAATAAACCAATCTATGTAGTAATTGATATTATGATGTCTTCATAGTCTTTCATCTCCATCTTCAAAAATGCTTCACCATCTGGACAAGTCTCAATGCTTTCCAGGAAAAGACGTGAAGCCAATAATCCTAGGTCAAAAGCCTAAGAGACTTCTGAGTGAATGTAGAACTCATCCCATGATTCTCCAAACCTATGATGAAAATATGTTAGAACATCTGATACAACATCCTCAATCTTAAATTATAAGGATAATCAAATCTGCACAAAGCAAATGATTTTTAATCCTTGTAGTTATAACCCTTGTCGGATTCCAGTATATTCTGAATATCACTGATATTCCTCTTCATATTGTCTTCTTTTGTTGTTGTGCAAGTTGTTAAAATATCAAGGATGTCCCCTTGACGCAAGCTCTTAAGATTCTCTATGAACGAACTCTAATCACCTTAACTATGTGAACTAATCCTTAGGGTTAAGAAGTATGAGTTCTTCCTTGCACGGTGTTTGTGAATGGTGAAAATAAATTACCTTCACTGTCTTCACTTCCATGCGTTCAAGGAAGCACCTCCAAGTCTGAAGAATAACTAGTAGACTCCATGTGTTCAAGGAAGCACCTCCAAGTCTGATATGATAGGATACATGTGGTATAAATGTGGCTTCTCATTTTCCATTTTATTATTTTCCACGGTCATTAATCACATTTTACATTAGTCTTGGTCCAAAATTACATATTTTCCTATAGTGGCCAATCAATGAGTTCATTGTATCAAAATTTATGTTTGAAACTTGATGGTCATT